>CP092875.1:8529963-8911907 GCA_030710605.1 Cordylochernes scorpioides | reverse complement strand
AATTCTCATTTTAATATCTTGTATATAATCATTATATAGCTCTTATATTTTATTTACCTCACCAATCAGTTTAGATTAGTGTCATTTTATTTTATTTTTCTTTACCAAAACTTATTTACTTTTGCTTTATGACTCTATTCTATAATCAACTTTATATTTAATCTTTCGTATCTAATAATCTCAAGTTTATATTTCATGTTTATATCACTAATTTGCATTTTGTCATTTTATATTTTCTCTCACTTTATAAATTAGATGTTTTTTTTTTTTACATGGTTTCATCTTCCGCTACCATGTCAATGCTATCGAGTATATTATTGCTCATTATTAATTTTCATTTAATATTTTCACTTTCTATTACCCCTTATATACTGCTGTAGTGTGTTAATCTTTGTATCATATCATCACTATTTTTACTTTTTTTTAAAGATTACTTTGCATTTAACTTCGCAATTCTATTTTCGATTTTTTAAATCCTTTAACGCTATATGCAAAGCCTTAATTTCGCAATTTCATATCTCAATGATATATTCTTTTATAATCAAACTAAAAATCATGATCTAAAAACAGGGCAATCTTCAATAACCTCTTAAACAACCACTTTAAAGGTTACTTCTTAAGAATTACTAACATTCCTTTTCCGCAGGAACTTTTAACTCCTTCGCAGGCTAGACTTGACCTACTTTGATTTCGTAATTAACAATCTTGACACATCGTCCCCCAGATTTACCTTCTCCCAACTTCTGGCTTGGATACGTGCAAATTGTATTTTTTTTTATTCCAGGGCACTCTCATGCCACACGCTGGCACATTTTTTTTTTTATATTTTACTCTTTTTCTCGCTAAGCCCCTGACGACTCTAATTAAAACTTTGATTTCTGGTCACTGATCTACGCCCTCATTTATCCTGCATGCGTACGTCTTAACGACTAATTACTAAAACCCATAACAATCCCCTTATCTTACTTTTCGATTGTGGTACTGTAACTTTATTCGGTCCTTAAATTTACATGTGAAACATGGCCTAGGTTTTCCGCGCCGTGCACATTAAATGGTTTGGGACTTGAGTCAAAGTGACATTGCCTCAACCAAGTAATAACTAACCCCTCAACCCTTTCTAACGCCCATCACGAAGAGATCATGATTTTCCCATCAAATCATTTTTATTTTTTCCTATCATCATTATATGCTCTCTATTAATTCTTTTATTCCTATTTTTATTTTACTTGTATGTTTAATATTAGTTGTTTATGCTTTATTACCTCTTATGGATATACAGAAATCAACCCCATGTTATATACCAACTCACTTTAATTAATTTTTAAAAAATTACTTCCTTAATAACAGTCTTCCTATTCCGCTCTCTTAAATCCCTCCATATGAACCCTCTCACATCCGGGGCCATCTGTGATGATTTAAGACCATGGAATTGTTGTAAATAGTCTAGATATCTACTACCACATGTTCCACCCCATGACTGTATATAACTTCTTATGTACTGCACATAGAAAACCTCAACTAACATCAATCTGTACCGCGTAAGAATCTAATAAAGTATTGCAACTGCACAGATAGAAGGAATGGAGAGAGACAGGAGAAAGTTAAGGTTAAAACAAATCAGGCTTAGAGGTTCGTAGAAGTCAAACCTAAGAAGTAGATCTAGGAGAGAACATAATTATTAATAACGTCACAGTTAACCTTCTGACCCCGGAAACCCTGCGAGCTAAGTTTAAACCAATATTTCCGGACAAGACAGGTCGTATCTGGTGACCAGAAGTTATAAAAGTTTGAGAGACGCCCAATTTCCGGAACAAGACCGGACGTATTTTCCATCAAAGAAAGCCGCAAGGCCAATTACAGAAGACATCACCTAAGTAGGTCAACCAATAGCCTACGGCCACGTGAAAAAGTCCCACCAATTAGGAAAGAATCACCTAAATAGGTCAGCCAATCAGAAAGAAGCAAGGTCGTGGTGTTAAATCGAGGACCTAGAATTGTTAGTCTACGTTTGGATCCCAACGGTAACACTTGCTCTTAAGATCTCTCTCTCCCCTCATCCCATTCCTTCTTGACGTCAGACGCTTCTTAGTGGAATCTCTGTTTGTTTATTTCACCTTTGGCCCAGCTGTGTCGCCTTCCACCACGACTGCACGGTAGAGTTGACATCGAGGTTCGTCTAGCATCAGGTAACACTGGTCCCAGAGGTCCCAAGATATCACATATATCTGAATGAAATAAGAGAAGATTTTCAAACTGAGGCTTTAAAAAAAAGTTTGTGTTTTATGCTATAATAAAAGAAGCATTTCTCCTTCACTCTCTTTCTCTTAAACTTTTTGCTACTGTAGACTATATCATATTGGAAGTCCCCTAGCTATTTTACATAATACAGTAGAACCTCCATGAGAGGACACTCGTTCTAGAGGACACCTCTCTATAAAGGACAGTTTTCATTTGTAAAATTATTATTTTTACTATTTAGAAACTCTCTGGTAAGAGGACACCTCTCCCTAAAGGACACTTTGGCTCTGCAATTAGGTGCTGTCCTTTACAGGGAGGTTCTACTGTATATATGATTTTTTCAGGAGGAAGCTATTTAGGAATGACTGATGGCCGGACAAATTGTCAAGACAATTGTAATGAATAGCTACTTCCTTGAAGGTGAAAATATTTACTCCAATTTCCTTTAGCACTCTAGTGGGTCGGTCAAACACAACTTACAAAACCTTGTGTTAATTGGGACCACATTATTTATTATCTTATGTACACACAGAATCTACACCACATGGAGACATCTGATGACATTACCAGCCAGCTCGAATAAATGAGAAAAGTATCAAGAGAGAAATACCAAAGCTAGGTCCAAAAGAGTAAAGGAACTCACGGTCTTGTAAAATGCTTTGGATTGGGTGCTGAGATCTTCAGATTTGGCCACGAGGTCGTCCAGCTTCTCTCCCCGTTCCAGAACAGACTCAATGGTGTGGTGCTGGGAACACAGGTTGTCCGGTTACGCTTCAAAGCTTCAGCTTACTTAGGTGTGGATCATCGCAAATAAGAAATGAATAACTTGGCCAGGGAAAAAAACTTGTGAAATTTCATATAGGTCTGATAAGGCACAATTTGGATTATCCTTTATATATATAAAAATGAAATCCAAAATCGATGTTTGTTATCGCGTTGCGGAAAATCTACAGAATCAATCATTATGAAATTTCGCATGTAGGTAGCTGAAGATTTCGTTTAACACATAGACTATTTATTCAAAAAACTAAAAAGGTTAATGTGCTTTTTTTAAAAATGTAAAACCAAAAAGTGTTAGTTCCAGCCTTTTACCGCTTGGCGCCGCACTGGTCGCGACGATAAATGAATTTGATTGGTTAATAATTTTACACGTAGTTTGTTAGATTGTTTACATGATGAATGTTTTTAAAAGCTAAGATTATCCAATCGCAGTGAAACTTCAGGAAGTTATATTTACTATACTACTGGGAAGGTTTCTGGTTTGAATTTGATTTGAAATAAATATTCATTGCAATTTTATTTGCAAATTTCCTACTTTCACTCGCAAGCAGCGCCTCTTGTGGCATCTTGTGAAATTACATTTATAAATTGTGAAAATGTTAAAATGTGTCCAAGTATAATAAATTTAATTTGAGGATTTAGTAATATAATATTCCAATGACGTAAAAAAAAAAATGGCATTTCAATATTAATATATATTTAAAGAAAATATCTTATTTAAAATTTAATAAATATTTTCAAAAAAATTATGTGTTTCAAAAATATATTTAAACGATAATATAACAATATTTATATACGTTTATAAATATATATAGGTGGATTGGATGTTTTCTAGAATCGTTTTAACAAATGTTCGTTAGGCAAACTTTTACTTGGGTAAAAAAACGGGCGAAGCCGGGTACATTCGCTAAATACAGTTATTTACAAATGTTCGTTTGTGGCAAGATACTATTCCTTCAACATCAAATTACTGAGTGGACCATTTAATATTGAATTTATTCAACTTATTGAGTATTTTTCAAGGGACCGGGAAAAACTTTCAAATTATCGAAAGTGTAGACAAGTATAGATTCAGTAGGGATTGGATGTTTGCTAGAATCGTTTTAACAAATGTTCGTTAGGCAAACCATTACTCTGGTAAAAACCGGGCGAAGCCGGGAACATATATATATATGGAAGCAATGGTCGCCTCTCCCGTCAAAATAAACGTCAGAATCTGACGCCATCTATTGACCGTCGCCGCAACTAGCGGCCTCGGGTCGGTGACAAAGCCACAACACCAAATTTGGCAAACTGATAAGCGTCCACCTAGAGACCATGGTTTCGGGCTAATGGCCCTCGTCAGTCTAGGGCGGACTTTATTCCATGAGATCCACACGGGATCTAATGGAATCCTCACAATCTACCAAAGAGGTGTTTTGCTGGCAATGTGGCTGGGCCAAATCTATTGGCAAAACATAGATGGAAAATTTGCCAGGAGGAAATTAATCCATGGAAGCAATGGTCGCCTCTTCCGTCAAAATAAAGGTCATAATCTGACGCCATTTTGCCAATAGATTTGGCCCAGCCACATTGCCAGCAAAACACCTCTTTGGTAGATTGTGAGGATTCCATTAGATCCCGTGTGGATCTCATGGAATAAAGTCCGCCCTAGACTGACGAGGGCCATTAGCCCGAAACCATGGTCTCTAGGTGGACGCTTATCAGTTTGCCAAAGTTGGTGTTGTGGCTTTGTCACCGACCCGAGGCCGCTAGTTGCGGCGACGGTCAATAGATGGCGTCAGATTCTGACGTTTATTTTGACGGGAGAGGCGACCATTGCTTCCATGAATTAATTTCCTCCCGGCAAATTTTCCATCTATATATATATATGTTTGTCGGCTATGCACGGCGTCAATATGAAACTAATCTCGCTGAAATTTGAACAGGACAGAGAGTTAAATCTGGAAGTTTTTTGGTCGCACTTTTAAACAAGAAAAATTATAATTAACCAAGTACTGAGCAACAATATTTTTTTTGTCAGAAATGATGATGACAATATTGCTGTATCATGCTTGATTAACGTAAACAAAATTCTTTAGGGGAATATTCACTAAAGCAGACCATGGTAGAAGCCAGATAATAATCTTTTGTAGGCAGGAACAAAATTCTACCGGCGAAACATTCACTTGAGCAGAAGACACACAAAGCTAGGTCATCTCTATATATAAAATATTGTTTCTCGGCCTTTTGGCTAAGATCATGTAGTATATCTATAGATATTTTTATTTATATATATCTTTTTAAAAATCTATTCAGTAGAGTGAGTGGAAATGTTTTCTAGAAAAATATATTTTATATATTATATAAATATATAATGTAACGAATATTATTATCATTATTATCATAATATTCTGTGTGTTCCGGAATATTATTATCAATAATATTTGTTAGGCAAACTTTCACTCGGATAAAACCTGGGCGAAGCCGGGTACACATCAGCTAGTAGATTATAAACACAAGGTAATAACACAAAATCCAAATAAATAAATTGCGTGTAACGTTATTTATTTGGATTTGGTCTTATTACCTTGTCTTCTGTCCTATATGTAGTTTCCTTAAACCCTTCTAGCCAACTCATCGCAGGGCTTCTTTTTCTTTCTTTTTCCTTCAATTTCTCCTAACTTCAACATAATCTATGTGAAAGATAAGGCAGTAGTTGACTCTCCACTATCTAAAAAAACACCAATTCAGCACAGCTAGTACACTCTGGTAAACCTCAAGATTATCCAATCACCTAGAGCTCCAATTAATTTGTTAGATAGGGAGTATTTTTAAATACATTTACGTGTTAATTGCTTGGAACTATATAAGACTAAATTTTCCCAGTGAGATTTAGGAAACTTGACTGGACACAGCACAAATAACAGTGGACCATTTTCCCATCTGATGGGTTGGCAACCATGCATCTCCTTGAAAGACCACCATTGTAAAACTGGCACACTCCAAAGAGAGACCACCTCCAAGAGAAGCCATTTTAAAATACGATCTCTCCTATAAAGATACTGTCACATTTGTGAATTTTGTAATTAATTATTTCTGCTTTTTTCCCACTGATTTTTGAATATAAAATTGAAAGGTCATTATAATCATCATTACATGCAATGTATTTTTAAAAACAAATGATAATAATAAACAACAACAATGTAATTGGCATCTTCCTTATTATAAAACAGCAACAAACTAAAATTAACATTATAAAAACATATTTTGACATTTAGAATAAAATGTTACAATACTTAAAATGAAATGAAATTTTCTTCTATTTTTTCCTAATCTATGCTCCATCTGTCTTGAGAAGTAAAGTAGACATCAAATAGATGAGGGAGTGAAATGATCTAAATTGACTTCTAAGAAAAGATTTTCAGTTTTCACACACACAGAGATGGCACTCACCAGGATAATTTTGGTTTCATCTAGATCTTCCTGAATCTTGGTCATAGCATCCGCCTCCCGAGGATTCTGTGGACACACCATGTCAGGGGGATGTGAGAGGAACAAGTTTAATTATGAAAATGAAAAAGTTTTCACACATTTCAGTTGCACAATAAGGAGATGCCCCTTTCTTTTTTTCATAATTTATGCATCTTATCCCAGTGAAATGTCACATTTGTACTATTTTTTCACAACTTTGATTATGTTTTATCTGTTGTTTTATAATCCTAGGGGTAAAAATGGTGCTAGCCATGATAATCAATGTAGAGGTGATGGTTAGTGACTACTTTACGGTAAGTTCACCATTAGATTTACACCCATTTGACATATAGAGTTCGTGAATGGTGCACACAAAGCCTTATTTCCTGGAAACATTGATACAGGGCTGTTGCTAAATGTCAAGTCCTACATATAGAAAACAATAAGTTGTGCAAACATTTGTAAATTATTTTTAATAAAACACTGATGTCATTCTTTCAAAAAGATGTGCATAACACATCCACTATGATGCATGCCTCCATGTTTAAATGCATGTCTATTTTATTCATGCTTTGATTGAGCTCTCTAGCCAATCAATGTGTGATGTTTCTTTAGCTCAGAGGTTGCATTGAATTGCATTGCAATTCTATGTTGAATATAACAACATGGGTCGATTTTAGATTTTTTTTAAATATTAAAAACACACATCCATATCTCACACATCCAATAATTGACCACAGGAGGAAACACCAGGAATTAGTTATTTAATACCCCACATCTCTCTGTCACCAAAAGACACAGTTTCCTAAACATTTCTTGACAATGGCGAGACAGACATACAGAGAGAAAGTGGTGTTTAAAATTTTTAAATAAAAATAATTCTCAGTTTGACATGGCACTTTAAGGAACATATCTGTCTGGCAAATTATTTTCCCAAACAAACAATCATCGTAGAGACAGTTAACCAACACACTTTAATGGAGGCTCATTGGGAAAGGAAAGCATAACAAGGAGAGAGCTCCAAAGAGAGAGAGATATGCAAATAGCTTAATATTCTCTCCCAACTTCCCATCCAAACCCATATATGTCCAAGGTACAAACTTCCCATCCAAACCCAAATATGACCAAGGTACAAACTTCCCATCCAAACCCAAATATGTCCAAGGTACAAACTTCCCATCCAAACCCATATATGTCCAAGGTACAAACTTCCCATCCAAACCCATATATGTCCAAGGTACAAACTTCCCAACCACACCCAAATATGTCCAAGGTACAAAGTTCCCATCCAAACCCAAATATGTCCAAGGTACAAACTTCCCATCCAAACCCATATATGTCCAAGGTACAAACTTCCCAACCACACCCAAATATGCCCAAGGTACAAACTTCCCATCCAAACCCAAATATGTCCAAGGTACAAACTTCCCATCCAAACCCAAATATGTCCAAGGTACAAACTTCCCAACCACACCCAAATATGTCCAAGGTACAAACTTCCCATCCAAACCCAAATATGCCCAAGGTACAAACTTCCCATCCAAACCCAAATATGTCCAAGGTACAAACTTCCCAACCACACCCAAATATGTCCAAGGTACAAACTTCCCATCCAAACCCAAATATGTCCAAGGTACAAACTTCCCATCCAAACCCAAATATGTCCAAGGTACAAACTTCCCAACCACACCCAAATATGCCCAAGGTACAAACTTCCCATCCAAACCCAAATATGTCCAAGGTACAAACTTCCCATCCAAACCCAAATATGTCCAAGGTACAAACTTCCCAACCACACCCAAATATGCCCAAGGTACAAACTTCCCATCCAAACCCAAATATGCCCAAGGTACAAACTTCCCATCCAAACCCAAATATGTCCAAGGTACAAACTTCCCAACCACACCCAAATATGTCCAAGGTACAAACTTCCCATCCAAACCCAAATATGTCCAAGGTACAAACTTCCCATCCAAACCCAAATATGTCCAAGGTACAAACTTCCCATCCACACCCGAATATGTCCAAGGTACAAACTTCCCATCCAAACCCGAATATGTCCAAGGTACAAACTTCCCAACCACACCCAAATATGTCCAAGGTACAAACTTCCCATCCAAACCCAAATATGTCCAAGGTACAAACTTCCCATCCAAACCCAAATATGTCCAAGGTACAAACTTCCCATCCACACCCGAATATGTCCAAGGTACAAACTTCCCATCCAAACCCAAATATGTCCAAGGTACAAACTTCCCATCCACACCCGAATATGTCCAAGGTACAAACTTCCCAACCACACCCAAATATGTCCAAGGTACAAACTTCCCATCCACACCCAAATATGTCCAAGGTACAAACTTCCCATCCAAACCCAAATATGTCCAAGGTACAAACTTCCCAACCACACCCAAATATGTCCAAGGTACAAACTTCCCATCCAAACCCAAATATGTCCAAGGTACAAACTTCCCATCCACACCCGAATATGTCCAAGGTACAAACTTCCCAACCACACCCAAATATGTCCAAGGTACAAACTTCCCATCCACACCCAAATATGTCCAAGGTACAAACTTCCCATCCAAACCCAAATATGTCCAAGGTACAAACTTCCCAACCACACCCAAATATGTCCAAGGTACAAACTTCCCATCCAAACCCAAATATGTCCAAGGTACAAACTTCCCATCCAAACCCAAATATGTCCAAGGTACAAACTTCCCATCCAAACCCAAATATGTCCAAGGTACAAACTTCCCATCCAAACCCAAATATGTCCAAGGTACAAACTTCCCATCCAAACCCAAATATGTCCAAGGTACAAACTTCCCATCCAAACCCAAATATGTCCAAGGTACAAACTTCCCATCCAAACCCAAATATGTCCAAGGTACAAACTTCCCATCCACACCCGAATATGTCCAAGGTACAAACTTCCCAGAAAGAGAGTTGTCTCTCACCTGGTACTTGGTCAGCAGGGCCTCCATGGTGTTGAACTTGATGGAACTGCCACATATAACGGTGTGAAAAAATAGCACAAAAGTGAAATTATTATTATTATTTTTTGCTTATCCCTAGTACACAGGTGGTACAGGCCATAATAATCATGGTGGGTAGTTAGCGGCTGCTTTTACTATAAGTGCACCACATGTCTACACATGTGAAAAGCAGAGAAAAAGTGCCCAATGCGGGAATCGAACCTGGGTCAAAGCGGTCGAAATCCAACGGTTTAGACCATTCTTCCACCGACCCCCCAGTGAAAGTGTACTGGGATCAAGTCAATTAACTAAGAAAAAGGCATCTACTGATTGTGAAACTAAAATTTGCTGATGGCTTGTGCCATCTGTCAGAATAAATATCAACTAATTGTTGATTTTTAATTATTCCTGAACTGGCCAAATACCCTTTCTTGATTAATCGGGAAAAGCTAACCACGAACGTATTTCGGGCTGTTGGCCCTCATCAGCGTGGTTCAAACTGTACCTCAATGATAAAAAAACTGGTCATTCAGGCATCCTGAAAAATCATGAAACAGGTATTTAAGAGGATTTATTCTAACAGATAGCACAAGCCATCAGCAACTTTTAGCTGCACAATCAGAAGATGACTTTTGCTTAATATAATGGTGTGTTTATATGTCAGTTGGATAGGGCAAACAAACATTGGTGTGAAATATAATAAGCTAAGGCATACTATAAGAAGAAACTGGCTCTATTACCTGATGATGTCTTCTTAGAAGGTAGTGATGGTTGGAAGAAAATAACTGGCATACTATCAGAAATGGTCAGCCATCTTGTCACCAAATAAAACAACTTCCAAATGGAGATAAGAACAGAAACCTTTTGAAAATAAAGGTGTACAAAAAATACATTTTTTAAATTCTCGAAAGACACAATTGGCCCTTACAGTTTTGAGAGCAAAAGCATAGCAAAACTATATTTTAAAAACAATGTTTTGGCTATAAAATCGCCTTTAATTTAAGGCTGACTTAAGGGAGGAGTGGATAAAATAGTTCATGTACCGGGTAACCCAACAAATGCTAGAGCTCAAAAGAAAAAAGTTTTATTCGATTTTTTTTTTTGAGGATTGAAAAAAAAAAGAGAGATATCAATTTAAGAGAGACCATTAGAGCAAAAGTAGTCTAAGAAAAGTGGCAGGTAAGATGATAAGGTTAGACAATGCCTGACTCTGGCCACCAGTTTATCTGGGTCATTGTCATAAGAAGTCACAGGAGCACTGGCAGAGAATCAAGGACATTGATCCTGACCAGAAGAAGGCTAAAATATTGACATACAGTTTGAATGGTCTATAATAGTGGTGGGACAAAGGGGGCTAAAACCAAATGTAGGAGCAGACAGGTTAATCAAAAAGAAAGCAATCTTTCTCCCCTTGTTGACGACATGGTTGGATGATCCTCCTGTCTTTTACTCGCTGGTTCTCCATAATGCATGAAGGTAAATGAAAAAGAGTCACAACACACACAAACACGAATACAAAAGAGATCCTTATAGATCCGTGCTCATTTGACTATCCTTGATACAGCAACAGTGTAGCATTTAGTGTCAGAAGTGTTTGTAAAGACAATTCTGGATACCTATAAAACCTGAAAAGGGTGGCAGAACAAGCAGAATTGCTTCAGGTTATCTTCTCAGCAATGAAGGAGCTTAATTGGGAAATCACAGAATTCAACTAAGTAATCTTTAGAAATCTTGATCAACTATCAGAAAGAGAAGATCGACCAATGGCCGAAACCAGACCAAGACAACAAAAGAAGAGAACCTGGTGAATTTGCCATGTGGAAACTCAGCACCTGCATTCCTTCTGAACATCTCTGCGAGAACATCAGAAATTATGGTAACTGCCATATGACGGACTGCTGGGCTGATGCCAGACTGTCTGTAACTACAATGGATATTTAATTAGGTAGGACGGATTGTGTCTGCCCAGCAAATATTTGTTCTTATGTGTGTGAGTTGGGAAGACAATACAAGAGCAAATAAAGATGATATACAATGTTGTCTTGAGCAGAAAGAAGCAACGAGGGTGCACTATAGAAGTTCCCAATGATACAGAAATGGCAATGGTCAAGGGAAAAACTTAGCCACAGATAATAATATCGAAAGGAGTGAACTATGGCTGCCATCATGTGGAGAACCATCACCCTGTGAAACAGTTTATTCCATAACAAGAAGAGCTAATGGCGTCGGCACTGATTGAGAGTAGGCCAGGGTTGGATGACATCCATGTTGGCTAAAACTGTCACCATCTATGGATCAGGTGGCAGATGGACCAATGAATCAGGAAGAAGCCCAGCCGGAGGAAGTCAAGTCTGGCTTCCCCTTGTTGACAGCATAATCCCCCCTCCCTGCCTGTCACTTGTTGTTCTCCAATATACAGGAAGGTAAATAAAAAGGAATCAAATAGAGATCCCTATCATTCCTATATGCCCATTTGACCATCCTTGATACAGCAGCATTGAGAGGCCACATCCCATTCCTTCATTTGTATAAGGAGGTAACCTACACAGAAATCTACAGACTCTACAACTCAGAACAACTCTACAAACAGAATCTACAACTCTGGTGAAGGAAAGCTATACATGTGTGGATAACCAGTAATTGGAATCAGTGAAATCAGTCACCAAAAAAGAAAAATAATAGCTACAGTTCAATCCAATTGGGAAGTGACAGCTATAAGGGCGAGTTTAATTTAGCCTGGAAGGTTTTCAGGCTAAATTAAAATTAACTCAACACAGTAGAGCTATAAACAAACTGATTTTTTTTTCACTGATCTCAAATACACATGGTACAGGCCACAGTAATCATGATGGGTGTCTAGTCTACACATGTAGAAAATGCATAAACTTTGCACTTACAAGGTGCATTCACTGGTGAGTAGGATACCATTAAACAAAAATAGGAAAAAAAAAATATAGCATCCAGTGAGGAATTCACTCCAGGGCAGCTGGAAATCCCCAGCATATCCTCCTCTAACCCTCAAAAGAAAGGTAAGATAGATATAGGTGAACACAAAGGTAGAATTATGGAATTACTTGGGGTTGTCCGTAGTCCATTGACTGGGCGGAACTTCTTTACTGAAGTCCTCCAGGACCTGTAGCACACAGAAGTCTGTCTACACATCTGTAGAGACAACAACATACAGTCATCCTACTTCTTTAATTCAACACTCCAAAGGATCAGAATCACCCCTACACCCCATTCCATGAGATTAAGCTCAAGGAAAATGAACTCATGGAATTCGTGTAATCTTTACACAAGGGGATAAGAAACAACAACAACAAAGTAGGTTAAAGTTTTTTTTTGGCTTATCCATAGTAGACATGATACAGGCCATGATAATCATGGTGGGTAGAAGTGGGCGACTGCTTTTACTGTAAGTGCACTACATGTCTTAACATGTGAAAAGCAGTTTGACTTTGCACTTACAAATGTGCCAGAGCCCCGTTTGGTTACTTGCACTTGCTGGTGGGGTTGACTTTTGCAAGAATCAGGGGCCATAGGATCTTTTTTTTTTTTTTTAAATCAGAAAAAAGTGCCCAATGCGGGAAAGTAAGTTAAAGTAAATAGGCTGATTAGTAAAATGAAAAATTGGTTGAATTAAAGAGGTTATGTTGTATTTAGATTGAGTAAGATTGCTTTTAAGGACCATGCCAGGCTGGCAATCAAGTTTGTAAAAAGGTGAGCCCTTTTCTTTCTTCAAATGATTATCATGACTCGTTAATAAAGATATCTATTTTCAATCTCATAAGTTTGGCGTCTTGAAAACATTTGGTGTATATATTTATAGAGAAAAGACTATAAAGGACAACTAGATCCAATTTTAACTATGCCAGTTATGAATGGGTGTTGTATAGGAAAGTTATCACTGGATGATATCATATCAAAGTTAACAAATAGAAGCAGGGTCAAAGTTTGGTAGTTTTTGGAGGTATCTTTGCCTGCAAATCTTGTTCCCATTTGTGCACACTGGAAACTACTCTATACATTTATGTATTATTTGTTGTTTTATGATATATAGATGACTTATACACTCATGGGCAAAACTTAAGGAAGTTGTATCTATTAGCACGTATATCGGGACAATAACTCTGAAAGATGATAAAGTACAATTTGGATTATAGATACAAGAAAATAAGACCTAAAATCCAAATAATTTAATAGTGTGTGACATTTTATTCTTTTGTCTGATGATAGTAACAACACTGTCATTGAAACATCTCACACTATTAATTTGTTTAGATTAGGTCTTATTTTCTTGTCTTCCGAAAGATATTTAATACACAGTGACCTTTAATTGAAGACACACAAGATAACCAAGTGTAAATAAAATTGTCTCTGTCTCCTTTAAAAAATATGATGGGCAACATCAGACTTTTCCATTTCCTTAAGTTTTGTCCATGAGTGTATATAATAAGTGCACCTCCCAGAATGTAATAAATGTTTACTAAACTGCCATAGCAGTAAACTCTGATGAGCACAATCATCGATGTAAAACCAATGAACTGACCTGATCCAGTTTCCAATGGAAGACCACTGGGAGAGACCAGGATTAGCCATGGTCTGTGATAGGAGTGGTGATCTAGGGATGGTCTTTACCCATAAATCATACCTTCTATTTGACACACTCTCTTGTTATAAATACAGTAGAACCTCCATGAGAGGACACCTCTCTATAAAGGACAGTTTTCATTTGCAAAATTACCATATTTTTACTCTATAGAAACTCTTTGGTAAGAGGACACCTCTCCCTAAAGAATACTTTGGCTCTGCAATTATGTGTCCTTTACAAGAAGGTTCTACTGTATTTGTATAAAATATTTAAAAACTGCTGGGGGAGGTTTAACCAATGATAGGTCATAGTCTCACTCAATAACTCCTGCTGCTGCTGCTTGTAGAACTTTGTGTCAGAAATAGACAGCATCAAACAATAACAAAATCTACCCCACTTGCCCAAAATGTAGCTTGGCACCTGCAGCTCCAGAACACATTTTGGTTTGCATTAGATGTACTAAACTGGAACTTTGGGCGAGGCCACTGCTTATCGTAAAACAGCTTGAGGAATATGAACTCATGAATAATCTTTGCACAAGGGGATAAGACACAACAACAACATTGTCTTACATAAGTTAACAACACTACATTCTACGACCACTTAACTAAAGTGATTTAAATTGATGGCCCAACTTCCACCAAGGAGTTTACACCAGTGTGTGGCTTTGGTCTCTGATGGGAAGTTCTACTATATTTGATATGCTATTTTACAAAGTTTTCATCTAAACCTAATTATAAGAAATTGAAACTATTTTCGATGCGTATGATTTTTATTTCAAAATAAAATAATATCTACAGCTCTCACTGCAATGGTAAAATAATAGGAGAGCCTTGTTCATTAGTGGTGAACCCTCTCCCAGCGGTAGATTAAATGGTATATTAAACTGGCGAAACTGCTAGAAGGATTCACTACTGATGAGTCAGGCCTTCCCATTATTTTATCATTGGTGTAAGGATAGTAGAAAATTATTTTATTTTGAAAAGAATCATACACATCAAAAATAGTTTCAGGGGTCGGTGGAAGGGTGGTCTAAACTGTTGTTTTTCGACCGCTGTTACAACCCGGGATCAAATCCCCCATTGGGGATATTTTCTAATTAAAAAAAAATGCTCCAATGGCCCCTGATTCTTGTAAAAGTCTAACCTCACCAGCGAGTGCAAGTAACCAAACGGGGCTCTGGCACATTTGTAAGTGCTAAAGTCGAACTGCTTTTCATATGTGTAGACATGTGGTACACTTAGAGTAAAAGCAGTCGCCAGCTTCTACCCACCATGATTATCATGGACTGTACCACATGTATTAGTTCTTTTTTTTTTTAATAAAAGATGGTGTTCTAATGGATCATATCTTAAATAGGTATCTGGGGGAGAATACAAGCAAATAAAAAGAGGTGTACCTTGTTGAGCAGGGTGTGTGCCACTCTCTGGGGGTACTCATGGTCTGACACCAGCACTGCGGCTAGGTTGTCTGTCCGCACGTACACATGGCAGAAATACTCTGACAACACACAACATATCAGCTTAGAGTACATGTGTGCACAGATGTAGCTACCTCACATTTGGATTATCACATCAAAACTGAGAGGCACCCAGACATATCAAATACAGTGGTACCTCGACATACGAGCGCCCCAACATACGAGTTTTTCGAGATACGAGCCGACGAGCAAGTGATTTTTTGCTTTGAGTTACAAGTGAAATTCGAGATACGAGTTCGGTTCGGTAGTGTTGAAGATATTAATCTGTGATTTTAAATGGGAATTTTGTATGGGGAAATTTGCTTTGAGATACAAGTAATTCAAGATACGAGCAAGGTTGCGGAACAAATTAAACTCGTATGTCGAGGTACCACTGTATATAACTTTTTGGAAGACACCCAGATAAGGAATAACCCAAGCCTCAGTTGTATATAAAATATGATGTTATTCAACACACACTGTATACACTAGAACAACTAACTACCTCTGTATAAGACACAACACAGTAGCCTCTTACCAGAAAGCAGACATTTAGTAAAAATGATAATTTTTGCCGATGAAAACTGTCCTTAGTAGAGAGGTGTCCTCCCATTGAGGTTCTACTGTATATAAAGAAAAAGAGAACAGAAACAATTGGAAACCTTCTTATTTCTTATCTCCACTTAATTTAGGGTATCAAGCTTGAGATGATGTCTGCTGGGGATGAGTAGAGCTCATCAATGGATGAGCAAATACAGTCAATGATGTGGTTTGGGGTTGCAGGTTGAGTGAGAATTGCACTTAGTACATAGTGGGAAAACCTTGTAACCATTCTGGAAAGTTTAATGAATGAAAGGAAGAAAAAATTGTTTGCAACAAGTTTCTTTATTCTTGTTGCAAACAATTTTTTCTTCCTTTCATTCATTAAATTACTGATTGCAATTATTTAGGTTTTTATAATTCTGGAAAGTCATTGTTCGTAGATGACCAGACTTAAGACTGTTGTTCTCTTGGGAGAACAGAAATTGTCCCTCCTGCTCTGTACAAGTCATGTGCAGCAGTAGATTTCCATTCTTGCAGGCATTGGGTTTTGATGGTACGGAGGTCTCTTTTGTCTAGTTGGGTGGTAGTTTTTCTGGCCTCAGGGTGGCCAAGAGCTCAAGACTTTGTAAGTCTGCCAGCTCATTTCCAGGAATTCCAATGTGAGCTGGAAGCCATTGCACTGTGACAGAGCTGTTGGCTCTGGAAACCTCCTGAATTTGGAGATGTAGATTACAAGACCTACATCATGTCAGCAACAGCATCCATTGCTCCAGCCTGAAGAGAGTGCTCTCACATGTATAAATTACTACAGTAAAACCCCCTCTATATTGAACCCTAATGGAATCTACCTTTTGGTTCACTATAGCTACATTTCCCTATGACCACACACAGTTTGCTTATTTTTTTTTTACGTTTCAAAATTTTTAGATTGCATAATTGCACAGTTATACACATAGAAAAAAGGCTGCCTCTTAACAATATCACTTTATTGATAAGGCACAATTTAGATTATAGATTATAAACACAAGGTAATAAGACCAAATCCAAATAAATTAACAATGCTGTTACCGAAACGTCACACACTATTAATTTAATTGGATTATGTCTTATTTTCTTTGTTTGTTGATTTCTTTTAGGAAGCTAAGTACAGTAGAACCTCCCTGTAAAGGACATCTAATTGCAGAGCCAAAGTGTCTTTTAGGGAGAGGTGTCTTCTTACCGGAGAGTTGCTAAATAGTAAAAATGGTAATTTTGCAAATGAAAACTGTCCTTTGTAGAGAGGTGTCCTCTAGCACGAGTGTCCTCTCATGGAGGTTCTACTGTATTTATCATCAGGTGGGTAGGAAACAGAACCAAATACCTTACCACCCAGGTAGTGATCCTAAACACAAAAAGCACCTCTCTATATATAAAGGATAAAAAAAAAATCTTATCTTTTATAGAAGCCTTGGCAACCATAGTCACTAGCCATAATGGAAAAGAAAATTAACATCATTGCAGCAAACTAAATGCTGATAACATTTTTTTTGTAGAACAACAAAAAAAAAATTATCATTGAGATATAATTTCCTCCGTGAGGCAAAAAAATTAGAAAAAAAAAAGTATCAATCTAAAAATCAAGTGATTCAATTTCCAAGACATTTTAGATACAAGAATTATTTGAGAGAAAAAAAAGGCATCTCCTGATCTTGCAACTAAAAGTTGTTGATGGCTTGCACCATCTGTCAGAATAAATATCAACTATTCGTTGATTTTTAATTATTCCAAAATAGGCCGAATACTCATTCTTGATTATTCAAGAAAAGCTAACCATGTACATGTTTCAGGCTGTTAGCCCTCGTCAGTGTGGTGCAAGCTGTACCTCAACGACCAAAGAGCTGGTCATTCAGGCATTCTGAAAAATCATGAGAAGGGTAGTTAAGGCCAGAAGTGGTGAGAACGCGAAACAAAGTGAAAAAAATAGCACAAAAGTAAAATTGTACTGGGATCAGGTAGATAAATTGAGAGAGAGAAAAAATGAGGATCTCATGAATAGTTGATTCCGACATTGGCACACGCCATCAGCAACTTTTAGTTGCACAATCAGGAGATGCCTTTTCTTTCCAAATTTATCCACCTGATCCCAGTACTATTTCATTTTGTACTATTTTTCCCATTGTTTAGTGTCCTCATGTACTTCTGGCCTTAACTACTCCTTTTCATGATTTTTTAGGGGGGGGGTCGGTGGAAGGCTGGGTAAGCCGTTTGGTTTTCGACCACTAGGGCCCGGGTTCGATTCCCGCATTGGGCACTTTTTTCTGTTAAAAAAAAAATGCTCCAATGGCCCCCGATTCTTGCAAAAGTCCAACCCCACCAGCGAGTGCAAGTAACCAAACGGGGCTCTGGCATTTGTAAGTGCAAAGTCGAACTGCTTTTCACATGTGTAGACATGTGGTGCGCTTACAGTAAAAGCAGTCGCTAACTACCCACCATGATTATCATGGCCTGTACCACGTGTACTAGGGATAAGCAAAAAAAAAAAAAAAAAAGATTTTTTAGGATGTCTGAATGACCAGAAGTACATGAGGACGCTAAACAATGGAAAAAAATAGTATATTTTTTGTCAGAGGTACAGCTTGCACCACACTGATGAGGGCCAACAGCCCAAAATGCGTCTGTGGTTAGCTTTTCTTTATTAATCAAGAATGGGTATTTGGCCAATTCTGGAATAATAAAAACAACGAATAGACAGATGACGCAAGCCATCAGCAACTTTTTGCTGCACAATCATTAGATGCCTTTTTTTTCTAAATTTATCTGCCTGATCCCAGTACAATTTCACTTTTGTATTATTTTTTCACAAGAATTACTGTTGAAATTGTTGCCTTCATATATGATAGAGGTAAATTATCATATACAGTAGAACTACCTCCCTGTAAAGGACAACACCTAATTGCAGAGCCAAAATGTCCTTTAGGGAGTTGTGTCCTCTTACCGGAGCGTTGCTAGATTGTAAAAATGATAATTTTGCAAAATAAAACTGTCCTTTGTGGAGAGGTATCCGCTAGCAGGGTGTCCGCTAAAGGGAGGTTCTACTGTATTTAAAAAACACTGAAAGCATCCAAATGCCATATCAAAAAAGGAAAAAAGAAAACTAATCTTTGATTTTTTTTTTTCAAATCCAGAATATCAGCCATAAACCTTTTTTTCCACATGACCTTCAACAGCGTGGTGCAGGCTGTACTTAAATAGCCAAAACAGTGGTTTTAAAGGCTCCCAGATGATTCAAGAAACACATATTTAATACCAAAAGTGGGTGTGAAAATACTAAGAAAAACAAAATGGAAAATAATGTTCCGGATCAGATGGGGTACACTTGGGAAAAATCCATCTCCTTATTGTGTTATTGAAAGTTGTTGATTACTTGTTTTTTCCCCCACCTATCTCAATAAGTTCAATGCGTAAATTAAGTGAGAAATTGAAATGAGGCAAAATATATAACAAAAGATCCCTCAGGTGTCTGCTAAGATCTGTGGGATTGGTTTAAGGCAATGATGACAACAACTGTGACAAACCGCATACATTGGCCAACAATATATATATATATTAAAAAAAAAGAAGGCATCTCCTGACCACGAGCACATGTGCTTTTTAGATGGCAGAGCGCCATCTAGTGGAGCAAAAATAAACTAAACGTTTATTTAGCTTGCTCCGTGATATTTGGCCAACCCAATTTCTTGATAAATCAAGAAAAGCCATCCACGAATATGTTTTTTCATATATATATATATAGATATCAAAATGGCATATCCTGACCACATTCACATGAACTTTTAGATGGCAGAAATCAACTAAACATTGATTTAACTTGTTCTGTGATATTTGGCCAACCCATTTTCTTGTGATAAATCAAGAAAAGTCAACCAGGAACGTGTTTCGGGCTGTTGGCCCTCATCAGCGTGGTGCAGACTGTACCTCTACGACCAAAAATATTTTGGTCCTAGAGGCTTCCTGAGAAATGAAGAAATGGGTATTAAGTCCAAACTTGCGTAAATATGCTAAACATGTGAAAAAATATATAAAAAATATTTAAAAAAAAAAAAAAAAAAGGTCAGGTGTTTGTTATTAAAATCAAAAAAGGCATATCCTGACCACATTCATATGAACTTTTAGATGGCAGAGCGTCATCTAATGGCACCCTGCCATGGTCAGGATATGCTTTTTTGATTTTAATAACAAACACCTGACCTTTTTATTATTTTTTTCACATAAATATGTGTACCAAAAGAAGCATCTCCCCTTTGAATGTGCATCAAAACGATGGCAATATGCAACACCCTAGTAAAAAACTTTACTAGTAATGAGATAAATGCCACAACACCAGTTTTGCCAAAAGTGGCTGACTGAAGAAGCTACAGTGAAGAGAAGGAGGAAGGTGACAAACTTGTTACCTTGTTCCTTGATAGATGACCTTGTACCAGGGGAAGTCCTCTCCACCAGCATCTTGCTGCTGAAGTGCATGAACTCCTGAACACTGCACACACACACACACACCCATGAAACCATGTGTAACACACACCAATGATACAACCTAGATGTAAACTAGGAGAGGGCCAGCACTCACCCAGTGAAATGTCCCTACAGTGTCCCAGGAGGTGGGGGACATATTGAAGATGTCACAGATACTCTGTGCCTACCAACTGCTGCTTTAGAGAAACTACACTCATGGACAAAACTTGAAGTAGTGGAAAGTCCTTGATGTCGCCTGTCTTTTATTTTATTAAGGAGACACAGGCAATTTTGTTCACACTTAGGTATCTTGTGCATCTTCAATAAAGGTCACTGTGTATCAAATAACTTTCAGAATTATTTTCTGAATCCTGAAATACATCCTGAAAGGTACAACTTCCTTAAGTTTTGTCCATGAGTGTATGTTGTGTTTGCCACAATGTATATACTGACTAGCCGAATAAATCCAGCTTTATCCAGGATTTGATGGAATGGTTGACCAACAAATATTGCTTATAAGGAATTATTATTAGTTTTATTGTTACTATAATTCATCATCTCAAAAGCACATGTACCAAGATAAAAATACATTGTCATTACAGCTTCCAAATTACAAGAAAATAAGACCTAATCCAAATAAATTAATAGTGTGTGACATTTTGGTAACAGTGTTGTTACCATCATCAGTAAAAAGAATATATAATTAAAAAAAAAAAAATGTTGTCTGATGATGGTAACAACGCTGTTACTGAAATGTCACACACCATTAATTTATTTGGATTAGGTCTTATTTTCTTGTAGCTGTAATCTATAAGCTAAATTGTGCTTTATCAGCTACCAAATTAGAAGTAGAAAATACAACAGTTTTGACCTAGAAATTGTACCTACAATGACCTGTGAAATTATATCCCCCACTATTCATTGTTCCAGTTTTACAGTAAAGCCAGTGGCTATTAATGAGGTAACAATATGTGAGATGCTTCCAAAAAAAAACATATATACAGTAGAACCTCCCTTTAGCGAACACCTCTCTACAAAGGACAGTTTTCATTTGCAAAATTACCATTTTTACTATTTAGCAACTCTCCGGTAAGAGGACACCTCTCTCTAAAGGACACTTTGGCTCTGCAATTAGGTGTTGTCCTTTACAGGGAGGTAGTTCTACTGTATATATATAATGGTAACAACACTGTAGGTAGAGTTAACTGCCTGGAACTCTTAGAAAACAAGAATCATCCTCCAATTAACTGCAAGCCATATATAAATGTAAAATATACTAATCTGACATATTCTTTCTAAAAATATGAAAAATAAAAACACTATTGTTATTCAGGACCACAGGCAATGTTTCTCAGCCAGCTCCAAACCCCAACAACAGCAGTTAATTATTCCAGTTTTTAACAAGGGGGGAGGGGGAGTCGGTGAATGGGTTATCTAATCTGTTGGTTTTTAACCGTTACAACCCAGTACAGTAGAACTACCTCCCTGTAATTGCAGAGCCTAAGTGTCCTTTAGAGAGAGGTGTCTTCTTACCGGAGAGTTGCTAAATAGTAAAAATGGTAATTTTGAAAATGAAAACTGTCCTTTGTAGAGAGGTGTCCTCTAGTGCGGGTGTCCTCTCATGGAGATTCTACTGTATCAAAAATCCTGCATTGGGCTTTTTTTTCTAATTAAAAAAATCGATGCTCCAATGGCCCCTGATTTTTGCAAAAGTTCTACCCCATCAGCGAGTGCAAGTAACCAAATGGGGCATTGGCACGACTAGTAAGTGTAAAAGTCGAACTGCTTTCCACATGTGTAGACATGTGGTGCACTTACAGTAAAAGCAGTTGCCTACTTCTACCCACCATGATTAATCATAGCTTGTACCACGTGTACTAGGGATAATTTTAAAAAGGTGGTTTTGTACTGGACAGGATGATGAAGGCAAACTGAGTTCAGCCACCACCAGGAGGATATCTTGTGGCGAGAGTCTACTGAATGTAGTACAGCAGGAGAGATACCCTAGAACAGGGGTCGGCAAACTTTTGAGTTGGAAGAGTCAAAAATTACAATTTACAAATTTCCCAAGTTTTTAAAGAGCTGCAACATTTTTTTCTTTCCAAAAATAAATAGTACTCGCATAAATAATATTTGCCTATGAAACTATATAAAGAGCCGCAGTTTGCCGATTCCTGCCCTAGAAGGTCAACATGGGAGTGAAAAGATCAGACTATACTTGGGATCAGATTTTGTGTGTTTATATCCCCATGCATCACCTCAGTGAACTAAAACTTGAGACTTTAGAATTATGGCTCTGTATAACACCCTCTATTAAAATGAAGATCACCTCTCACATCAAAATAGATGGTAAAACTGATCACCACCTATTGACCATCTCTGCAAACTAGAGGACTCAGGTTGGTGATATAGCCAACTTTGGCAAACTGAGAAACATCCACCTAGAAACCATGGGTTATTTTTATAGATCAATTTCCTCCCAGCAAAATTTCCATCTATATTTTGGCCATAGATTTGGCCTAGCCACTCAACCAGCTAAACACCTCTTTGGCAGATTCTGAAGATTTCATTTGATCCCTTGTGGATCTCATGAAATATAATCTGCCCTGGACTGACGATGGCAGGTGGAAGGAAAGTGCGGCAGACTCACCTGTTCCGCTGGAAGTAGCCAAAGGTGGAAAGGTCGGACGCAGACTTGAGAGGCGTGGCCTTGTTGGCCTGCTTGTTCAGTATGGCCAGATAGTACAGTCGGACCATGGTGACACCTGTGCAGCAACCACCCTCAGTTCATCATCACAGCCTTCATGGCATGGCCTGATGAATGGTACAATTTGGGAATAGAGTAGCAAGAATTACTATGTGTTGTAGATATAGAGTCAAACTCTGTTATAACATCATATGGCATCAAGATTGTATTATGTTAAAGACAACAATAAAATTCCTATTCGCTATAAAAGAATAACAGGTCAGGGAGAAGAGTTTCTTCTGTGTTTCTTCTTCTATTGTAGACACAAGAAAATAAGACCTAATCCAAATAATTTAATAGTGTGTGACATTTCGGCAACAGCATTGTTACCATCATCAGACAAAAATATCAGACTTTTGTCTGATGATGGTGACAATACTGTTACCGAAACATCACACACTATTAAATTATTTGGATTAGGTCTTATTTTCCTGTGTCTTTAATCTATAATCCAAATTGTGCTTTATCATTCTTCTATTGTATTATGTTGTTATAACCATGGTTGAAACAATTGGGACCTTGGAATTATGATGCTATAATCAAGTTTCTGCTATAAAAGAGGTTGCAAGGTTCTAATGCATTAGCTTTACTGTTTTAGAAAGACTTTATATAGAACCACAGGTAGAAAGACTAGAGATCTTGAAGTGAATTGATGTATTTTAGGCCATCAGTAGGCCATGTCTCAGCAGCTGGTCCATTCTCCCTGCTTGTTCCAAGATCCTGCTATTGATTGGATCATTTGTTGGTGGGAAGTTTGCAAATATATATGTCTACATCAACCAGTAGGAGAAACCAGCCGAAATTTAGAGACCTGAATTAAGGAACACTAACAATCCCTCAAATATATTTTGAGAAAAAAATTGTTTTTCTTTCTCAGATCCAGGGGGGAGGTAAGTCTTTTTTATTATAAATATATTGGATTATCACCTTTTGACTCAAATCTAGGGGGGTCCTCCATGCTGCATATATTTTAAATGTTTAGCCAATACAGACCCTGTAGAATTGTGCACATTGTGTATCCCACAATTCTAGGGAAACACTTAAGCCAGTAGCTTAACCCCGAATTAGGCAAGGTACTGTACAAATGATACTTCCTGAGAACACACAGGTAAAAATGGCAGTTTGTGTGGATGAATAAATGAAAATTAAAGTAAGAGAAAGGGTTTTATTCCAAAGTGTGTTGGCACTAATTCCAAGAGACCACAGTAGTTAGATATGGATGGCCACATCAACCAATTTTTTATTCAGTTCCCAATGTTTCGCTGTCACTCCTTAAGGGAATAGGATCTGATGAGAGTGACAGCGAGTCCCTGAAACATCTGGAAACATTGGTTGATATATTTCTGTGAATGAAAAGTGTGTATTTTGACCAGTTAGAGTTTTTTATTTTCTCAACGTTTCAGCAAAAATATTTTGTCTTCGTCAGGAGAAATAAATAAAAATAAAGCATTTAGCAAGGCATTAAAAATTGTTCTGAGGTTGCAAGGGCATTTACACGCGATTTTCCGAATTTAGTACAACATCTAAAGCACGAGTCAAAAACAAATATTAAACTCATCAAAGACTATGATCTTGGAAATTAATAAATATAAAGTAATAATTAAAAATAAATAAAGTAATATAATAATAATAATCACAAAGATTACATATTATTTTATAAATTTCTAACTACAGTATTATGTACAATTTATATTAGCTTTAAACTACTTTTAAATTGAAAAATGAAGCAAATTGTTGCGGAATATCTTCAAATGTATTTATAGTTCTTGTTTCCATTTCTCTTGATACCCATCCCTCTAAAAATAATCTTTCCTTTTTAAATTTTATATTCCTATGAAATATCTCAATATCATTCCAATCTGGCCTATATATGTCCTGAATATAATACATGTTCCCCGATTTTGCTTAACGCCCTTCTTCCCAATAAACCCTGTTAGTGTTCCTTAATTCAGGTCTCTAAATTTCGGCTGGTTTCTCCTACTGGTTGATGTAGACATATATATTTGCAAACTTCCCACCAACAAATGATCCAATCAATAGCAGGATCTTGGAACAAGCAGGGAGAATGGACCAGCTGCTGAGACATGGCCAACTGATGGTCTAAAATACATCAATTCACTTCAAGATCTCTAGTCTTTCTACCTGTGTGTGTGGTTCTATATAAAGTCTTTCTAAAACAGTAAAGCAAAAGTTTATATGTCTTAAAAGTCACTTTTAAGTTTATTAGGCAATAGATTTTATAAATTTAATTGGAAGATCTATCAATAAAATCTGTAGCAATTAATTTTTGGCAATGTGTTTCTGTAAGGCCTATAGAGATAAAGGCCTGGCCGGCATTCATATTTCTTTTATAAAATAGACACTTCGACCAGTTAAAGTTTTATTTTCTCAACGTTTCAACAAAAATCTTTTGTCTTCGTCAGGAGAAATAAATACAAATAAAGCATTTGGCATGGCGTTAAGAGAACATTTTTTTTATTTTTTTAAAGAAAAAGAAACACATTGCCAAAAAATCAATTTTTGCAGATTTTATAAAATAAATTGATAAAGAGGGAGAAATTCCTCTGAATATATATTTTTCTCTCTCTCCCACAGATCCAGGTACGCCGCCTTTTACATAAATTCCATGAATTCACAGATCCAGGTAAACCTTTTTTCAATATAAATTCCATGGAATTGATTGAAGTGACTGTTCCAAGGTACTAGATACAGATTATTGTTCCGGAGAGTATCATTTCCTACTTAACATTCTCTGTGCATCAACATGGAGGAAGTAAACCAACACTTATTATGATGGCAGGGTACATCACACTTGGGCAATCCATCTAATAACAAGGAAAACCTGATTTCTGGACTCTTCCTAAAAATATAATAAATATATGTTATTGTCTGAACAAACACAGTGGAAACACATTATGACAGCCTTTGATAAAGCACAATTTGGATTATAGCTACAAGAAAATAAGACCTAATCCAAAAGAAAAAGACCTAATCTAAATAATAGTGTGTTACATTTTGGTAACAGCGCAAAAACTTTGATTACAGTGATGATGTTAGAACTAGGTTTGACTGAATATTACAATATAACCTCTTTAATTCAAAACTTACTGAAATGAAGCACAGCCTATTTACTATCATTTAACCAGCTTTTTATAAAAAAAAAAAAATTTTCAATGGCCCCTCATTCTTGCAGAACTTCTACCCTACCAGTGGGTGCAAATAACCAAACCGGGACATTGTAACACAAGATAATAAGACTAAATTCAAATAAATAAATAGTATATGCCTACATTACACACTATTTATTTATTTGGATTTGGTCTTATTACCTTGTGCTTATAATCTACTAGCCGAATGACCCGGGCAACGCCCGTGTTTTACCCGATTGAATGTTTTGATTCAAATACTATTTGTTACAATTATAAATTGGCGCCTTATATAAATGCATATATTAGTTAATAACTATAGCCTATGTGCTTTATCTGTCTATGTACTGTTGGCTTCCGTAGGCGTCTCTAACTGGGAAAAAGAAAGAGAGGATTCCATTTAATTATTAACTAATACAGTAAAACCCCTCTATAGTGAACCCCATTGGGACGGGACTTTTGGTTCACTATAGCCACGGTTTGGGTATTTAATTTTTTTTTGAGGATATAATTAAAGGGCATGCGCAAAAAAAAAAAAAAAAAAAAAGGCTACCTCTTAATATTGGCTGGTTTTTTTACCCCTAAAAATTAACCTATTTCTATATATTAAAGCTGTATATTAAAATAAAAACAAAATCATGTGAAAATATTGCCTTTTTGATCAGTTCCTCTGATAATTTAATTAGTATAAATGCAACCTGCCCCCCATATGTCAAAAAAATCCAAGAAAAGTATACCTTATATGTAAAAATTAAATAAAAACTTTATTAATAATATTTTAAAAGGTATAAAAATATATTTTATATAAATAAATATTATATTACAATATAGGATACAAAGGCTTACTTGAAGAAGTCCGTTATTTTTTTCTGCTTTAACATATTCCTCAAAAATTTGGTTTCATATCTAGCAAAGAAATCTTCATTTTTTAAAATGACACTGACGATAGCGGCAATAGTTGGGATTGATTCCTCTTTGTAGCATTTTTTTTTTATAGTCTTCTTTTTTGCCCCATATCGTAGAAATGCTACTTTTGCTCATTTTCATTTTCATCCGAAGTTCCGCTTGCGATGTACCACTCTCAATAGCTTTTATGATGGTTAATTTCTTTTCAAGTAATATCTTGGTACGAGCGACTTTTTCTTTGGCACTTCCATTATCTTTTAAAACTGGTTTTAATAATTTAAATCATGTTTTAAGGAATTTTCCTAATGTAGAGTTAAGAAATTTAGTTTTCAATAAGGCATGAAAAATTTATAAAAGAGCGCAGTATAAAAATAGAACGTAAATAAAAACACCCAATGTCGCTAAATTCTTTGTTTTGAATTGCGATCTGTGAGCTAGAGCTCACACAAAATTTTAATTAGTTTTGAAAATTATAATTTTGGAATTTTAGAATTAAAATTAAAAGTTCGTTATAAGCATGGTATTTTTGATAGAATTTAATATTTTGGGACCAAAATTGGGTTCGTTATAGCGATAGTTCGCTAGTTTGAAAAGTGAAAAGTTCGTTATAACGATGGTAATTTTAATGGAATGGAATTGGGATTTTCGATGGGTTCGTTATAAGGGAAGGTTCGTTATATCCATGGTTCGTCTTAGCGGGGTTTTACTGTATATGCATTTATTTAAGGTGAGACCCGCTCCAACACAATAGTTACAAAAACCAAAAAGCGAGTGGGGGGGGCAAAGGTGGCGTGTTTGTAGCCAACCAATAGGAGAGCGCCATTCCAAAAAACAAAAGCAAACGGTGACAGAGATGAAAACTGACGACTGATGACTGATTAGGAGATGAAGAATGACGCTCGTAACTGTATATAGAATAATCCAAATTGAGTGACTTATCAAAGAAGGTAGTAATTCAACTATATTCCACAAATTCCTGTGAAAACTTATGTAAAAAAGCGTAATAAAGACACATATTAACAAGACATGAAGCAATTCTAACAAGAAGGTAAACTTAGCAGTTTGGAGAGAGTCTCTCAGAGCTGTAGTTCTTCCTCTCTACAAATCTGATGTAGTGCTCAACTCTGATACCTAAATTATTTATTTAGCTTTCATTACTTTTGAAATACAGTAGAATATCCCTGTAAAGGACACCTAATTGCAGAGCCAAAGTGTCCTTTAGGGAGAGGAGTCCTCTTACTGGAGAGTTACTAAATAGTAAAAATGGTAATTTTGCAAATGAAAACTGTCCTTTGTAGAGAGGTGTCCTCTAGCGCGAGTGTCCTCTCATGGAGGTTCTACTGTACTTGCTTATTTCTTTCAACCTTGACTTGGGATCCAAAATGAGGGATTTATGGGGGTTCTGGATGGGGAATAGAAACCACCACCATGTTTAATCATAAGTTGCTATGTATTCCAATAAATCCATACCATCAGTTTCAGAAATCATTGAAGCTGAGTTTTATTGAGTGGTTTTCTCCTTGCTTGCTGTCAGAACATAAATGGCTCACATTTTATTTGCAGAAATAGGTTGTGTGGGGTTTGAATTGAGACTATCAAACTCGCCCACATGTGAACTATTTTTCTGTGGTATCACCATTGTGGACAGTGATCAGGCACAATTGGGATTATAGATTAGAAACACAAGGTAATAAGACTAAATTCAAATAAATAAATAGTGTGTGTCATTTCGGTAACAGTATTGTTACCATCACATACCATTTTATTTATTTGGAATTAGTCTTTTTACCTAGTGAACCTCTAGTGACAATTCTACCAGTCATCATAGAACTGACTACACCTTCTCTACAGAAGCCAAACCTCTGAGGAGCCATCTGAAAAAGAACCACCACCACTTGAACCAACCCATTCTCCAACAAGAGATTAGATCTAGGAGAAACCGTGGATATTCCTATTTTTTAGGCTGATTTCTTTTTCATGGGAGTTGTACTACATGACACTATATGGTGCTGTTACTTTGAGTAGCACATAAGTATTTTTTGGTTTATAAGGTGAAATATTTTTTTAAGAGATGAAAGTTTTTTTTTTTAAATGTCCGCTATAATAATATAAATATTTATTTTTAAGTTGTGCTTTAGATGTTGTGCTAAATTCGAAAAATCGTGTGAGAATGCCCTTGTAACCTCAGAACAATTTTTAACGCCTTGCCAAATGCTTTATTTTTATTTATTTCTCCTGACAAAGATTTTTGTTGAAACGTTGAGAAAATAAAACTTTAAATGGTACTATAATAAAGAAAGAGGATGTCTACAATTGATGAAGGAATTGAATGTTTGTTTTTCAGTGATAGGGAGAAGTGGCTACACGCGCAGTCCAAGATCAGAAAAACACACAGTCACTTATCATTAAAAAACAGTGATAAGCCGAGTACACTTTGGCGCCCAGGAGATAAGTTGAAAGGACAAAAATAAAATGGGGTGAAGGGGGGAAGTGAAGAAATAATTGTGATAATGGCTCTTGGAGATAATGGATTGTGGAGGATCAATAGTTACTGGTCAGATACCCTGATCTGTGTCAACTCGAGGTCATTTTGGAATATATTGTTGATTCTAACACTAGGTAATAAGACCACATACAAAATAAATAAATAGTGTGTGATAAAGCACAATTTGGATTATAGATTATAATACAAGAAAATAAGACCTAATCCAAATAATTTATTAGTGTGTGACATTTCGGCAACAGCATTGTCACCATCATCAGACAAAAGAATAAATGAGAAAAAATATCAATGTATGATATATCTATCTATGATATTTTTCCTCATTTATTCTTTTGTCTGATGATGGTGACAATGCTGTTGCCGAAACGTCACACTAATAAATTATTTGGAATAGGTCTTATTTTCTTGTAGCATTGACTTTCCACATCCTTAAGTTTTGTCTATGAGTATATATGTTTATAGAAATATATAAGGTGCCAGAACCCCATTTGGTTACTTGCACTCACTGGTAGTACTTGTGAAAAATGATAAGGCACAATTTGGATTGTAGATTATAAACATAGGGTAATAAAACCAAATACAAATAAAATAGTGTGTGATGTTTCGGTAACAGCATTGTTACCATCTTCACACAAAATTACTGAATGAGAAATTATACTGCAGCATGTTTTAAATATTTACTGTTATTGAGTGTGTAAACATATAGCAGATAAGAAGAAGAATTCTCATATAGTACTTTTGTCTGAAGATGGTAACAATGCTGTTACCGAAACGATATACACTATTTATTTGGATTTAGTCTTTTAACCTTGTGTTTATAATCATAATCTAAATTGTGCCTTATCATTTTTTTTAAATCCTACCAGTGAGTGCAAGTAACCAAATGGGGTTCTGGCACCTTATCTATATCTATAGACATATACACTGATAGACAAAACTTAAGGATGTGTATCTGGAAGTCGCCTACTTCTACCCACCATAATTATCATGGCATGTACCCTGTGTACTAGGAATATGCAAAAAAAAAAAAAAAAAGTATGTGGAAAGTCAATGCTACAAGAAAATAAGACCTAATCCAAATAAATTGTGTCTGACATTTCGGTAACAGTGTGATTGTGATTTGAGCCTAAACTTGCAAAAATGCTTATAGATTTATAAAGAGGAAATATAAACAACATTTCTTAAAGGAATTGCTGAGATTTCAACATCTTAAATTACCAACAAATCACATTTCACAAGTATTTTCCCTAATATCAAACATTTCTTATAAATTGATCTTCTTTGTCAACAATGTACAATCATTAAATACTATTGGAAACTTCGCCTTTTACCGGTCCCAAGCCCGGATGAAAAAGGAGGAGGTGGAGCAGTAACAAGCTCACTAAAAAACCTGGGTTCAGCTGGCCCAGCTGATAGTACCCTATAAGGGCTCCTAATCCAGGGATACAGAATGAGTCTGTACTCCATGTTAGGGGCAGCTGCACATGGCGTCTGTTCCTCATGTCAGAGGCGGCCATTTCTTTTGGAGCTAAGTTGGCCTGCCACTAAGTAGTGCTACCAGTCTTAATGACAAAGGCAGACGCATTCTACTTCACCCAGTCATGTTGTCAAACAGACGCCATCAAGGGTCACAACTTGATATCCTAATATGATTAAGTGGAGATAAGAAAGAAGAAGGAAATACTATACAAAAAAAGTTTGTTTCATAAATATTTTTTCTAAATAAAAACATACTTTTTGAACAGTGTTTTTCAATAGTATTCCTGCACAAGTAAGAATTCTATAAAACAGAATCAATTCTTTATGGCTGTTGTTAAAAAATTTCAAGTTGTACCTTATCAAAATATAAACTGAATAGGAAACTGATCAATTTTGATGGAAATCTTACCACAAGAGGAGATTGATCTATAAAAGTAAAGGCCACCTCTCCCGTCAAAATGGATACTAAAATTACATTGCTAATTATTCTTTTGTCTGATGATGGTAACAATGCTGTTACCGTCACACACCGTTAATTAATTTGGATTTGGTCTTATTACCTTGTTGTTCTAATCTATAATTCAGCCAATTTTTCAAATCCCCACCAATGTATCTATCTACTTTTTAACCACCTAGAGGGTCAGTGGAAGGATGGTCTAAATTGTTGGTTTTCAACCGTTACAACCCGGCTTCGATTCTCACATTGGACACTTTTTCCACATGTGTAGACTTGTGGTGCACTTATAGTAAAAAGCAGTTGCATACTTCTACCCATCATGATTATCATGGCCTGTACCACATGTTCTAGGGATAAGCAAAAAAAAAAAAAAATTTTTTTTAACCACCTAAAAATTAAGTCTTTAATTCAACAGGAATCAACTTTCCCTCGGGGTATGCTGACTGTCTATTATACTATGCTTAAACTGCACATTCACTGTGGTTTAGAAATCTTGAGTTAATACTGAGCTCCATTTTAAAACCATTTTTCTTCAATCCTTTCAAATGTAAACAATGAAAGTTTTTTTTTTTTGCTTATCCCTAGTACCCGTGGTACAGGCCATGATAATCATGGTGGGTAATTAGCGACTGCTTTTACTGTAAAGCGCACCACATGTCTACACATGTGAAAAGCAGTTCGACTTTGCACTTAAAAATGTGCCAGAGCCCCATTTGGTTACTTGCACTCGCTGGTGGTGTTGGACTTTTGCAAGAATTGGGGGCCATTGGAGCATTTTTTTTTTTTTTAACAGAAAAAAGTGTCCAATGCGGGAATCGAACCCGGGTCGTAGTGGTCGAAAACCAAACGGTTTAATCAGCCTTCCACCGACCCCCCACAATGAAAGTGGAAGATTCTGGCTGAAGTTTCCAAATAAATGCTGTCTAGGAAATACAGTAGAACCACCTCCTTTTAAAGGACAACACCTAATTGCAGAGCTGGAGGAGGACTCTCTCAAGATGGAGGAGTCTTCCTTTCTGAGAACAGCTTTTTATATTAAATCACCCATTTGTAAACACTGTAAAGGACAACACCTAATTGCAGAGCCAAAGTGTCTTTTGGGAGAGGTGTCCATTTACCAGAGTTGCTAAATTGTAAAAATGATAATTTTGTAAATGAAAACTGTCCTTTGTAAAGAGGTGTCTGTTAGCGGGGTGTCTGCTAAAGGGAGGTTCTATTGTACCCATCTTTAGTTCAATGTGAAGCCACTCTCAATTGGTGTGTGTGTGGGAACATGTGTGACTTGTGTGTTTTGTGATATAATAGCTCAGCTAGAGATGTGCAATAAGTTGCAACACAAAACATCATCTGCAATAAATATTTTTTAATGGAATAAACTGTGGGATTTCGTGTCTCTCTCGACTCCTTCTCAGACCTTATAAAAATTAAATAAATAAAACACTAAATATCAAAGAGGGAATGTGATATAAATTTGCTGATAATTGAAATAAAATCTTCACTCAAGTATTACTTGTACTGTTACAAGTATTGCTATCTACGTCAAGCTAGATAGAGTGCCTTGTGTGTATTGTAATCTGAACTTACAAGTCTGATGAGGATAAGGCACAATTTGGATTATAGACACAAGGTAATAAGACCAATTCAAATAACTGCATCTTCAAAAGTACTGAATGGTGGTGAATGGTGAACTGAATGGTGACAAATCTGTTACCAAAAGGACTGGTTTGATAATCTGATAGAATGGTCTTGAATTAGAAGACATGAAGATAAATGCTCAGAACTGAGTGAAATGGTATTTCATCACAATGACCAAACTCCATATCATGGATGGTGGGTGCTACGGTAGAACCTCCTTGTATAAGGACACCTAATTGCAGAGATTAAAGTGTCCTTTAGGGAGAGGTGTCCTCTTATCGGTGAGTTGTTAAATTGTAAAAATGGTTATTTTGCAAATGAAAACTGTCCTTTGTAGAGAGGTGTTCTCTAGAGGGAGTGTCTTCTCGTGGAGGTTCTACTGTAAATGCTAATTAACAATTTAACTGATTTTTAGGTTTACTATAACAAACTGTAATCTTTCTTTTAAATACTAAACTTTAATTTAGATTGTTTTCTCAAACTTGATTTAAAAAAATAATAATAGATTAAAACAACTCAGAAATGCTTTTAGTATAAGATACATTTAAAAGAGAAAATATTTTCAGCTACAGTAGAACCTCCATGAGAGGACACTCCGGGTAGAGGACATCTTTCTACAAAGGACAGTTTTCATTGTCAAAATGACTATTTTTACTATGTAACAACTCTCCAGTAAGAGGACACTTCTCCCTAAAGGACAGTTTGGCTCTTCAATTAGGTGTCCTTTACAGGGAGGTAGTTCTACTGTATTACCTTAAGATTTATATATCTGGAAATGAAGGTAGTGATGGGGGGGAAGTTCATCATATAATGTGCAAATAAGTAAACATTTTAGAGATACATAAAATTTTATAATTGGTTGCATTAATTAACATAAGGAAACAAATTCCAATCTACAACACCTTAGAAAGTAAAAGTATCTAAAGACTTCTTACTTTATCTTATTTTGTCAAACTAGTTTTAAGGTGGAAATATCACAGGCTTCCGGGAATATGTTTCTTTTAAAATAATTCACATATCTCTAGCTTCTAGACATGAAAGCACTTCTATAGGATAAGATACGCTACAAGTATTAATAGAAGAATAGACATTTCCTTAAATATATAATATACTATTCCTTAAACCCATAACCTCCAAATAATGTTTTTACCTTAATATATATACATGGAATCATTTTATTGAAAAGTGGGTATTGCACATCCCCAATAAACAACAGAGACTCATCATAGACTCCATCATATCCAGAAAGTACATTAAAAGAAGAATAGACATTTCCTGAAATCTATAATACACACACACACTATTCTTTAAACCCATAACCTCCAAATAAAGAAGAAACCTGATGTTTCACCTTAATATTGATACAAAGGATATTTTATTGAATAGTAGTTATTGTGCATCTCCAATAAACAACAGAGACTCATCATAGAATCCATCATATCCAGAAAGCACATTAACAGAAGAATAGACATTTCTATTCTTCGAACCCATAACCTCCAAATGAAGAGGAATCCTGATGGTTTCACCTTAATATTGATACATGAAAGTATTTTATTGAATAGTAGTTATTGTGCATCCCCAATAAACAACAACAGACTCATCATAGAATCCATCATATCCAGAAAGCACATTTACAGAAGAAGAAACATTCCCTAAACCCATAATCTCTTCAACTAAAGAGGAAGCCTGATGTTTTCACCTTAATATTGATACATGGAATTATTTTATTGTAAAGTAGTATTGTACATCCCCAATAAAAACAACAGAGACTCATCATAGAATCTATCATATCCAGAAAGCACATTAACAGAAGAATAGACATTATTGAAATGTATAATATACTATTTTCCTTGTGTGAACCCATAACCTCCAAATAAAGAAGAAACCTGATGTTTTAGCTTAATATTGATACATGAAATTATTTTATTGAATAGTAGTTATTGTGCATCCCCAATAAACAACAGACTCATCATAGAATCCATCATATCCAGAAAGCACATTTACAGAAGAAGAAACATTCCCTAAACCCATAATCTCTTCAACTAAAGAGGAAGCCCGATGTTTTCACCTTAATATTGATACATGGAATTATTTTATTGAATAGTAGTTATTGTGCATCCCCAATAAACAACAGACTCATCATAGAATCCATCATATCCAGAAAGCACATTTACAGAAGAATAGACATTTCCTGAAATGTATAATACACTATTCCTTGAACCCATAACCTCCAAATAAAAAAGAAACCTGATGTTTTAGCTTAATATATATACATGGAATTATTTTATTGTTAAGTAGGCATTGTACATTCCCAATAAACAACAATAGAGACTCATCAAGAACCCATTATATCCAGAAAGCACATTAACAGAAGAATAGATACTTCTGGAAATGTATAATACACTATTCTTCGAACCCATAACCTCCAAATGAAGAGGAATCCTGATGGTTTCACCTTAATATTGATACATGGGATTATTTTATTGAAAAGTAGTTATTGTACATTCCCAATAAACAACAGAGACTAATCATAGAATCAAAAATTAGTCCAACCCCACCAGCGAGTGCAAGTAACCAAACAGACTTTGGCACATTTGTAAGTAAAAAGTCAAACTGCATTTCACATGTGTAGACATGCGGTTCACTTACAGTAAAAACAGTTGCCTACTTCTACCCACCATGATTATCATGGCCTGTACCACGTGTACTAGGCATAAGCAAAAAAAAAAAAGAATCCATCATAACCAGAAAAAGCATAATAGCATTAACAGAAAAATAGACATTTCTGGAATTGTGTATAATATACTATTCCTTAAAAAACATACAAGAAAATAAGACCTAATCCAAATAATTTAATAGTGTGTGACGTTTCGGCAACAGCAGTCACCATCATTTTATTATTTTGATTTTATTATTTTGTCTGATGATGGTGACAATGCTGTTACTGAAGCGTCATGCATTATTAAATTATTTGGATTAGGCTTTATTTTCTTGCATTATAATCTATAATCCAAATTGTGCTTTATCACATTATTCCTTAAACCCACAACCTCCAAATAAAGAGAAGAGAAACCAGATGTTGGTACAAAGGATTATTGAATTGGCTTGTTGACAGGTAGTACAGTAACACCTCTGTTTGTAACACCTATCCTCCAATGTAAGAGTACCTGTGTGGGAGATATAACAACCAGGCTGCTACAACCGCAACACCAGACTTAGTTTAGCGCCTTTGGGAGAACTTACTAACATATACAAAGTAATAAGACCAAATCCCAATAATTAGTATACGATGTTTCGGCAACAGCATTGTTACCATCATCAGAAAAGTGGACTTTACACACCCAAGATAGTTGACATTGCGACTGCTGTGATAGAGATGCATGGGGACATCTGAGGCTCTTCATTAGACACAACAACAAGAAAAGAAGCAACACTGTTACCAAAACATCACACACTATTGATTTGGATTTATTACCTTTTGTTTCTAATTTATAATCCAAATTGTACCTTATCATGGATTTCACATATGTTGTCACACTTCAGATATTTAAATAGTGATTTCAAAAATGAATGAATACATTTCAAAGAAAAAAAAAGTCATTTGTTAAAAATATTTTTATTATTATTGACAGAAAAAAAAATAGACTAAATAAAAAAAATAACTATTAAAAAATAACTATAGACACAGTATAGAGAAATAGTCAAAATAATAATAATAATAAAATATTATTTACATGATTTTCTTCTATAACAAAAACATTTTTAAAAAAACAACATTTATTTTTATATTTAAACAATAATTAATTAAAACAATTGTAATAATAGGAACGATTTTCTTTAGAAAAACACTTTAAAAAAAAAAAAAAAAAAGGCCAGCACTTTTTTAATGCCTTTTTTTTTTAAATAACTATTCCAAAAGATGGGAATGAGGTACTAAATTTCTGGGTCGGAAATGAAACTGATCAAAAATTTCTGCGAGAGGTCAAAGGTCATGAAACTTATACCGACGCTAATAGGGCCTTTTATCCAGTTGAGGCTTAGGCCTTTGTAGAATCCCCCTACAATGCCTTCAGTGCGGGCGACATGTCGTAAGGTGCCCAGGATGGATGTGTAATGGATGTTGGTGGAAGCTGAGGTCTGAAACCTCCTCCGTACGATGTCTAAAGGGTAAGAGGCGGACTGTCCGAAGAGTCCTGCGATTGCCCCGTATAGCATCCGTTCAAGAGGATTGGGTTCTGCATTGTCTTTCACCTTTTCCGAGTGGTATCTCTTGAGGGTCTCGTAGGTGCAGAAACTTGTTCCAGCATAGGGGATGACTCCAAGTAGGGTGGGCAGGTAGCCCCTGTAGAGAGTCCTGACTCCTTCCTCTCTGATGATGAGCCTGAAGACCTGTGTCAGGCTGTTGTACTTCTCCTTGTGAGTCACGGCCATCCGCGCCCGTGCCAGATCTAATGGATAGGTCATGCTGCTTGAAAACACCCCGGCCAACGACCCAGCCAGCGTGTGACGTAGCTTTAACTTTATGCCCTTTTCTTTAGACTTAATATTCAGCCCAAGTGCAGTCTTGAGATGCTCATGAGCTGTGTACTGGAGAGCAGCGTAAGGGATGATACGCGCCATGGTAGCAGAATTGCCCCTCCACAAGCTCAAGATTCCCTGAGACTGAACGCTACTTTTCATGAACCTGGCGGCCTCCAGGAAGGTGAACTTTGTGTTTTTGATTTGGAAGTTAATCTTGGTGCGGTCCAGGGGTGCAATGGTGGTTTTGGCTAGGGCACCGGCTAGAGAACCCGCCATTAGATTGACCATCATTTTCTGTGTAGAAGTCAGCTTGGCAGCCATTTCCTTCTTCTTCTTTTCCTCCTCCTTTCCATGAGGGACATTTCCCGGACTAGGTTCATCTGACTGGGGGGACTTGACAGAATCCAGTTCTAACACTATCTGAGTCGTTGGAGAAAGTAGTGTGGGCTTCTTAATCATCTCCATGCAACATCTGCAACAGTGACAAACTTGGTAAAGAGAAGCATTTTTCCTTGAAGAGTTGTTTGGTTGTTGTATTAGCTAGGTGGAGCAGAGGGGAGCCAAGCAGCAACATTCTCACAAGTAAGATCACGTGAAAAACAAGAGAATTAAGAAACTTGGAAGATGAACAACAAGAAGGGTGTTGGCACATGCTTAGAGGCAAGCAAAAGAAATGAATCAAGCGCAGTGTAAACATTCCCACAGTTAGTGCTACAATTAGTTCAAAGGGACATCAGAAACAACAAGATTAGTTAATGCACCAAGTACATAACAATTCTGTGTGAAAGACATTCTTTAAAGACAATTCCCAGGATTTAAATTTGATTTAATCTTGAATGATAAGGCACAATTTGGATTATAGATTATAAACACAAGGTAATAAGACCAAATCCAAATAAATAGCGTGTGACGTTTCGGTAACAGTGTTGTTACAATCTTCAGACAAAAGTACTGAATGAAATGAAAGTACATTCAGTACTTTTGTCTGAAGATGGTAATAACGCTGTTACCAAAACATCACACACTATTTATTTGGATTTGGTCTTATTACCTTGTGTTTAAATCTTGAATGATAAGGTACAATTTGGATTATACATTAGAAACATAAAAGGCACTAAGACTAATGAAATGATTGTAGCATTTTTCAGCAACAGCATTTTTAACCATCATCAGATTCAGAACTTTTGTCTGATGATGGTAACAATGCTGTTAGAGAAACATCACAACCATTTCATTAATTTGGTCTTGTTACCTTATGTTTGAATTATCACATTTCCATATCGGTGTTTTCACAGCAATGTTGTTTTCAGGACCAGAAAATCTTGTATGACTTTCAACTCTAGAAAATTTTAAATTGCGAATCAACTGTATTTAGAATTAAAATGCCAAAAAATAAATTAACAATTTTTGGATTGTTTGTTCTTTCAAAATAAAATACAAGAGATACTACATACTTCACACTAATTTTTATCACAAAAATTAATTAGAACAAAACAATGGACACTAGGGAAACTCACTGGGAGAAGAAAATTTTTTAAATGTTGACATTGACTTTCAAAAGAAATTATTTTTTCACAAAACCATACAGGCTATTTACAATTTAATTTTTTTTTTTACGCAGCATAATTTTTTTGACATATAGGTGAATCAGGGAATGTCTTCTCAAGCTTTACAAGCTTGATACCCTAATATGATTGAGCGGAGATAAGAAAGAAGAAGAAGAGAAGGGAATGCCTATGATGAGTTAGGAAACATGTGAGAAATGACCAATCTGGTGGATAGATTGAATTTGAGCTCCAAAATCCAATTTTTCTTGGAAGGAAAAATTCATTTCAAAAAGAGTGGAGACAATTTTTATTATTCTTGATTTCAATAATTTGTTACAGTAGAACCTCTCTGTAAAGGACACCTAGTTGCAAAGTCAAAGTGTCCTTTAGGGAGAGGTGTCCTTTTACCGGAGAGTCGCTAAATTGTAAAAATAGTATTTTTGGCGATGAAAACTATCTTTTAGAAAGGTGTTTTCTAATGTGAGTTTCCTCTCATTGAGTTTCTACTGTATCAACAAAATACACTTATAGACAAGTTTCATATTTTGATGTCATCTATTTTTTGAAGGAGACAGGCAATTTTGCTCACACATGGTTATCTTTTGTGTCTTCAATAAAGGTCACTGTATATAAAATATCTTTCAGTCATTGTCTGAATCCCGAAATATATGCTAAAAGGTACAACTTCCATAAGTTTGGTTCCATGAGTGTATTTAAAAATTGGAAATACAATCCTTTTTGATGTCTTTCTTAATTTTAAAGTTTGCTCCATTTGAGATGTTTGCAGTTTATGAGAGCTTTCTAAGTGTTTCCAGGCACATTCACAAGAAAACATTAATTATATACAATGATAAAAGTAATATGCTTGTTGTTAAAGTTCATAAAGCTTGACTTTTGATGAACTATATGGACAAATATTCTCCAATTTGATGACCATCTCTCACAGTTTATCCAGTAGCCATCTGGTAAGTTTTCTTGACTCCTAGTCAGTTTATTGCAGATCTTCTCTTTCTTCAATTTTTTCCAACATCAACTTCTTTTCTAATCCATTTACTTTCATTATGTGTTCCAAGTAGGTTAGTGATACTTGATGTGAAATACAATGGTGGATCAATAAGAAAAGTATATACATTTATTTGTGAAAGAAAAAATGACAGAAATTCATTCATTTTTAATAACTAAAATCCACTTGCTCCCCAGCACATAGTTTCCATCTATTTACAAGAGGATAAATACCATTCTCATCTTTAAATTTTGTGATCTTTAAATCTCTTTTCTGCAGTCCAAATAAAAATAATGGAAGGTGTGAGGGTTGTCAGATGTTCCATGGGAGAAAATCAGACAAAGTTGGTTAGTTTTTCTATCTTTTTTTTTGCAAACATTATCCTAAAGCTTATTTTGTAGAATGTTGGAGTACTGTTCATTCTTTACTACCCAACAAAATCAGTATAAAAGGTCTTGAATCTTCCCACCTTTCTGAAGAGCATTCAATAGGCTTTGTTTGGGGTAGGGGTGTTGGGGACATTTCTCTTTCAATGAAGATCTTTTCAAGCTAGGTCATAAAGGCTGGTGACATACCATGGCTCATCCATCACCAGTCAAAGAGAAAGCTATATCCCCCTTTTGAATATCTGTCCAAATGATTCTTTGATATTTGAAAACAGTTTTTTTTTTTTTTGTCAGGTACCCAATGGCTTTCAAGTTTTCTAAAATTTGATATTCACAAAATCAATTTTATTCATAGAACCGTTGCTAATATAAAGTTCAATTTTTTCACAAAAGGTAATTTTCAATTATTTAAAATGTTTTTTTAAACTTATGTATAAGCATAATTGGTTTTAGTGATTTTAAATTGGGTATTCTGGGAATGATTTATCAGCGCAAGACATTTTGTCAATTTTCAACAAAAAAAATTGATTGATTTGTGTGTATGTGTGGTAAACAATATTTTTTCACAATTTTCTTTTAATCCTCACAGTAATTCCAGATGCTTTTAATTCTCTCAGTAGAAGGGGGGAGCAGCTATTTTGTTTTCATTTCAAAAAATAGTGGCAAAGAAATAAAAATAGATTATGAGAATGTTACAAGATTTTTTATTCAAAAAATTATAATGTAAAAAAAAAAAAATGAATATTTTAAAATTTTATTTACAAATTTGCCATACTATATTAGTAGTCAAACCTTTCTATAACACCATCACTTAGGACCAAGATTTCATTCAGTTATAACCATGATAAAACAATTGTTATCTGAAACTTTCTATCTTAAAATTATGATATTATAACCAAGTTTCTGGTCATAACAAAGCTCTCCACTGTATAATCAATTTTTAAAACGTGACCAATAAAAAAACATGTTAGCACAATATAAATAATATCAATAAAATGTTATTACAAATATATTATTTTTAGCACCCTACAATGATTTGATAGGAAACATGAAGACAAAAAAGAGATTGCATGGTCTAGATGTCATGGAAGGTTACAAGACCAACAAATCCAGATAAATTGTAAGCTAGGTGTCAGGTAGTAGCAGCCATAACAATACATCTCTGCCCACAAATCCTCCTCTATGTGGCAGGCGGGAGAAACAGCACAAGTAAGGGACTGCCCTGTAGTATGGTGTTGTGAGCCCCGAGCCCCTATGGTAACCATGAACAGGGAACTCTGAAATGTGGCTGACTAACGGGGCAATGGCATCCCTCCCTTTCCATGGAGCAACAGGACAAGACCACTACCACCACCACAACACATCAACTTTCTAAGCTCTTCCTCAGTTTCAGAACTTCAGGGCTAAAGACATGTTTCTTGGATCATGGTGGTTCCCCTGTGCTAGTTGGAAGAAGTTTTTTTCTATAGTGTCTTATTGATTTAACATGAGATTTGATGGGCGAGTTCCTACATGATGATGTCAACATACATACTTTGCTATAGTGCTTTCAAACATTTTTTTTTTTCTTATAAAAAGTCATCCCTCAGTTGTGGAGTGGTTTGATATTGGAACAAATTATGTAAAAAGTGTTGGTCAAAAGCCTATTATTACAACAACATACACCTTGACCTGTGGACTAGCCTGTTCAGATTGAAGTCTTGAGTACATATAGGACCCTGCTGTGCATGATGCCAAAGAGACTTGTGAAACGATTGGCCCTTTGAGGGTCTATTTTCATTTAAACCAGACTTTCCATGATAACTCACTCTCAGAGATACATTCTGGCCAATAATACCTAAGATACTGTCCTGTCAGTCTCCCCTGTCACGACAGCCAAGACAATTTGGGTGATGGAGGCGAGAAAGTGGGACAAACAAGGAAGTGCCACTGGCCCTAGTCATGGTGGGACTGCAGGATTAAAATAAGTCATTGTTGAGAGTCCGGTGACATCAAGGTACAGTAAAACTTCTCTGTAAAGGACACCTAGTTGCAGAGCCAAAGTGTCCTTTAGAGAGAGGTTTCCTCTTACCGGAGAGTATATAAATAGTAAAAATAGTATTTTTGGCGATGAAAACTGTCCTTTATAGAGAGGTGTCCTCTAACGTAAGTGTCCTCTCATGGAGGTTCTACTGTACCAGCAAAGAAGTTTGCCCAACCTGGGCAGTATGGAGCAGTTCACCACACGGGAGTGTGGTAGTACCACTAACCTGACAGTCCGGGGAGTGATATCCCCAGAGCCAAGCAGAGGGATTCTTCAGTGTGAGGGCGATTGGATTTGCCTGCAAGAGAGGACCATCTACATTCTATATAAATGAAATAAAAAGGGGCTCAATGATATCACAATATTTATTAAAATATATAACCAGAGTATTTTTCTTAAAATTTAATCATTTAATATTTGGATGACCTAGAAAATTGTCCACCAGCAGTGATGAATTGACAATCATCTTAACCGACTCTAATTCAACACCAACTTTAATTTAATTTATCCCTTGGGGTGTTTAATTCAATAAGTTATACTGTGGTGGTGGGATGGACTGCAAAGAAAATTTTCTTCTTCAGAAAAAAAAAGTGCCCTAGTTGTAAAAACAATGGATACCACTCGTCAAACAACCCCAATACTAACTGGACCATGCCAGATGAGTCCATTTCACCAAGCCTTATAGATAGGTGCTGTTAGCTACACCACATAGATCTGTGGGGTTTTCCTTTGTTTGACTACACACCGATAGCTCTGAACAGACATATTAAGATGAGAATATCAGGGGATAAGTTTCTTTTAAAACATTTTATTCACAAATCTCTAGCTTTCAGGAACGACAGCCCTTCTACAGGAGAAAACATGTTACAGTAAATCACCAATAGGACAAGAGTTAAAATATATTTAAATACAGAGGGAACTTATATTTGATTATATTTTAACTCTTGCCTTATTGATGATAGGAAAAAAGAAAGGGGAATGTTGCTGATGACGATAAGGAGATGCCTTTTTCATAATTTATGCACCTTATCCCAGTAGAATATACTGTTTTTTTTTTTTCACATTATAGTAACATATTTTATCCTGTAAAAATGCATTTGTGTGAGATGCTAGAGATTTATGAATTAAAATGTTTTTAAAGAAACTTATATCCCTGGAAGCCTGATATTTTCACCATAATATTAAAACAAGGGATTATTTTGTTATAATGGAAATAATATGACAAAGGGGCACCAGGAAAACACTTGAGAAGAAAGCTGACACCATCATCATTTGACCTATCTCTGCCTCCTCCTGACAAACAACCAGGGATAGATAAGAAGACTATCAAGTGAACTAGATGGGACCTAAACAGATACCACTGGGGGGGTGGTGTACTATCATGTCAATGACTTGAGGCTGTGGTTGGAAAACTCTTAGTACAGTAGAACCTCCCTGTAAAGGACAACACCTAATTGCAAAGCCAAAGTGTCCTTTAGGGATAGGTGTCCTCTTACCGAAAAGTTGCAAAATTGTAAAAAATATTAATTTTGCAAATGAAAATTGTCCTTTATAGAGAGGTGTCCTCTAGCGTGAGTGTCCTCTCATGGAGGTTCTACTGTATTTGGGATAGACAATGACACCTTGTGAGTGGAGTAATATAGACAAGTCCATGATACTTGCACCATGTATACTTGGGATAATAATAATAAAGCCAATAAATAGAGTATATACATCAGCAAGTTACATACAAAAAATGTCCATTCAATAAAAGGCAGGAATCACACTGATGACCTCTCAACAATGGTCAATTCTGTCATCACCAATGACCTCCGTGTGTTTACCTGTGTACAAGAATGAGGTTGACTCCTCTTTATTGTATTTACGTAGTGGGCTGGCCAATGATATTATCCGATATACCAACCCAATGTATTAAAATGCTAACAATAGCTTATACTAAAATTTCCTGACATAAGTTGTCTCTAATAGAAGCCCACACTATGCCGTGATCTTCTTCTTCTTTCTTATCTCCACACTGGGTGAAGTAAAATGCGTCTGCCTTTGTCATTAAGACTGGGAGCACTACTCAGTGGCAGGCCGACTTAGCTCCAAAAGAAATGGCCGCCTCTGACATGAGGAACAGACTCTATGTGCAGCCGCTCCTAACATGGAGTATAAACACTGCTCATCCTGTATTCCTAGATTAGGAGCCCTTACAGGGAGGGTACTATCAGCCGGGCCAGCTGAACCCAGTTTTTTTTACCGAGCTTGTTACTGCTCCCCTTCCTCCTTTTTCATCCGGGCTTGGGACCGGCAAAATGTTAATAGTTGATACTGTAGCAGGGCCAAACTTCCTGGTCAGTGTCAATAAAACATAGGAATTACACAGATGAACTCACAGCAATTACTGATAAATGGAAGTCTTTGATGAACCACCTCTCATACATACAACAGTAACATACCAGGACAACCGTCACTTGAATTAGACACAACCTAGATTATAAACCATCACATTTACATGACTGGTACAAAGCAGGAGGGACAAGCACCGGTTCTGTTCTCCCAAGAGAATGAGTCCTTGATTTCCAGACTTAAGTCTGGTCATCTACGGACAAGATGGTTGCAAGGTTTTCCCATTATGTACTAAGTGCAATTATCAACCTGCAACCCCAAAACACATTTTTGACTGTATTGACTCATCCAGTGATGAGCTCTACTCATCCCCAGCAGACACCAGGCTTGATACCCTAATATGATTGAGTGGAGATAAGAAAGAAAACATTTAGCATTCCCCTTGTACACCAAATGCTGTAAGAAACCTGACCATAGTCTCCATTGCTGTAGCAAAGCTGTTCAATCTTTACGTCAACAAATTCTACACAGTAATAGACCTCATCAACACCTTCATGTCCTTAATTTTCAGGCAATGGGATTACAAAGAAGCCTTTATACAGACATTAATTGAGGCTGTGGTTGGAAAACTTGGTAAAAATGTTAGTACAGTTAAACCTCCCTGTAAAGGACAACACCTAATTGAAAAGCTAAAATGTCCTTTAGGAAGAGGTGTCCTCTTACTGGAGAGTTGAACCAGGAGAGCAAAAATCTGTCTCAATTAACACTAGTGACAATGAATGAATGTTAGTTGTTATTTTACATGTGGGCAAGTTTCAATTAACAACTGTCATATACACCAAAGTTTTAAGCAAGTATTCAAATAGGGTATCTTAAGATTGGAATGAAATATAAACAAAACATATAAAGCTTCATCACATGAAAGCATAAAAAGATCATGAGACAAAAAGCCTGTTTTGTAAAAAAGCTATTAGAAAGTGGAAAAAACAGCTTGCTGAAAGACATTAGATAGAGAAAATTTGACACTGGTTTTATCTTTCATCTTTATCACCGCTAACTTACAATGTCAACTATCGCATCAAGGTGGGCCACTTGAGTCCGAGTAAGTGAAGAAGTGTGATGGGGATATTTTAGCATTGTGTCACTGTCAATTATCATACAGGCTGCACCACCTCTGTACCATCAAGGTTCAATGCCAGCAAGAATGGAAATTTTCTACTGCACATGACTGGTACAGAGCAGGAGGGACAAGCACCAATTTTTTCCTCCCAAGGGAACAGCAGTCCTTGATTTCCAGACAAGTCTGCTCATCTATCAACAATGATATTCCAGAATGGTTACAATGTTTTCACACAATGTACACTAAATGCAATCCTCAACCTGCAACCCAAACCACATCATTGACTGTATTGGTTCATCCATTGATAGGCTATACTCATCCTCCCATCAGACACCATCAACAAGCTCTGCAGGCTTGATACCCCAATATGATTGAGTGGAGATAAGAAAGAAGAAGACAAACTGCTTCAGTCAAGTTTACAACAATCAGGTACCTCCACCTCTTGTCTAACTGGGATGTCCCCACCAACTTCCTAGTCTAGATTCACCTCACAGTGGATGTGGGCTTGGTCAAGTAGGAGCTTGCCTCTGGGTCCATTCTCTAGGTTTGGTGAGTGTGTCCAATAAATGCCTGTCAAAGCTACAACCTCTCCTGTTACCACCTACCTATATTCTGCAGTTAAACCATACATTGTACGTTGCCTGACCATTGTCTCAACCGTACATTGTCTGATCAATGCATTGTAAGCCAACTGTGAATATTAATCCAGGATGTTATGGCCCTCAATGAACCACCAAGGTTGGCTTGGCCCGTCAAAGCTACAACCTCTCCTGTTACCACCTATATTCTGCAGTTAAACCGTACATTGTACGTTGCCTGACCATTGTCTCAGCCATACGTTGTCTGATCAATGCATTGTAAGCCAACTGTGAATGTTAATCCAGGATGTTATGGCTTTCAATGAACCTCCAAGGTTGGCTTGGCCTGTCAAAACTACAACCTCTCCTGTTACCAATTCTGCAGTTAAACCATACATTGTACATTGCCTGACCATTTTCTCAACCATACAAAGTTGTCTGATCATTGTAAGCTAACTGTGAATGTTATTTTAGGATGTTATAGCCCTCAATGAACCACCAAGGTTGGCTTGGCCTGTCAAAGCTACAACCTCTCCTGTTACCACCTATATTCTGCAGTTAAACCGTACATTGTACGTTGCCTGACCATTGTCTCAGCCATACGTTGTCTGATCAATGCATTGTAAGCCAACTGTGAATGTTAATCCAGGATGTTATGGCTTTCAATGAACCTCCAAGGTTGGCTTGGCCTGTCAAAACTACAACCTCTCCTGTTACCAATTCTGCAGTTAAACCATACATTGTACATTGCCTGACCATTTTCTCAACCATACAAAGTTGTCTGATCATTGTAAGCTAACTGTGAATGTTATTTTAGGATGTTATAGCCCTCAATGAACCACCAAGGTTGGCTTGGCCTGTCAAAACTACAACCTCTCCTGTTACCAATTCTGCAGTTAAACCGTACATTGTACATTGCCTGACCATTTTCTCAACCGTACAAAGTTGTCTGATCATTGTAAGCCAACTGTGAAAGCTATTCCAGGATGTTATGGCCCTCAATGAACCACCAAGGTTAACTGGCCTTGAGCTACCCTAATGAATCTGTGAAAGGAGAGATGACCATTGTGTGTTAAGTACACTTATATAACTGCATAAAAGAGACTAATTGTGCAGATTAGGCTCAGTGAAATACTTGGGATTTTTAAGAGGATCATAGCTTTCAAGTGAACTTTCTGAAATTTTCCCAAAGTTGGTGGGGTGGTTGGGTATATTCATTAATTTGAGTCTGCATAAAGATAGTGATTAAATGGTGTGATTTTTGAAAAGTAAGCAATAAGTCAGTGCACCATCAGACTAGAGTACTTGGCTGAACAATGGCATTGCACTGCTACACTGAGAGTTTACATTCATACTAGATCATCTGTAATTGTGTGTGCTGCAGTCAATTCTCAGCAGAAATCAACCATCTTCAACAAATGATAATATGGTGGGAACCTTACAGTACCAGTAGGATCACTCAATGAATGACCATCTCCAGAAGAGGTCAGGAGCATCCTCTCTCATAGGAAGTTGTACCATATTAGTGTCTGGGTAAAAAAACAAATAGCAATTGAACAAACCAGTCTTGCCAGATAAAGTTTACTTGCAAAGTCCAGGTTTGTACAGCCCAGAAGTTTATATTTGCACTGATAACAACCCCTATCTAGATAGGACAATCTAGTAACAACAGCATTGCTAGTTATCATATTATTATTTAAGCTCTAGAATTCAAACCTAACACTGCACAATTGTAAAAAAGCAATAGTATATAACCCATTACAAAATTAGAATAATATATATGTGGTGTAGTGTGGGTATAATTTAAAATTGATTCTAATACAAAAATATCTATATATAATATTGTAAAAAAATGGAAGTGGGGATTTTAAATGTGTCTGAAATTTTTAGAATTAATGATAAATTGTTTAAATCATTGATCAACTTTGATCATTCCCACAGGTCGTGGCAATACTTTTACACTTTATAAGACTATATTTGTATATACAGTAGAACCTCCCTGTAAAGGACACTTAATTGCAGAGCCAAAGTGTCCTTCAGGGAGACGTGTTCTCTTACCGGAGAGTTTCTAAATAGTAAAAATGGTATTATTGCAAACTGTCCTTATATGAAAACTGTCCTTTATAGAGAGATGTCCTCTAGCATGAGTGTCCTCTCATGTAGGTTCTACTGTACCATGGCACATTTTATAAAAATATATATATTTATTTTTAAAGAGAATAATCAACCCATATGGTCATTTTTGGATAAAGGTTTAATCAGGGATGGCTCTTGTTTCAAAAAGGGGACTCTGTAAATATCAAGAAACCAAATAGAGATTACAAAGGTTCTCATTCCTCAGTGCCTCTTATCCGACTAGGGTATCTTTCCTGAACTTTAACCCTGGAAGGAAAGTTCCCTGGATGTCACGGAGATATACCCCAAATAAGTCTACCACAGAGATAAAACTTGTACTTCGTTTATTTCATCAAGCAAGCTGTGTGCTCTACAAGCCACACGACGACAACTGCCGACACAGGCAGCATCGCCTTTTATAAAGGCAAAAGATAAAACAAGAGGAAATGTAAAATAACTATTTACATAAAAGATAAAAATACCAAGTATCTATTTACCTAACCAACTAACGATGATAAAGCCCAATTTGGATTATAGATTATAATACAAGAAAATAAGACCTAATCCAAATAATTTATTAGTGTGTGACGTTTCGGCAACAGCATTGTCACCATCATCAGACAAAAGAATAAAATGAATTTATAGGTAATAATAAAGGTGTCAGCCTTAAGCCCAATATAATAAATGTATATAGATGATAAGACACAATTTGGATTATAGATTATAAACACAAGGTAATAAGACCAAATCCAAAAAATAGTGTGTGACATTTTGGAAACAGCGTTGTTACCATCTTCAGACAAAAGTTTGATATATATATTGTGGCAAAGAAATAATTTATATTTAATTTAATTATTCCACGAAATAATTTGAAACAGATATAAAAAATATACATTTGCTAAATCATCATTTAGTTGCCTAGCTTGCTTGCTAGATAGTCTCTAGCTGTAGATAGTTGGGTTGATTTGTTAATAATTGGCGACTAGTCGCCGTGACATCATCAATGAATACTTTCACACCTTCAGATATACAAAGATTTGATTTCTACGCTACAATATAGTAGAACCTCCCTTTAGTGGACACCTCGCTAGTAGACACCTCTCTACAAAAGACAGTTTTCATTTGCAAAATTACCATTTTTACTATTTAGCAATTCTCCAGTAAGAGGACACCTCTCCCTAAAGGACACTTTAGCTCTGCAATTAGGTGTTGTCCTACACATACAGGGAGGTAGTTCTACTGTATTTGTATTTTATTGGTGACCATATTTTTAACCCCTAATCTCTAGGCATAACTTGATAATTTCAAATGGAAGGTTGTGTCAAATGAGCTTCTCCCTTCATGCTCTCTACCTAGCCAAACCTAAGTTATCAAAGATAAACCATTCTCTGGCCACCTCCCATGTTAACACAAAGGGGAGAGGGTGTTGTGGCAACTTCCCAAAAAAGTAATATTTATGTAATGGCTTTCAATGTCATTCAGATAAAATATTCTAAATACAACCTTTCTGTATTTTGACACTATTTTTATAGTGTCATTCTTCTATATCCAAATACAATGGTCTGTTTGCATATTGGGGTAAATGGGATATTTAGAAACATTAACCTTTGTGTTCCCCTGTGCTGTGTTCTTTCATTCTATGCTTTATGGATCATCCCCTATGCTATGTAGTATATCCCAATTGTTACATGTTACTCAATATATTATGGGCTTTCTTCATATGTCCTGTTTCAAAATCCTGGCTGGTTTGGCACACAATCGAATTTCTAATGTCTATGAAATGGGGGATTATGGAAATGGTTATATTGCTGTATTTTCTTTGTTAAAAATCCAGTGTTTTGTTAACTGAGGTGTATGGAATAAAACATTTTACTCTGTTTATTGTATACACTTTTTACCTTGGTTCCCATTTTGAAAGAATGTTTATACCTATGTCCAGAAGGAATCTTCCTTCTATTAAATATCTGGTAATGTTACAAACACAAGGTAATAAGACGCAAATCCAAGTAAATAATTAGTGTGTGACATTTTGGTAACAGCGTTGTTACCATCTTCAGACAAAAATACTGAATGAGAAATTTTACCACAGCATGTTTTAAATGTTATCAAGTGTGTAAACATACTGTGGTAAAATTTCTCATTCAGTATTTTTGTCTGAAGATGGTAACAACGCTGTTACTGAAACGTCACATACTATTTATTTATTTGGATTTGGTCTTATTACATTATGTCTCTAATCTATAATACAAATTGTGCCTTATCATCTGGTGATGTTCTTTCTTTTAGACATTTTCAATACAGGGAGCGAGTATAGATCTACTTTGACAAAGTCCATATACAGTCTAATCTTGTCTTTTTTTCTTATCTCCGTTTAACAATCATATCGGGGTATCAAGCTTGTAGACCTTGTTGATGGTGTCTGCTGGGGATGAGTAAAGCTCATCAATGGATGAGCCAATACAGTCAATAATGTGTTTTGGGGTTGCAGGTTGACACTTAGTACATAGTGGGAAAACCTTGCAACCATTCTGGAAAGTCATCGTCCGTAGATGACCATAATTAAAAGTCTGGAAATCAAATACTGTTGTTCTCTTGGGAGGACAGAACCGGTGCTTATATAATCTATTTTGGTAAGAAGCTCCGTAAATAAAGATATTTCCACTGGTGCTTGTCCCTCCTGCTCTGTACCAGTCATGTGTAGCAGTCTAACCTTGTTAATTCAACCAACGATAATTCGACCATTTTTTTTTCAGGTCCCAACTTCCAGCCTTATCAAATAACCAACCTTAATTCAACACCATCAAATAATTCAACCCTTTCTTGAATAAAATTCTTTCAACATTAGTTAATTATTGTCTAAACACAACTTGATTGTTATAACGCAATACTTCAACACACTGTGGCCGCGTATTTAGCACATGCAAGCCATACGCAAGTGTTGCAGCTAGAATATGAGAAAAATTATCCTATAAGCCCCAACACAAAGATATGCAAGGAAAAAAGGAAAAAAATTAAGAAAAAGAGATGGTCAGGTAATTAGCATATCCTGACTGCTCAAATGAACATTTAGATGGTAGAGCGCCATCTAGTGGAATAAATATCAACTAAATGTTGACTTAAGTCTATTCCATACTATTTAGCCAACCCATTTCCTCTTGATAACCACGTGTTTCAGACTGTTGGCCCTTGTTACCGTGGTGCAGGCTGTACCAAAAAAGGATCCTAGAGGCAATCAAGAAATGGGTAGCTAATGACCAAATTTGCATAACCATACGAAAACATGTTTTAGAATGATGTTTTGGTGTAATTTATACAAATTTGGCCTCAACTGTCCATTTCTTGGTTTCTCAGGAAGCCTCCAGGATCCACCTTTTTGGTCATTTAGATAGTCTGCACCACACCAACAAAGGCCAACAACCTAAAAGCTCATACATATTGATTAATCAAGAAAATGGCACCTCCAAGATTTTTTAACTCTGCCTTTGCCGGATCAAGCCCGGATGAAAAAGGAGGGGGAGCAGTAACAACCTTGCTAAAAAACCTGGGCCCAGCTGATAGTACCCTGTAAGGGCTCCTAATCCAGGGATACAGGATGAGCCTGTACTCCATGTTAGGAGCGGCTGCACATGGTGTCTGTTCTACATGTCAGAGGCGGCCATTTCTTTTGGAGCTAAGTCGGCATGCCACTGAGTAGTGGTCCCAGTCTTAATGACAAAGGCAGATGCATTCTACTTCACCCAGTCATGATGGAAGAAGAAAATGGCTTGCCCAATATTACGGAATAAAACAAAGTCAGTGATGGTGCTTCATTATCTAAAATGTTCATTTGAACAGTCAAGATATGCCTTCATAAACATTTAATTTTGTTTTTTAAGAAATTTAAACTATTTTTGACGTGTATAATTCTTTTTAAATAAAATAATTTTCTACTGCTCTTACTTCTTCTTCTTCTTTCTTATCTCCACTCAATCATAGCAAGGTATCAAGCTTGTAAAGCTTGTTGATGGTGTCTGCTGGGGAAGAGCTCATCAATGGATGAGTCAAAACAGTCAAAAACTGCTCTTACTGCAATGATAATACTGTAGTAGAAAATTATTTTATTAAAAAGGAAACAAATGTGTCCAAAATAGTTCAAATTTCTTATCACAGATGGCACACTAATAAATCATATTGTTTTAATGTGTTTACACAATGTGTCAATATTAGACAATAAGGAAACTTTTTATGAAAAATTATTGAAATATTTGCTGATACACTCACTATCTGCAGCTTGTATGGTAACTCCGCCTTTGCCGGTCCCAAGCCCGGATGAAAAAGGAGGAGGGGGAGCAGTAACAAGCTCACTAAAAAACCTGAGTTCAGCTGGCCCGGCTGATAGTACCCTGTAGGGGCTCCTAATCTAGGAATACAGGATGAGCAGTGTTTATACTCCATGTTAGGAGCGGCTGCACATAGCGTCTGTTCCTCATGTCAGAGGCGGCCATTTCTTTTGGAGCTAAGTCGGCCTGCCACTGAGTAGTGCTCCCAGTCTTAATGACAAAGGCAGACGCATTCTACTTCACCCAGTCATGATGGTTGTCAAATACCATCAAGGGTCACAACTTGATACCCTAATGATTGAGTGGAGATAAGAAAGAAGAAGAAGAGCTTGTATGGTGTGGTTTAGAAATGTAAAAAATATGTAGGTTTATAAACTATATTATTGCATATATTTATGTTATTTTATAACTGAAGATATTATTAATCTATATATACTATCACCTATCTAATCTAAAAGAAAATGTATATATATAAAATATGGCATTAATATGTTATAATGTATACACATATACAATGTATATTATATATATGCCAAAGAAAATCTCAATAATTCTATTTAATGATTTGTGTTATATAAAAGCTGTTTGATAATGAAGTGTAAAAAAAAAATCTTGATTTTAAGGCCAATTATACCATACATGTAAAAAGGGCGAATGTCATCATTTAATCTTTTTTTTTTTTTAAAGCTATTCTGTTCCATACAATTTAAAGTTTAAAATGACTTAAATCTAATCATGTTCAACTTAATTTTTGAGACAATATGGAAACGGTCAAAAACATTTGAAAAAGCTTTAACCTAAATATAAACCTTTTTTTTTTTTCCAAGTTTCACTACTCAAAACCTATATATTGTGTATTACTAAATTCATTTTTAAAAATTTATGAAATTTGTGAGTTATAAAATTTGAAATGTTTATATTTACTGACTGTTTAAGTTTATATAATCATTTTAGTATGATTTAATATTTTTTGTAATAAATTTTGCATTAAATTCTCCCGAAAGAGGAGGGAAAAGATAAAATAATTTTATATGACCTTGTGGAAAAGCTAAATACTTAATTAAAATTAAATGCACTGTATAAACTTAATGGTATATTTTAAGAAAATCTGTTTTGAAGATAAATCTTGTGATAAAGCAGATAGTTTCTCTCTTAGATATTTTCTTCAAAAATAAAGTTATAAAAAATGTTAGGTGTGTTATAATGTTAAACGGCTAAAATAAATAAATAAAACTTACTTGTGTGATGAAAAATTTAAGCTAAAAGGAAAATATTACGAAGTTACAGCAGTTAATTTTGATAAAATAGTTTTTATTTGTTTACAGAGTATTGAAAACGAAATTATTAATTTAGTCAAAAAATTCAGGACTTATTTTGAGACTTGAAAAATAGAGTATTAAATTTAAATCAATATAATTCTTATTAATTATTAAAAGTTTTCCATGATTTATTAAAGTAGATTTTAACAATGAATTTTTTTTATAAATCATCTTTAGTTTTAATTTTATTGTCAATATGTTTTATATATTTTTTTGAATAAAATTATTCTCTCTTTCTACTTTAGTATTCCTTCATTTTAATATGATCTCTCTGGGAAGTTGGCGATCTATGGATATGTTACTTATATGTTCATTTCTAAATTTAAAATATATTTTATACTTTCTTTTTTTCTCTTTTGTCTGTTTTGATGTATGCAGTAACGAAAATAGGAATTTAAATTTTATTTTGTTATGTGTGTGTGTGTGTGTGTGTTCAATACCAATAACAACATATATATAATCAATCTTATTATGGCACTATGGTTACATAGAAATATAATGTCCACAAAAGTGCCAATGTAATTATAACAAGCTGCAGTCATATCTCTCTTCTTGGAGGAACCAAGCAAACGTTTGAATGGCCTAACGCTCTGCCCAATTTTGACCGAAAAGATAAAGGTATAAGGGAATATCGATTCCTTTGGCAGTTCGAGCTTGTTCCTCGTTGTCACAAATATATATATATATATATATAATAATAATAGGGAACTTTTCTGGTCGAGCTGGAGAGTGTCCATCATTAGGCTTGGGGATATCAGGAATTCTCCTCCATGTGGCTTTGTGATCTCCAGATTTGTGTTTCATGAAAGAGATGTTTCAATGGTACTCAAGAGTAGGTTATTGTCCTTTATATTGGCCTCAGGTCTACTGATGTTTCTTCCTGACCCAGACACCGTTTGTGTTCTTTGTCCTGATAGTATAAAGATGAAACGAAGGCGATAAAAACGTGGTGATTTTCTTTTAATGGTAAAACACAAGCTTTCAGTCAAGAATGCCCTTCCTCAGGTTACAACTGGGCAGGAAACAAAAGTGCCAATTTTATAAGCGGAAAAAGTAAGAGAAATTTACATGCTATGAAAAAAGTATGGGAAATTTACATGCTATGAAAAAGTAAAAAGCAAGGGATTTACATATTTACAGGTGAATGGAGAATATTAAAAAAAAAAAAAACTATGGACATGAAAAATAGCCCAATACAGTAGGTAAATAGTTCAGCTGGGGGGAATGGCGGGGTAAAACACAGAGTACTGGGGTGGGAGGTCGATTTTTCGGTTAAAACTGGGCATGCAGTGTGAGACCAAAGATTCAAGGACCAAGCGCTGATACTTGTTCCCGACGCCCTTGTAAACGCATACAGCGCTGTCCAAATTAAACGAGTGGCGAAATTCTGTGATGTGTTGGCATAAGAGAGACTTGCGGTCGTTGGTGCGTATGTTGCGGCTGTGTTTAGATAATCTGGTGCGGATAGATCGACCAGTTTCTCCTATGTAACACTGTTCGCAGTCGAGACAGGGAATTTTGTAAATTGCGTTGGTGGCGGTTAGGGGATTAGTTTTAATCGGATGGCGTAAGGAAGTATAGAGGGAAGGGGTATTATTAAAATAGATACTAGATACGTATTCCGAATTTGCGTAAAAAGAAAAAAATGTCGGAGTTCTTGGCCGAAAACGGGAGAACACAAAGGTCTTTGTAGGGGGGGGGGGGTGGGGGGAGGGACTGTTTTGGTGGAATTAGGCGAGTAAAAATGATGACGGATAAAATCATGAGGATAACTGGCGGATGAGAGATGATTATATACAATACGTTTCTCATTCTTTTTGAAACAGTCGAGGGAACAGTGAGTGTAAATTCGCTTGGAAACGGTTTTAACAGTGGTGATTTTGTGGGAAATCGGGGCGTGGGACTTGAAATGTAAGTAGGAGGGGGCGGAATTGGGTTTACGGTAAACGGTTGTGTGGAAGGTGTGTTCGGTATTTACAATTAAAATACCTAAAAACGGGATGCAATTAAATCGTGACGGGTTGTGTGTAAAACGAAGATCAGGATTATAAGAATTTGAAGCATTAAGAATGGGGAGGTGGTCTGTGTCGCGGTGGAGGCAGAAAATGTCGTCGACGTACCGTGACCACAACTCGATCTCCAGATAGTTTTGGGATAAAATCCAGCGGTCCAAGTGGACATAACAATCTCGGCCGCGACTGTGGATAAAGGACTGCCCATTGGAGAGCCTCTCGTCTGTATGAAAAAACCGCCGTGGAATTCTAGGGTGTTCAAGGCGAGGCAAATATTGAACAAATCTAGGATAACTTGTTGCTCTTTGGTGGAGAATGTAGAATAAAGTAGAAGTTGTTTGAGGCCTTCAATAATCAGGGAATGTGGAAGACATAAAAATAGTGAGGTCACATCAAAGGTTGACATGGCAAGACAGTCGGATCGGGGAATGTTCCTTAACCTGGAGATAAAGTCAGTGGGATCTCTGACCGAGTGAATGTTGTGAGAGCTGACTAAAGGTTTTAAAAGAGTGCAAAGGTATTTTGCCAGCGGAAAAGCGGGGGAAAGGTGGTAGGCAACAATGGGCCTGAGCGGGATGTCGGGCTTGTGGGTCTTTGGCAGGCCGTATATGTAGGGGACACCGGAAATATTGGAGGTGAAAGTTAGAAACTGGTCGGAAGTGATGCCTTTGGCACGTCTGAGTGATCTGAGGGCTGTTTTGTAGGAATTGGCGATGTCTTTGACTTGGTTGGGTGAGATTTCGTGAAACGTGTTAGGATCGGAAAGAATGTCTGTCATTTTTTGCTATTAAAAGAAAATCACCACGTTTTTATCGCCTTCGTTTCAAATATTATTGCGTGGCTACGTCATGTCTGAGTATAAAGATGAGTTCGTGAAGAAGTCCACGTGCAACCTGGACGACGCCGATTGCTGCTTCGCTGCCTAATGCCGCCCTCGTTCCAGTGTTCATTTCCATAGAACAGACTGCTCTATACAGTCCAGTCACTAACCAAGCCTGGCCAGCTTCAGGGCACTTCCTGCCTTTAGGTCTTCAGCACCTAAGCTTCCTAAAAAATCGTCAAATAACGACTTTCTCCATAAGTTCTCCCAATGGTGCAGCAATCATGGACTGATGGTAAATTCTAATAAAACTCAAGCACGCATACTCTATAGAAACAAGCCAAAATGGATACCATCCACCAAAACCATCAAAATTCTTAATATCACCTTCAATTTCAAGAGAAAATTTATTAAACATCTCAATAATAGTTTATTAAAATATCGATGGATACTCTCCCAGTGCTCAGTAGCTCCATATAAGGGCAATTTGGATCATACTACAGTTCCATACATAAAATTTGCAAGAAGTCGTTCTCTTATGCTCTATTGTATGACTCTGGTGTCTGGGTAAGACGCGCTCTTAGGATACTAATGGGGCTCTCAAGATTTGTAATGTTCACTATAAATATGCAAAAGGAATAATAAGTGGTGTTCCATGCACACCATTTCATTGATAGGTTGTCTCTCACATCTTTATAAAGGTTCACATATAATATTTAGAACCTTTGATGGATCACGCCCCAGTTCTTCCTCCCTACTTTATCCTCCTTCACGAAGGATAATCTATTAAGCCAAATTATTGCAACTAAATGTCGTCACCTTATCTATAGATGGATCACAATCGACAGAAGAAGTTGGACCTGAAGTGATCCTACCTCCTCTCCCACAATCCATTAAACTTCCCCAGGAATGCTCAGTGCTTCAAGTTGAACTGATAGCATGCTTTTCATGAAACAATTGAATGGATACTTTGTCATTGCTTTAAAATTCCAAAAGGATATTTTGGCCATATGTAGATTTTGACCTCCAAGGACATAATTCATTGCTGGTATCATCTACAACAGGGGTGGCGAACCTTTTTATATTAGAAGGCCAATTTTCATTTTACCATTTTTGAGAAGGCCGCATATTTATATATTGTGACGAAGAAATATTTTATTATTTAATTTAATATTATTCAATGAAAATATATTCAACAGATTAAAAAAATATATATATTAATCTGTATTTGGGAAATCATCTTTAAAATATTTCTTTGCTTGCTTGCTTAAGATTCTCTAGCTGTAAATAGTTTTGTGCTGACCTGTTAATAATTGTCGACTCGTCGCTGTGACGTCATTCATAAATACTTTTGCATCTTAGGATATTTCAAGGCTTTATTTCTACGCTACAACTGGTGGAGAGACTGGACCGATACCCATTAAGAAATAAAAGAAAAAATTGATTCTGTTGAACCAGAAGAAACTTCTATGAATGTAAAGAAGGAAGATACTCAGGAAAGCAACTACGTTGTTCAACATCTGCCAAGGAACCCTTCCATTTTCTCCGGGGAGGATGGTGAAAATCTCCAAAAATGGTTAAAAGGGTATGCACGTGTGGCAAGGTACAACCATTGGGACGAAACCCTTTGTCTAACTAAAGTTTATTTTTATCTGTCTGGAACTGCTCTCAAATGGTTTGAGAACAACGAAGAAAGCATACAGACTTGGAAGGAATTCACATCTCAATTAGAGAATGTGTTCGGAAAAAAAGAAAATTCAAAATTGCAAGCGGAGAAGAAACTTAAAACACGGGCACAATTAAAAGGTGAAAGTACCGAATTTTACATCCAGGATGTCCTGTGCTTGTGCAAAGAGGTTGATCCTCAAATGAGCGAGGAAGATAAAATCTCCCACCTCATGAAGGGGATAGCTGAGAAGCTTTATCAAGCACTCCTACCGAGGGATGTACAGAGCACCGAGCAATTCATTACAGAATGTCGCCGTGTCGAAGCCCTCCGTTGTAGGCGAGTTACCCCAACCAGGTACGAGCGCCTACCAAATGTAGCCTCTCTCTGTGACCAGGATGACGGAGAAGATCTGTCATCTATGATTAGGCAAATTGTTCGTGAGGAGGTACAGCGGGCATTAGGCTCTCCTCGGGAGGAACCAAAAAATGCTACAATCGAAGAAATTGTAAAGGAGGAGATTGGAAGAACCCTGGCGCCAATCTCAAAGTCTAGGAGAAGTCCCCCTCAGAAGGAAAGACCCCGACAGTTTTTAAATACTAGATATGAGGCCGAAACTATAAGACCGCACCCTGAACCTCGATACCCAAAACAAGGAGAAAGACGCGACACCAATGATTGGCGTACAACTGAGGGAAGGCCAACTGTTTCTACTGCGGACGCCCAGGTCACGTCGTCCGCTATTGCCGTGACAGGAAGAGACACAATGAGGAAAGGAGAAATGACTATTTCCAAAGAAAGCAAGACGCAATAGTATCCTACAACTCTCGAGCTGAATCTCAGGACCCCAATGACGAATCATCGAGGAAAACTTTCACTCGCTACCGAAGCCCTACTTCATATCGCGGTCGAAACAGACAACATTTCTCACCTGCTAGAAGATCTAGCTGGACGCCCCGCCATTAAAACTAGATGATATACCACATTGGAGGTGAGGCCGCAAAGTTATAAAATCCTCCCTTGCCGACCACAGTAGAAATGAGAAAAAGCTACCTTGACGTAAACATAGACCTACCAAGTCCTCATGAAGAAAATATCTCAACTGAAAGAAGACATCCACCGCAGTCACCTGAAAATATCCCTGGCCATAATACTAGTTCTTAAGACTGACGACGTAAGTTTCCTGCTGAGCATCGGGTCGATGCTCTCTATAGGAGGAGGCTATGTGACGAAGAAATATTTTATTATTTAATTTAATATCATTCAATGAAAATATATTCAACAGATTAAAAAAAAATATATTAATCTGTATTTGTGAAATCATCTTTAAAATATTTCTTTGCTTGCTTGCTTAAGATTCTCTAGCTGTAAATAGTTTTGGGCTGACCTGTTAATAATTGTCGACTCGTCGCTGTGACGTCATCAATAAATACTTTTGCATCTTAGGATATTTCAAGGCTTGATTTCTACGCTACAATATATATATAAATATTATATATATTTTATAATATATGACATTTGTATTAGATATTTTCAATAAAATAATGAAAGTAATTGAAAACTGAGAAACAAAAATTATAGTTTTGAATTTAAGAAAAGGCCACAACTTGGGCAAGAAAAGGCCACATGCGGTCTTAAGGCCGCACGTTCGCCACCCCTGATCTACAACCTGCACTATTCAACAACAACAAAAAGCCTTTATTCAGGGTCACTGACCCTATACAGGATTCACCAGAGGTATGCATAAGAACAAAGCAGTGAGACAAAGGAAATAGCGATATATTGTTACATCATGATTAATGGCGTATTTCTTATATTATTTTTAATATATTTGAAATTTAAATTATATATTTATTTATTTTTATATCAAATATTCTATGATATTTATTTAAAACAGATTATTTAGATTACCATCATTTGTATTTAGGTACACTGTAACTTCACTGCTCTCTTTGATGTGTGAAAATAAATAGATTATTCTGGAGGCTACTTAAAGTAGACTTATCTCATTATTCCCTTTTATAAATTTGTAGGATGGTTGAAACACGCTCTGGTAAGATGCAAGACCCAGCACAGGAGAGAATCAAGGCTGAAGAGTCTGCCAAGCCGCAACCTGGTGCAACAATTGGTGGAGATGCTAGTTCCGACCCAGTTGTCCTGAATCCCAACATCGACATCCCCAAGTATGATGGAACAGAAGACCCTCGCCCATGGATTGAATCTCTTGAAGAAATTGGCTTCCTGTACCATTGGGCAGACTACATTATCTCCCGTTATGCTGCCATGAATATGATTGGTAGCGCCAAAACCTGGCTGAACCTACACAAAGTAAGTTTCACCAGCTGGGAAAATTTCAAGAGCCGCCTAATTGAGGATTTTGCCTCAGACGCCAACAAAGAAGAAATGAGGATGAGATTAAACAGGATACAACAGTGGAATGAACCTGCAATCAGGTTCGCAGAGGATATCCTTGTACTGTGCAACAAGGTCGACCCCCAAATGGAAGAAGAGACTAAAATAAACTGGGTTATTGGAGGGTTAAAGAAAGAATACTCTTTTGCCCTTCACCTAAACCCTCCTAAAAATACCAATGAACTTCTTGAAATTTGTAAAAAGCTGGATTTATTCGAAAAGAATTACCAAGAACGTGTAGAAAAATCAAAAGCTCTTTATAATGGACCACGCTCTCCTCGTCCCCATCATCAAGAGCAATGGAAGAACGCTCCGTCGTTCAGAAGACCATACCAGAACACCTCCAAGCCCCAGGCCCCCGCTCCGAGGTACTACCAGAACACCTCCAAGCCCCAGGCCCCCACTCCGAGGTACTACCAGAACAAGCCTCTGCCCCAGGTATCTGCCCCTAGACGACCTTACACTCCCAATCCTGAGCCAAAGCCGGTTTACCCAAGTAAAACTTACAATAAGAGTCCAAATTCAAACAGGAATAGGACAGAAGACGGGAGACCAATATGTTTCAAATGTAACAAGCCAGGACACGTAGCGCGGTATTGCAGAGTCAGGTTTGTAAGAATTGTGGAAGAGGACCCCATAGTTACACAAGACAAGGTCGAAGAAGAAATCCGAATGGATAATGGAACTGAGAAGTCGAGACCTCTGCTCTACGCTGACGTAAGTAATAGCCCATACTCGAGTATCCCTACAAGGAATAGATATGCCGCATTAGAAGATTTAAACTAAGCATCGCGCCTGAGTCCGTCAATCAAAGCAAGTCGACCATAAATGGAATTAAAAAGTTAGACCCCAAATATAAAATGAACATTAACGTGGATAGAATCGGTATCTGCGAAGCTTTGATTGATACAGGCGCTGATCTTTCAGTGGTCGACCTTAGTACAGCTCTTAACACAGGCCATGTTATAAATAAACTCTCAAAAACTTGTGCAGGACCCGATGGAAAAAAATTAGACATGGTTAGGAAGTATATTTTTAAATATAAAAATTGATGACGAAACATTATCACACAAATTTGTGATATTGAAAACGCATTTACGGACATTAATTCTTGGAAGAGATTTCCTTAAGAAAATGAACGCGAAAATAGATTGTAAGCAAGAAACCATAAAATACGATTTGACGAATAATCATGACGAAAGCAATTTTGAAATGTTGAAAATAAAGAGTGCCAAGGATTCCATTGTACCGGAATGTTCCATTAAACTGATCGAGGCTTTGGTAGAAACAGAGGATGGGGAATATATTATCGAGGAGAGCAGCAAAATGTTTCAAACAAATGGACTTCGTCTAGCAAGAAGCTTGATCAATGTTATAAATAGGGAAACACACATCTGGATAACTAATCCGTATCCTCGACCGTTAAAAATAATGAAAAACCAAACATTGGCTTTTGGAAGTAGTCCAGCGAAAATAAATGTAAATCGAGAAAGAGAGGTAGAAGAGAACGAAGAACCTAGATTCCAAATAAACGAAAATCTTTCACCAAAGGAACAGAAGGAGTTAAAACAAGTTTTAGAAAGGTATGGAGATCTGTTTTCGTCGAGATTAGGGAGAACCAATTTGGCAAAACATCGGATAGACACAGAAGACGCGAAGCCAATTAAACACAAGCCTTACAGGGTAAGTGTTAAAGAGCGAGATATTATAAAAGAGCAAATTGACGAGATGCTTACAGAAGGCATAATTAGGCCATCTTCTAGTCCCTGGTCTTTTCCAGTGATATTGGTCAAGAAGCGAGATGGTAAATATAGATTTTATGTGGACTACAGAAAACTGAATAATGTGACAGTAAAATATGTCTATCCGATCCCTAGAATAGACGAAGTTATGGATACTCTCCAAGGGTCTAGATACTTCTCAGCAATAGACCTCAGATCTGGATATTGGCAAGTTGAAGTCGAAGAAAGAGATAAAGAGAAAACAGCTTTCACTACAGCGCATGGATTATATGAATTCAACGTGATGCCTTTTGGACTTTGTAACGCGCCTGCTACCTTTGAGAGAAATATGGAGAATATGCTTGGAAATCTGAGATGGCAAATTTGTTTGTGTTATCTGGATGATGTTATCATATATAGCCCGGATTTTCCAACGCACCTCAAAAGACTCGAAGCTGTTTTTAGATGTTTTCGTGAATCTAATTTAAGATTAAACGACAAAAAATGTCGATTTGTTTTTGAAGAATTGGAGATTCTCGGCTATATAACGAGCAAACATGGTATAAAACCCGCGGAACATAACATCAAAGCTATCAGAAATTTTCCTCGGCCCACAAAGGTCAAAGAAGTACAATCATTTTTGGGAATGTGCTCATATTATAGAAAATTTATCAAAGATTTCTCAAAAATTGCTGACCCTTTGACCAACCTTATTAAAAAAAGTGTATCATTTACCTGGACAGAAAGGCAAGAGGAAGCGTTTCAAACCCTAAAAACAGCACTATTAAGTCCACCAATCTTAGGGCACTTCAATCCAAATGCGCCTACTTATATTCATACTGATGCGTCCAACATCGGCATAGGTGCAACTCTTGTCCAAGACATCGGTGGGGAAGAGAAGGTGATCTCATATTTGAGTCGTACCCTAAGTAAAGCGGAGAAAAATTACTCAACCACTGAAAAAGAATGTCTGGCCGTTGTCTGGTCAATGTCAAAATTACGACCCTACCTTTATGGAAGACACTTTAAAATAGTAACAGACCATCACGCCTTATGCTGGCTCAAAAACTTGAAGGATCCAACAGGTCGATTGGCAAGATGGGCATTGAAAATTCAAGAATATGACTTCGATATAATACATAAATCAGGAAAGAAGCATCTGGACGCCGATGGCTTATCTAGGGGACCCTTACCAGAAACTGATTGGGATGAGGATTTTGAAAGGCTATTTTTAAATCAAATAACAGACGAAGAGGATAAATTTATCGAAAGTGTTAAGAAAAACCTTAATGGAAGCAGGCGATCAATTGCGCAAAACTTTAAAGAAGAAGATGGATGCCTCTTTAAGAAAAACCCGAACCCTGAAGGCAGGGCGTGGTTGCTTGTGGTTCCAGAGAAGAAAAAGAGAGAAATTATGAAAGAATATCACAATCATATGTCGAATGGCCATCTGGGCGTCGCCAGAACCATGTACCGAATAAAAAGTAAATACTTTTGGCCATCCATGCTAAAGGATGTCTCAGAATTCGTTAAGACGTGTCACCTTTGCCAAAGTAGGAAAGGCTCAAACCAATTACCTTCTGGACTACTACAGCCCATCCCCCCAGCCAACTTTCCTTTCGAAGGAATTGGAATTGACTTTGTTGGTCCACTGCCATCTACGAAAAACAGGAAAAAATGGATAATCGTGCTTACGGACTACTACACTAGATATGCAGAAACAAGAGCAGTCTCGGAAGCAACAGTGAAAGAAGTTTCTAAATTTCTAGTAGAGGATATTTTTCTCCGGCACGGAGCCCCACAATATCTTATTAGTGACAGAGGCTCTCAATTTACCAGTAATTTAATGAAAGAGGTGATGAAAACGTGCAAGATTAAACATTGTTTCACAACGAGCTATCATCCCCAGACTAATGGATTGACAGAGCGGTTAAATAGAACATTGATCAATATGCTCAGTATGTATGTGAACACTGATCAGAAGAATTGGGACGAAATACTCCCATTCATCACTCACGCTTACAATACTACAATTCAGGAAACCACAGGATATTCTCCCTTTTTCCTAATGTTTGGAAGAGAACCCACGTCTCTTTTGGACGACAGGAATATCTCGGTGGACATTGACAAGGATGATTATGATGAATACATAAAACATCACTTAGACAAAATAAACAGAACAAGAAAATTAGTTATTAACAACACAATAAAGACTCAAGAAAGAATGAAAAAGAACTATGACAAAAAGCACATGGAAAGAAGCTACGAACCAGGAGAATTAGTAGCAGTTTGGACACCAATTAGGAAAATAGGAAAGTGTGAGAAACTACTGAGAAAATATTTTGGCCCATATAGAATATTAAAGAAGCTGTCCAACGTAAATTACTTAATTGAACCAAAAGATAATCCTGGCCAAGACCCATTGATTGTCCATGTCTCAAGAACCAAACCCTATTTTGAAAGAATTGATGAGGTCAATCACGAGGACGTGACGACCTCTGGAGAGGGGGAAGTGTTACATCATGATTAATGGCGTATTTCTTATATTATTTTTAATATATTTGAAATTTAAATTATATATTTATTTATTTTTATATCAAATATTCTATGATATTTATTTAAAACAGATTATTTAGATTACCATCATTTGTATTTAGGTACACTGTAACTTCACTGCTCTCTTTGATGTGTGAAAATAAATAGATTATTCTGGAGGCTACTTAAAGTAGACTTATCTCATTATTCCCTTTTATAAATTTGTAGGATGGTTGAAACACGCTCTGGTAAGATGCAAGACCCAGCACAGGAGAGAATCAAGGCTGAAGAGTCTGCCAAGCCGCAACCTGGTGCAACAATATACAGAAGAAAAGGAAAAAAAAAACAAGAAAGAGAAGCAAGAAAAACAACACAAAAAGAGTAGCTGTAAGAAAGTGAGGAGTGAGTGTCACTTGGCCTTCTTATGAGATATGGACTTGTGGAAACCATAAAACGCCGTAGCAATGTACTTATTATGGGTCATATTGTCAATTATTGATGGAAGTGAAGCACAGAGTTGCCCAGTTTTGAGCATAAGGGTTCTTCTTTCTTCTTTCAGAGCATAGCAATCAAAAATATAGTGAGTGATTTCATTTTTCAGTTTTGAATTACAGGAGGTACAAATCGGGTCCTCACCGCAGAGCATCTTGGTGTGGTTTTCTCTAAAAAATTTCCATCTGCTATTTGCTTTTGAATATATGTAGACAGTTTATCTAAGTTATGCAGCTGTATTTGGTTTGGAGGAAGGTATACAAATATCAAACAGATAACATGTTGGAGGGCTCTTGTGTTTGTTGATAAGAAAATAGATAACCAAGTGCCATCCTTTTCTGAATTGTCTAATCTATGTCTCGCGAATTTTCAGAAAAAATTGCATTGTCAGCGTCTTGAAAATCGAATTTACATGTATTTGTGTCGAAGTAACTTACCGTTATTTGATTGTTGGGTGGAGAATTAATTTGTGATTTTGATGTCGTATTTCTTCTATTTACACAATTGTTTCTACGAGGTTGTTGCTATATAGCAGCTCCTGTGCTATCAACAACTTGGCCATTCATCACTTTACAGACTTTGTCATTTACAAAAAGCTTGTTATCTCTCAACTTCGATTTTATTCCCCTTTCACCCAATTCTTTCCTTTTTGCAATTAGGATGCGCCGTTGCTCTCTAACATTTTTACTATAATCTTTACTTATCGATATTTTAGTATCTCTGAGTTTGTAGGCATTTTTAAATATTTTTGCTCTATCAGCATAATCAGGCACCACAACAAGAACTGGTGCATTGGATCCGCGTGAAAGTCGGTGACATTTTGTTATTTTTAAATCATCTCCGATTTCCATTTTATCTCTAATTACGTTTTGAATCTTTAAGTTACAATCTGCCTGGTTTTCGTCACCCTCCCTCTCAATACCATAGAACACTAGATTGGGCTCACGCAGTCTCGTCTCAAAAAATTCGACTCTAGCCTCCAGTTCATTTACCTTTAACGAATTACATGAAGCCAATTTTTCGGTAGCCTGTTGAGACTCTATACATTTAGTTAGCTTCTCCTCCATATTGCAGAATCGCATATTCCAATCGTCCATTCGAGTCTCTATTTTGGTAAGTCTGATGTCGATTCTCTCTCCTAGACTCTTTATTTCCGCCGCCATGTTTAAGATTAGCATTTTTAGCTCGCCATCTATTGATTCTCTCTCTCCTGAGTGTACTGGCGCAGTCAATGTAGTTTGCCTTTTGGTTGGGGGGCCTGGGTTTTGTTCAATGCCTGAGATAAATAATAGAGCCAGAATGATACATAGCAGTCTTTTTTGGTCACCAGATATATTCCCAGATGGTAAGTTTATATTTTGACCACATTGTCCATCATTATCCCTTCGTACTGAGATTTTTGCATAGTGCGTTACCTTGAGTAAATTTACATATTTAGTGTTGCATACCACAAGTATTAGGAGTAACCGTATTATCCCTTTCAGAGTATAAGGCAAATATACACTGAAATATTAGTAATATAACTATATTTACCGGAGCGGTGCTGCACGTGCTGTTTATTGTCCGGCCACCTAGCGGCGAATCAACCTGCACTATTCACCAAATGTACAGCTTTTCTGGGTCAAAGGCCACAGCGGTATTGTGGGAAAGGAATTGGTGAACCAGACGGTAAAGGCCGCAACATATACTAACCTATAAAATAAAAGGATTTAAAAGCGCGAATTTTTCTTTTATACATAAAACGAACTTCTACTGTCCTTACTGCGATGAAAAAATATATTGGGAGGGCTTGGCTCATCAGTGGTGAACCCTCCCAGCGGTTTCGCCAATTTAATCCACCAGGCCGCCTCTCAGAGCTCTAATACTGTATTGGATCATTCTGCTTTTATAGGCTACACTGAAGGATGGAATCTTAGAAATGGTTTTCAAGTAAACTATGGACATACGCTTATAGGACAGTAGAATTACATTCAAATATTTGCTTCGAGCAATGCTCTTCAGCAAACTATAAAGACAAGGCCATTAGGAATAAATTAACACAAAGCAATAACGCGCCATCTATACATATAAAATAAAAGGATTTAAAAGCGCGAAAAGCTTTAAATCCTTTTATTTTATATGTATAGATGGCGCGTTATTGCTTTGTGTTAATTTATTCCTAATGGCCTTGTCTTTATAGTTTGCTGAAGAGCATTGCTCGAAGCAAATATTTTAATGTAATTCTACTGTCCTATAAGCTTATGTCCATAGTTTAATTGAAAACCATTTCTAAGATTCCATCCTTCAGTGTAGCCTATAAAAGCAGAATGATCCAATACAGTATTAGAGCTCTGAGAGGCGGCCTGGTGGATTAAATTGGCGAAACCGCTGGGAGGGTTCACCACTGATGAGCCAAGCCCTCCCAATATATTTTTTCATCGCAGTAAGGACAGTAGAAGTTCGTTTTATGTATAAAAGAAAAATTCGCGCTTTTAAATCCTTTTATTTTATATGTATAGATGGCGCGTTATTGCTTTGTGTTAATTTATTCCTAATGGCCTTGTCTTTATAGTTTGCTGAAGAGCATTGCTCGAAGCAAATATTTGAATGTAATTCTACTGTCCTATAAGCTTATGTCCATAGTTTACTTGAAAACCATTTCTAAGATTCCATCCTTCAGTGTAGCCTATAAAAGCAGAATGATCCAATACAGTATTAGAGCTCTGAGAGGCGGTCTGGTGGATTAAATTGGCGAAACCGCTGGGAGAGTTCACCACTGATGAGCCAAGCCCTCCCAATATATTTTTTCATCGCAGTAAGGACAGTAGAAGTTCGTTTTATGTATAAAAGAAAAATTCGCGCTTTTAAATCCTTTTATTTTATATGTATAGATGGCGCGTTATTGCTTTGTGTTAATATACTAACCTGCCATTATCTTTTACCCTCTCCCCAAGAGTGTCGCACGCGGTAAAAAAAAAATCAGGATCAGATTTCCCAGATAATGTGGACAGACCTCTACACTCGAGACGACTCCACCAGAAATATACAAAGATTTGCAGCCACCCCGAAATTACTGATCTCAATGTTTCAAAACCTCAAATATGGATTTACCTCAACATAAATTCAGGCAGAATATGCAAAGGTATTGAAAGAAGACCCAACTTGCCCCTATCGCCAAGGCGAAGACCAAACCGTGAACCACCCCTCTTTTCACCTGACCATCTTTCTAATACCAAAGATTTCTGACGATCACCCCCTTATGGATCACTAACCAAACTACAGAATCCCCAGATAATCTCCAAAGAAATAAATCTACCATCTCATGAATTTGACTTTCACTTACATTTTAAACCAAGAAGACTTTTAGGTGTCAGAAGGACACCCCAGGTAGTTGGCGACTTCTGTACGCTCCAGGAACCTGGGTGGTTAATCAAAAAAAAAAAAAAAAAACTAAAGTACCTTTGAGTTTTACTTTTCAAATATTGATTGGAAACCCTATTTTTCCTATGTATTGACTAGTACAGACGTTTCTATATTTTTCTTGTTAGATTAATCAAATATAAATCTCCATATAAATAAATCAAATATAAATATAAAAGTATAATAAAGAAACATATCCTCGGAGATTTAAATTTGATTAATCTAAGTGATACAGAGGATTACGAGGTGTGTTCAAAAAGTATCGCGACTTTTGTGTTTTTTCAAATATTATTTATTTATTCATGAATACCTATTTTGTCCCCTTCAAAGTAATCCCCATGAGATATTATACACTTGTGCCAACGGTTTTTCCAATCTTCGAAGCACTTCAAAAAATCATTTAAAAAAAAATCTTTTTCAGCTCCTCCTTCGATGCCGTCTTTATCTCGTCAAGCGTAGCGTAACTTCGTCCTTTCATGGGCCTCTTCAGTTTAGGGAACAAGAAAAAGTCACAGGGGGCCAGATCTGGGGAATACGGTGGCTGCGCGGCATCATTAGTGTGTTGTTTTGGCCAAAAAGTCGCGCACAAGCAACGATGTGTGAGCAGCGTGAGGCAAAAGCCCATTTTTGTTCTTCCACAAATCCGGGCGTTTCTGGCGGATTGCTTCGCGCAAATTGCGCATAACTTGCAGGTAATATTCCTTATTGACCGTTCTACCCTGTGGCAAGAACTCATGATGCACCACGCCCCTGCAATCGAAGAAAACTGTCAGCAAAACTTTCACATTCGACCGAACTTGGCGCGCTTTTTTCGGTCTTGGTTCGTGCGGCAGCTTCCATTGAGATGATTGAGCTTTGGTTTCCACGTCATAACCATAAACCCACGCTTCGTCACCAGTTATGACCCTCTGGAGCAAATTTGGGTCGTCGCGGACAGAGTCCAACATCTCATTAGCAATGTTCATGCGATGCTGTTTTTGGTCGCAATTGAGCAATTTTGGTACGAATTTCGCGGCGACCCGTCTCATGCCCAAATCATTGATAAAAATCGAATGGCACGAGCCAATCGATATGTTTAGGTCCTCAGCAACTTCTCTAACGGCGATTCGACGATTGGCCAATACCATTTTCTCCACTTCATTAATTTTTTCGTCTGTTGTTGAAGTGCTCGGGCGTCCGGCACGCTCTTCGTCTTTCACATCCTCTCGGCCTTCTGAGAACATTTTGTACCACCGATAAACGTTGCTTCGGTCCAAGGTAGCTTCTCCGTATGCCACAGTCAACATTCGGAATGCATCCGCGCACTTAATTTCGTTTTTCACACAAAATTTGATACAGGTTCTTTGATCCATTTTTTTTAATAGGTAAAAATCGAAGACGATCCAAAACACCTGCAAGCAAAGCAGCTGTCAACAATTAAGTGAACATTCAAAATGGCCGAGCTTGTCGGCATAAGTGAGAGACATGAGTACCAACATAAAACCACAAAAAGATCGAAATTCGAATATATGTAACCCGCGAAAATTCATAAGTCGCGATACTTTTTGAACACACCTCGTATAATTCTACTATTTTTCTTGTAGCTACATTGCATTCATTACAAGTTATGCAGGATCTTCCAGAGATAAGTTCATTTAAAAAAAAATTAATTCATGCCTGGGAAAGCTAGAGATTTGAATTAAATTTAAAAAAAATAAACTTATCCATGAAGACCTGATATTTTCATCTTAATATTGATACAAGGGATTATTTTCATTGAACTCTGTGAATAAGTTATTTTCAATGTAAACTGCCTTATTAGCCATCCTCAACCACCTTTGTACAAAAGTAATCTGTAGTCTAACCCTTCAGTGTAGAATATATAAGCAGAGAATTGTCCAATACAATATTAGAGTTATAAGAAGCGGTCTGGTAGATTAAATTGGCGAAGCCGCTAGGAGGATTCATCACTGATGAGCCAAAAAAAAAAAAAAAGAATCGGTGGACGAGTGGGTAACATCCTCGATTCCCGACAGCCATGAACCGGGATCGAATCCCGCGTTAACATTTTTTTAAATATGTGAATAACCTTCACATATTAATCACTAATTAAATAAAAACAAACGATAGCAATTGCTATCGTTTGTTTTTATTTAATAATTTATAGCAATTCTTTTGTCTATATTAATCACTGTTGCAAATATCATAAACTAGGTTGCTCTTTTTGAGCGGTACCTAATACAGTGATTTTGGAATAAGCAAGAACTGATGAGCCAAGCCCTCCCATTATTATTTCATTGCAGTAAGGACAGTAGAAACGTTTGTTTTATGTATGAAAGGAACATTCGTGTCTTAATTTTTTCATCTCATATATTAGTAGTGTTAATATTAGTATTTAAAATTTTTTTTACTAATTGTTTTGAAATACTCGATCAACAATGGCATAAATTATGTCTCTCTAATTGGAAAATAGTTTGATTTCTAAGTTATAGAATCAAAACTATTTTGATATTTATCTCTTTATAAATATATTTAAATCATGCAAAACATTTAAGTCAAAATTATATCGGTTATTCAATAAGAAATGACAATGAAAAAACGCTGTATAATTCTTCTCAATGTATAATTTTCTTACAACATAAACCTTAGATTATTAAAACATTGGATCAGTAAACATGAGGGCAACCATTTCGTTCAATTACATTACTTTATTTTTCATATAACATTTTTGTAAACAACAAAGGTGATGATAAATTCAATGAATATTTACAGAATCATAGAAAAATTATATTAAACCTTTATATATAAACACAAATATTCTAACTAAATTAAACAAACGCAATAATCATTTTTATCTCATTTATTTATCAACAAGGGTTGAAAAAATTCATTGATCAAGTTTGAAATTGTTTTGTTTGAAATGATTATGTTTTGTTCATATTTGTGACAAAGATTCGATTCACGACAACAAATTTCAAACAAAAAAAAAAGGATGAATTGATTAAAGAAACTGAATAATATCATCGTTAATTCAACAAAACTATAATCGAAGCAAAAAGAAGAACAAGAATGGATGATAGATAATTATGTATAAAATTTATAATTGCAATGAATAATTTGCGATGCATTTCATATTAAAATCAAATAAAAATTCATAAAGAAGCTCAATTATTTGAATATATTCACCCAAAGCTCTGTCCTAAATTTTGAAGGAAGAAATAACAAGCGAAAATAATGCTGCAAAACAAATATTTCTTTTTCTTCTGGTTCCAAAATAACTCTACTAGATGCCGCTCAAAAAGACCAACATAGCTTTTGATATTGACAACAATGAATAATATATCTGAAGGTTATTCACATATTGAAACAAAGTGTCCAATGCGGGATTCGATCCAGGTTCCTGGCTTTCGGGGGAATCTTAGCGTTTTAACAACTCGTCCACCAACTTCTTTTTATATAAATATTTTTCAATCATGCAAAATCTTTGTCAAAGTATATCGGTTATTCAATTGGTAAATAAGAAATGACGATGTAAGATGAATTTATTTGGAATAAGTTGAAGAAGTCAGGTAAGAATTTGTATCGTCACTTTAATATGTTCTAACATTACTGCCCCAATTTACCTAGATTAATCCAACTAAAGGATGAATCTCTGATGTCAAGTCTCATGTAGATTCTTGAAGTCTTTATTTAAAAACATATTCTCTTTATATTGTAGCAAAGTATTTATTATTTTATTAACAGAGTATGTTGTATATATTTTATAATTAATTAATTATACCCACAAAGTATGTGTGTAAGATCACAAGTAAATAGGCGCTAACCTAAAAAAAAAAAGTTCCTTCCTTTTAAAATATTAGTTTCCCTTTTATATTTTGTTCTCTCTCTTATAAATCAATAAATATAATGTTTAATTGATATTCTTGGAATCAGTTTCATTAAAAATTCTAAGCAAAGTCAACAGAGTATCATTTTTATGTTTTATTTTGCTACTCTGTAAACTTCCCCCATTGATTATCTTTTGTTTATCACTCATAGTTTGTTATTGCCTGAAATAAATTGTTGTCTCATCCCGAAGTTGATCTTTCCTAATTTTCTACGAGGCAATATATGTATATAGAAGGCCACAATCTACTTGCCCAAACTGTTATCTTTACCTCTTTCTCACCAACCTCGCCAGAAGATGGAGTATTTCTTGTAATAGAGTTTTCTTAATATCAAATGTATAGTTATAAAATATGTAAATAATAATGAGCACACATACACATATATGAAAAACGATACAAATGTGATTTTGCAGCTATATATATAAAATGAACGGATTTAAAAGCATCAATGTTTCTTTTATACACAATACAAACTTCTACTGTCCTTACTGCGTTGAAAAAATATATTGGGAGGGCTTGGCTCATCAGTAGTGAACCCTCCCAGCGGTTTCGCCAATTTAATCCACCAGATCGCTTCTCAGAGCTCTAATACTGTATTGGACGATTCTGCTTATATACGCAACACTGAAGGATGGAATCTCAGAATCAGAGCAGAATCGTCCAATACAGTATTAGAGCTCTGAGAAAGCGATCTGGTGGATTAAATTGGCGAAACCGCTGGGAAGGTTCACCATTGATGAGCCAAGCCCTCCCAATATATTTTTTCAGCGCAGTAAGGACAGTAGAAGTTTGTATTGTGTATAAAAGAAACATTCGTGCTTTTAAATCCTTTCATTTTATACACATATATATGTTATAGAAGTTTGATTTATTTGTGAAAAAGAAACATTCGCGTCTTAATGTTTTCATTCGTTATATATAGATGACGCTTTATTGCTTTCTATTAATATACTTCATGTCGGCGTTTAATTCAGTTAATGTGATACTCATTCTTAGAAGAGCTGATAAGTCAGAAAGCTTGAAAATGAAAATTACAAGAAACTTAGTTCTGGAAGCTTTATTTATTTTAATAGAGGATGATGTATATCAGTGATATGACGAGCTACACTCTGATTGGCTGGAATCTACATAACGCTAGATGTAATTCTTTCAGCCAGAACCGTAGACGCTGTCTGATTACACACATATTGCCGGACTAGATTATTCTAAATCAGAAGTGCCAGCTGGAGATAACCTCACAATTTTTTTTTTGCTTATCCCTAGTGCACCATGTTAATCATGGTGGGTAGAAATTGACGACTGCTTTTACTGTAAGTACACCACATGTCTACACATGTGAAAAGCAGTTCGACTTTGCACTTACAAAGTATAAAGTCATTATCTACATAGAAAGAATATAACCCAGTTATAATATATTTAAAATTGTAAAAATCATTTCTAAACAAGAATCTACAAAAGATAACTGTTTTGATAATGACGTGACATTGAAGAAGAATGGAAAATCTTTATGCCGCCGTGAAAACAAAAATAATTTTAAAAAAGTGAAATTTTAAAATAGTATATATACTAAAGATTATAACAAAAACAAAGAAAATGACACAAATTATTTTCTCATTTTTAGTTTTATTATCTTCTTTGCTATCAGTTTTTTCGATAACAACTCCTATACTATTAAAAAGGGCAAATGGAAAAATGCCTCTTTAATTTTGGTATAACTACAGCGCATGATGATTTTTACCATTCTAATAGCACGTCATTAAAAGGAAGTCTAAGCTTGTATTTTTACATCTAAAATGTAAGAAATGTCCCCGTTTCAAGGTTTAAAGTTTCAACAAGTAAAAATAGGTAAAAGGTTATGTTATGCTGCGCTATACATCTCAACCTGTAGTTGTATCATAGGACACAACAAGGGATGTTTGAAACACTTTGAGGTGTTATTTTAGGTCCAACATGTTGTTCTGATGTGACTTCTCATATGATTCTAAAATATGGTTTGAATGGGGGTATGAGGTTATTCATTTGATATTTTCTTTATATATATGTGTGAAAAAGTAAAAAAAAAAAAAAAGCCAGGTGTAGGTATTAAAATAAATTTAAAAATAAAGCATATACTGACCAAAAGCACATGAGATTTTTAGAAGGCAAAGCGCCATCTAGTGGAACAGAAATCAACTAAACATTGATTCAGCCTGTTCCATGATATTTGGCCAACCCATTTTTTGACAAATCAAGAAAAGCCAACCACGAACGCGTTTCGGGGTGTTGGTCTTCGTCAGCGTGGTGCAGGCTGTACCTCTACGACCAGAGGCTTCTTGAGAAATCAAGAGATGGGTATTTAAGACCAAACTTGCGTAAATGCGCTGAACACGTAAAAAAAAAAAAATCAAGGAACAGGCTAAATCAACGTTTAGTTGATTTCTGTTCCACTAGATGGCGTTCTGCCATCTAAAAGATCATGTGAACGTGGTCAGGATATGCCTTTTTTAAATTTAATATATATATATATATATGTGAAAAAAATAAGAAAAAGGTCAGGTGTTGATATTAAAAATAAAATGAGCATTTCCCGACCGCTCATATGAGCATTTTTTCCTATGTGTTCGTCTGTAATGCGTTGTTTCAGTAATCAGCCCTACACAATCTTCTGTTTCTAGTTCTTTCCATTCCACGATATTGTAGTAGAGAGCCATTAATACCAAGCTGTGGGAATGGAAAGTTAGAGTTATAGGGTCTTGCATACATGTCAATGTGAGATAGTACAACCAGCCTCTAAACCACTCCAATTACTAGAACATTTGCCCGTTTCACGAACGGATCTTGACCGTATTAAACTTTTTTCCATAATAGAAATAAATTATTCACATACACATGCAGCTTTATTAAGACCACCGGTCTCATACAGATTCACCATAGGAAGGAAGCATAGATGGAGCTCCTATACTCCAGGCAGCGCTGAGCCCAACAGCCTCCAGGTCCGACGCATGTCCAATGGCCACAGAATCCACCGTGCATAGGTTAGCATATTGACAATCGACGTATATTTATTCATTGTTTAATATAACGCATCCTTTAAAACGAAACTTTATTATCAGAGAAATTTATAGATTTATCGTGGAATTGGATATACCGTGGTTGTTGACTCCTTCACTCCGATAAATCGGGACTCAACTGTATATACAGGGGGTATAAGGTAAATTGAAAATAACCACAATGGAATATTTTAACTGAAATTTATTACAAGTAAAAATTAAAATAAATTCAAATTATAAAACTATTTTAGAGGCGTAATATTCTTTTTAAAATAAAACAATTTCTACTGTCCTTACTGCGATGGGAAAATTAAAGGGAGGGCCTGGCACAGTATTAGATAAAAGGATATAGATTTGATTTATTCAATGTAATTTCCATTATTAGCTACAACAGTCTCGAGGTGAGTGTGGAATGAAGCACAGGTCTTGGTGATGATGATCTTGTCCATTTAGGTAATCACCGTGTGAACCGCTTTCTTGACAGACTGGATGGTGTTGTAGGGAGCTTTGTTGACCTCTCTCTCAACAACTTCCCATACATAGTAGTCGACAGGGATTCAGTCTGGAGAGTTAGGGCCCAAAATACGATTTTATTGATAATCGTTTCTTTACTGACTCGGTGAGGCGGAAAGCGATCTCGGACCGGCATTCTAGAACCAAGTCCCCACTTCTGGTGGGGGCGATCCGCTCCCAGGACAGTTTCAGGCGGCGACCTTGGCTGGGGCGGTACATCTGTCAAAGGGTAACGCAGGTGTCCTAAGGCGAGCTCAGCGAGGACGGAAACCTCGCGTGGAGTGAAAGGGCAAAAGCTGGCTTGATCTTGATTTTCAGTACGAATACGGACCGCGAAAGCCTGGCCTATCGATTCTTTTGATATTCGGGGTTTGAAGCAAGAGGTGACAGAAAAATTATCAAAGGGATAACCGGCTTGTGGCGGCAAAGCGTTCATAGCGACGTCGCTTTTTGATCCTTCGATGTCGGCTCTTCCTATCATTGCGAAGCAGAATTCGCCAAGCGTTGGATTGTTCACCCACCAAGAGGTAACGTGAGCTGGGATTAGACAGTCGTGTGACAGGTTAGTTTTACCCTACTGATGCGGGTCGTTGCCGTAGTATTCCTGCTCAGTACGAGAGGAACCGCAGGTACGGACATTTGGTACGTGCGCTTGGTCGAACGGCCAATGGCGCGAAGCTACCATCCGAGGGATTACGACTGAACGCCTCTAAGTCGGAATCCCGCCTATGAATTGCAACGATACTGTCATGGCCCAAAATAAGAACAACAGTGACTGGAGATGTTTGTGTCTTTTTTGCCTTGTGGGCTGAAACTTAGTCCTGTTGGAAGACATACTTCCTTCCTGCGGACACCATGTCCATTAAAGGCTTCATAACGTTCTCCAGGACATTTATGTAGGTTTCAGCGTTCATCCTAAGACCCTTCTCAAATAAATGGGGAGGTATGACATTACCTCCACTGCTGTTAACGTCAAGGACTGTGAGGCAGGAAATTTCGTATGCATCACGACAGGTACCTCTGAGGGGTCTTTACAGATACAGCGACAATTACTGGGATTTACCTTTTGATTCACGTCTGTAATGTATATTAAACTTTTAGTTTGGCAACGCCAACTATTTATCATCATCATCGAATAGCATTTTTAGAATTAGCATGTAACTTAATAAATAAACAATAAGTTTTGTTTATTGCGTCTTATTAAACTTCCATAGACTATTAAAGATATTAAAGTGTAAACGAACAACATAACATGGTGGCAGCGGTAAGTCTATCGTTTTAAATTATAAAAATATAGGTATAATAACTATTTTAATTTTTTTTTTATATTTTGCTTTCTCATAAATTATAAAAGATAATTATGAATAATTTACCACCGCCTTCTGCGTTTACAATAGATCAAAATGATCCTAATAAATGGCCAAAATGGCGTAAAAAATTCGAAAACTACATCATAGCAAGTGATCTTAATTCAAAAACTATACAACAACAAAGGGCTATTCTATTACACACTAGCCGAGTGACCCGGGCAACGCCCCGGGTTTACTCGAAGGGCCCTCAGGTGAGAAACTATAGGCATTGGTTCCTATGCCTAAAAAAATTATTTAAAATGAAAAAAGAAGAAAAATACTAACAAATCAGAAAATAAAAGTGCAAACAGCACATCTACACTACTTCAAGAACATGAGAGTACATGCACTGTGTAACCATACGTGTACCATTCGTAAAGACCCTGCTTAGGATTAAAATATCTCCGAAGCATAACAATACAACCAACTCATGTTTGCTAAGCAATTTCAGGAAAGAAACTATAGGCATTAGTTGAAGAGTTTAAATAAATATATTTTGAGTGAAAAAATGACACAAATCAGCAAATAAAATTGCAAAAGATGCTACTATATCGCAGATAAGACAACATATAAAATGAATGAAAATATTTAAAGGACCTCATTAAAACTACATTTCTAGTTTTATATATACAATATAACCTCGATAATTCGACCATGTTTTGTTGTCTTGACCTACAGCCTATCATATAACAAAGTGTAATTCAACACTATCGATAATTCGACCATTTTAAATTTCAACAATTGTTTGTTGCTCAAATATAACTTCACTGCTAAAAAGGTATTACAGAGAAAATGGCTGACATTGTAAATGTACAAAATGTATGTATAGAGCAGGGGAATAATAAATAAAGACCAAAATCAAATTAATTGATAATAAATAGATTATTGCCAAAAAAAAATACAAAAAATATTTTTTTCTCCTTTCTTATCTTCACTCAATCATATTAGAGTGTCAAGCTTGTAAAGCTTGAAATTAACAACCATCACGATTGGGTGAAGTAGAATGCGTCTGCCTTTGTCATCAAGACTGGGATCACTACTCAGTGGCAGGCCACTGACTTAGCTCCAAAAGAATGTATCCCTGGATTAGGAGCCCTTACAAGGTACTATCAGCCAGGCCAGCTGAGCCCAGGTTTTTTTAGTGAGCTTGTTACTGCTCCCCCTCCTCCTTTTTCATCCTGGCTTGGGACCGGCAAAGGCGGAGTTTTTTTTCTTTCAGGTGAGAAACTTTAGGCATTGGTGAAAAGTGTAAATATATATTCTGGAAATGAAAAAAATGATAAAATAAATCAGAATATAAATTTACAAACTATATTTCAGAGGAGACGATTTATAATAGGAATTCATTTAAATGACCTCATTAAAAACTACATTTTATATATACTTGGGTTCAACTTTACATGTATGCTATCCAAAGTTCGCACACTTGAAAAAGTCACATAAAGTCGTCTGTGCGTAAACACAGGCTCTTGTAGCAAAGGTTTGGCCTTGAGCCCTCTTTATAGTCATATATTTCAGACATTATACAGTGTGTTCAACTTTGGGTACTGTCAGTATATGTGCTTCAAGGACATGAGAGCACATGCGCTAGAACACCATACCTGTTCCATCGCAAAGATCCTATAGGCATTGGTGAAAGTGTAAATAAATATTTTGGAAATGAAAAAAAAATTGCAGATATGACAACATATTAAAGGAATAAATTCATTTAAAGGACCTCATTAAAAACAACAATTCTATATTTTTATATATACAATATAATCTAATTAATTCAACACACGATAATTCGACCATTTTTGGATGTCTCGACCTACGGCCTATCATATGACAAACTAATTCGACACTTTCGATAATTCAACTATTTTGGAAAATCAAATTTCAACAGTTGATATTTGTCTAAAACCCCTATTATTAACAACATATTAGACTGCAGAGTGCAAAAATGTAGAAAAGTGTATGTATATAATTGTATGCATATATTTGTATGTAAATAATTGTATGCAAATAATTGTATGTATAGATCAATGAGTAAAATATTTTTTTTTGCTTATCCCTAGTACACGTGGTACAGGCCTTGATAATCATGGTGGGTAGAGTAGGCGACTGCTTTAACTGTAAGTACACCACATGTCTAAACATGTGAAAAGCAGTTCGACTTTGCATTTACAAATGTGCCAGAGCCCCGTTTGATTACTTGCGCTTGCTGGTGGGGTTGGACTTTTGCAAGAATCGGAAGCCATTGGAGCATTTTTTTTATTTTTCAGAAAAAAGTGCCCAATGCGGGAATCGAACCCGGGTCGTAGCGGTCGAAAACCAACGGCTTAGACCATCCTTCCACCAACCCCCAGTAAAATAAGTAAGTAAAAAGAAGACCAAAAATAAGTGATAATAATTTATTGAATAACAAATAAAATAAAAAATCTTTCAGGTGAAAAATTATAGGCATTGGTAAAAAAGTAAACAAGAGAAATAGCAATTGGGGTTTTGTGTCTGCGGCGAGTCATATTAGCACGCCTAGCTGTTAGGGGAGTGAGTCTTCCACGGCCTTTTCGAGGCATGACAGAAGACGCTGAAAAAAAAAAAGGTAAAATAAGAACCAAGCAGAGGAAAACTATAAAACTGAAAGCCAGGACAGGCATAAAAAGAAAATTCCAAGCATGTGAGGAAACAATTGATGAAAAAAAAAAAGGATTCCAAAAAAATACTGCAAAAAAGAAACCAGACACAAAAAGCAACAATTGAGTACACAAATACAGCATCAGCCTATTTATGAGAAGAAAAAAAAACGACAGACACAAAAATGGAGCTAAATTTAAATGAAAAACTATAACAGATCAAGTAATCAAATCAGGCATTATGAAAGATACTGTAAAAAAGAAAATCAGACACAAAAGTCAGACAAAAGAATAAATGAGATTTTATTCTTTAGTTCATTTATTAAATAAGACACAAAAATGGAGCTAAATTCAAATGAAAAACTATAACAAATTAATAAAAAAAAATAAGACCTAATCCAAATGTTACCATCATCAGACAAAAGAAAAAATGAGATTTTATTCTTTAGTTCATTTATTCTTTTGTCTGATGCTGTTGCTGAAACGTCACACACTATTAAATTATTTGGATTAGGTCTTATTAATTAGAAAAAAAAAGATGCCAAAGAGAGATGAAAATATGCCAAAAAAGATAACCAGATACAAAAATTGTGCTAAATTCAAATGAAAAACTATAACAAACACTTATAAAAGATTATTATTATAGAATAAAAGTAATAATTCAATCTACAATTCGAAAAATAATATAACCTCAGCCTATTTATGAGAAAAAAAAACGTTGCCAAAGACATTAGGAAAGATACTGCAAATAGAAAACATACACAAAAATTGAGCTCTATTTAAATGAAAAACTATAACAAAGTACTTACAAATTATAATCATAATCAAATGAATCAGAAATATATATTATAAATAGCGAACCCGGCCACGCGTTGCTGTGGCTAAATTGTAATATGTTAAATTAACATTATACTAAACTATTCAGTACAGTAAAGTTAATATTCACTTATAAAGATAAAAATGTTTTAGCCAATCTAAAGCCCTACGGGATTGAGAATGGAACGCTACGTTAAAATTTGAACTCTTAAAATTTGGTTACACGAATAAGCATAAAAAGACCAAGAGGAGCTTCTTTCAAAATTTATTTCGCAAGCTTTTGGACTAAACGTCCTTCTACAGGCAAAGGATAGTTGTAAATTAGTTTTTACAACTATCCTTTGCCTGTAGAAGGACGTTTAGTCCGAAAGCTTACGAAATAAATTTTGAAAGAAGCTCCTCTTGGTCTTTTTATGCTTATTCGTGTTAAAATTTGAAAGAGATTTTTTTATATATATCGATAATATAGCCCTTCATTGTAATCATTGATTATAATCACTGCATTAATAAATGTCAGTGAACTCGTTTATATGTATTGTTTTTTTGTTTTCGAGATATTCTAATAGAACGTTCTAACATTTTCTGTTAAATATTTATATATGCACAAACACAGAATATAATAACTATGTCTTAATTTCGCTATAATTATTGTTATAAATATTATTCTAAAATAATTCGCCAGAAATCGTCCTGATAGTATACTAAACAACTTCCCAAAGTTTCATGGCAAACATCTAAAATAAAACAATACTTTTAATACTTTGCTACAATATTAAAAAGAGGGGGGCTTAGGTGTTTAAAATGTAAAATGTGCTCTAAATAGTATTACATAGAGCCTTCATAACAAACATATTTAAAATAAACCAATCAAAATATAATAATGCTGTAAAAACAGACCTTTCTACAATAATATAAAAGAAACGAAAATAAAAAAAGACACCCACGCTGAGCCTCGAACCTAGGTTTGTTACAAATATTATTAAAAAATTGTGTATGTTAATTTTTATTTTAAAAAGCCTACATTTTAAATAAAATAATATTTTTAATAATTTGCTACAATAATATAAAAGAAATGAAAAAAAAAAAACACCCACGCTGAGCCTCGAACCTAGGTTGCGGGGGTACGAAGCTGCGTACCTAACGTATAGGCTAAGCTTGACGTTACAAATAAGATCATGCGAGGCTATTTAAGGCCATACGTCTCCCGCGAGGGGGCGCTGATTGCGAGTGAATCTACGTTTTATCGTAAATAAAAATGCAACGAAAGGTTATTTCTAAAGAGTAATTAGCCAGAAACCATCCCGGTAGTATACTAAACATCTTCCCAAAGTTTCATCACGATTGGTTGTAGTAATAAGACAAAAGAACGCATTTCAAAACAAAAAAATTGATGATGATAAATGCAAAAAATCTACGATTGTAAAATAGATTAAATTAAAAAATAAAAATAACTGTTAACATTAGGAAAATAAAAACAGGCCTATCATATGAAGAAAAAAATAACGAAAATTTTGGTATATAGATCGTTATGTGTAGTTCAGAATCTTCGGAGGAGATAGCTCAGGACTTTACAATGGAAAACTCTGTTACGGTATTATCTATATAGATTATTGGCGATTCAGCGCTCGAAATATATAATACATTTGGTTTTGAAGAGAATGCGCAAAGCCCTACTATCAAAGATATTCTAGATAAATATGATCAATATTTTAGACCATTTAAAAACACCATATATAAAAGATACATTTTCTTTACTTGTGAACAAAAGCTAAATCAAACTTTTGACGATTTTGTCACAGAAATTAAAAGTAAGGCTGAAGACTGTGAATTCGAAAATATTAAAGATTCTCTTATTAGAGACAGAATTGTTCTGGGTTGTAGGGATACAACACTTAGAGAAAAATATTTACAGAACCCCGATTTGACACTGTCATTGGCTATTAATCAAGGTCAGGCGGCTGAGGCATCGCAAAAACAATTAAGAAACATTGAAAAAGATTCAATTGATGCTATAAGGAAAAACTCCAATGAAAGATATAAACCTACCACCTCTTTGAAGAATAGCTACACAAGTAACCCAGTTAGAGCCAATTTTAATAAATCGATCAGGTGCTCAAAATGTAACATGGCTCATGACTTTGGAAAGTGCCCTGCATATGGAAAAGAATGTTACAAGTGCAGACAGCCAAACCACTTTGCAAATTGCTGTAAAAATAGAGCAATTAGGTGTATACAAGAAATTGAGGAAGAAAAAGATAACCTACTGATTATAGACTCAATCATGGTCGGCCAAGTGTTAAGGAAACCGTGGAAGGAACTAATTTACATACAAGGACATCCTGTTGATATTAAACTTGATACAGGAGCAGATGTAAATATTCTGCCGGAAAGTCTAATTAAAGAATGGCCTAATATGCCATTGCTGGAAACAGCAGATTGCAAAATATATACTTATACAGGGCAACAAATTCCAGTAGTAGGAAAATGCCTGCTAGATTGTAAGACGAAATACGTTTGCAGAAAAGTTACATTTTTAATTGTTAACAACTCAGCAGTTCCTATACTAGGTCTGGATGAGTGTGTGAAATTAAATTTAGTAAAAAGAGTGGAAACAATTAGTGATATCAGCGTTACTCTTACAGGACTCTTGGATGAATATAAAGATGTTTTCAAAGGAAATGGCCATTTGAGTTATACGTATGACATTAAAATATCGGATAAGGCGGAGCCTAAAATATGTCCAGCCAGAAGACTACCAAGAGCATTGCTTCAACCAGTAAAGGAAGAACTGTTTAAAATGGAAGAAGACGGGATTATCGAAAAAATAGAAGAACCGACGGTATGGGCGCACCCAATGGTAGTGGTAAAGAAACCTTCGGGCAAATATCGGATATGTATTGACCCAAGGGAACTGAATAAATGGGTCTTGAGGGAGCATTACACCTTACCTGCACCTGAAAACATTTTGGCAGAAATACCTAAGGCTAAATTTTATTCTGTATTAGATGCGAAATCTGCATTTTGGCAAGTGCCGCTAAGTGAAAATACATCTAAATATTTGGTGATGAGTACACCATTTGGGCGTTATCGATTCTTGAGGCTACCTTTTGGAATTTCCAGTGCACCTGAAATTTTTCAAAAAATTATGCACAAGATTTTTTGTGATATCCCTAATGTGGTCTGCTATATAGATGATCTTCTAATATGGGGTAATTCAATTGAAGATCATAACTCTACTCTAAAAAAGGTTTTGGATTTGGCCAGAGAAAGTAGACTGAAGCTTACATTAAATAAACTCCAAATGGCCACAGGGGAAGTTACATTTTTAGGTCATACCATCTCACATGAAGGAATTTTACCTGATCAAGATAAAGTTAGAGCCATTCAAAATATGCAAATACCTAAAAATAAGCAAGAATTGCAAAGGATACTTGGGAACGTAACTTATTTAGCCAAATTCATACCGGACTTATCATCAAATACTTCTAATATGAGAAACCTGCTTAAAAAGGATATAATCTGGAATTGGAATATTGCAGCAGATAAAGAACTGAATTTTATCAAAACTCTCCTAACTAGTCCACCAGTATTGAGACACTTTGATCCTAATGAACCACTAGAACTTTTTGCTGATGCAAGCAAGGATGGGTTGGGTGCTATACTAATGCAAAAAGAAAAACCTTTATCTTATGCATCTGCATCTCTCACTTCTCCGCAAAAACATTACTCCCAAATTGAAAAAGAATTATTGGCTCTATATTTTGGATGTAAAAGGTTCCATTATTTGCTTTATGGTAGAAAATTTACTGCATATACAGATCATAAACCCTTGGTTTCTTTATTGAAGAAAAACTTTGATCAAATGTCACCTAGACTCCAAAGGTTGTCATTGTATTTATTAAATTATCAATTTGAATTGAAGTTCATCCCAGGAAAGAGTATGATACCTGCTGATACCCTTTCCAGACATTTCTTGCCCCAGGAACAAATGGAAGATAAAGAATTAGACTTATGTTCTCAAACGTTTGTTTTAAATGTTGAGATCAAAGACCAGAGATTAACGAGACTACAGGAGGATACGTTAAATGATAAAGAATGCTGTTTGCTAAAGCAATATATTTTAACAGGTTGGCCTTTACACAAAAAGAACTTGCCTTCCAACTTCAAACCTTATTGGGAATTCAAAGAAGAACTTCATGAATGGCAAAACTTGATTTGCAGAGGTAATAAACTACTAATACCAAAAACCCAAAGAAGCGATATTTTAAAGATACTCCATGCTTCACATCAAGGTATAAATAATACAATTGCATTAGCCAAAGGATTCATTTACTGGCCTGGAATGAATAAAGAAATTGAAGAATTAATCAATAACTGTTCAATTTGCCAACAAACATCAAGAGCAAATCTTAAAGAACCTTTGCTTCCACACCAAGCACCTGAATATCCATGGCAAAAGGTAGGTATCGACATTTTTCAAATAGAAAGCTCAAAATATCTCTTAATAGTGGACTACTTCAGCAAATACCCAGAAATATATCAACTCCAAGATATGACAACAGACACCATAATAAGGAGATTAAAGAGAACTTTCTCGAATTTTGGAATTCCTGAAACTTTGGTGAGTGATAATGGGCCTCCATTCTTTTCAAAAGAGTTCCAGAACTTTACTAGAACTTGGAATATAGTCCATGTAACATCTAGTCCTTACCATGCACAGAGTAACGGGATGGTAGAACGAACAGTTCAAACTTTAAAGAAATTGATAAAGAGATGTGGGGAAGAAAGTACAGACCCCTACTTAGCTCTTCTCAACTTACGAAATACACCACACAATAATTTGCCATCACCTGCACAAATTCTGATGTCAAGGAAATTAAGGTCCATAATACCCTCGAAGACATCCCAGTTCGTGCCCTCTATGATTAACAATGAGGCGATCCAGAAACAGCTAGTGGATAATAAAGTTAAAATGAAAAACTATTACGATAGACACACTAGACCGGCAGACCCATTATCTATCAATGATAGAGTTTGGTTTCGAAAAGATAGAAGATGGATCCCAGGCCAGCTAAAAAACCAAGCCAATGAACCCCGATCCTTCTACGTGAAAGACCAAGAAGGAAATGAATATAGAAGAAATCGTATTCACATCCGCGAGGATAAACGGAGTGAAACAGCCCACACAGATTGGGAGAAACCACTAGAACTGAACCAGGAACAAGCTGATTTGCAGGACCTGGAGGAAACCCCATCACAGCCTACATCTTCTGGACAACTCTCTTCTCCTGGATCCCCGGAGAACGTGACCACCACAGGACCCCCAGAGAGCTGTATCAATGGTTCCCCAGGGAACCTGATCACCACCAGATCTGGTAGGGTGGTTCGACCCCCACGCAGATTGAACCTTTGATGGTTAAAGAGGGGACATGTAATGTATATTAAACTTTTAGTTTGGCAACGCCAACTATTTATCATCATCATCGAATAGCATTTTAGAATTAGCATGTAACTTAATAAATAAACAATAAGTTTTGTTTATTGCGTCTTATTAAACTTCCATAGACTATTAAAGATATTAAAGTGTAAACGAACAACATAACAACGTCAAAGCTCTTTTCCTCAGAGAAGCAACTCATCATGCCACAAGAGTCATGTTTCAAGTTGTTTAGGAGGGCAGATTCCTTTCTTTTTCTATTATCCTTCATATTCTCAGTCAGACACTGGCCTTTATGGAGGGTATAGGACTTAAGATCAAGGTTTTCGTGGACAGTTCTGACAATTGTCATAGAGCCAACGCCTAATTTCCTTGACCATGGCCCTCATGCTCTTCCCGGGATTTCCATCAATCTTCTCCTTGAAATTTTTGATAAATTCTTCGCCTCTTACCCTGACCCATCGACCTGAGTGATTTTTCCTTGCAGCCATTCCCTCTTTGTTATTGTATGCTTTATAAAACTGCTTCTTGGCACGATAAACAGTGGTTTCGGGCAACTTGAGAAAGCCCACTATCTCTTTGGGGCTCCTTCAGGCGCGAAGAGCAACGATGATGACTTCTCACAATTTTCGAATTCTCGATTATTATTCATCACTACACTGCACAAAGATGTACTGCTACATTTTACATGAATCTGTCTACGGAGTGAAAAACACTATTTTTTAAAATTTAAAGTAGTATTTGTCTGTGTGTGTCTTATGGGGACTGCCAAAGTTATTCCCAATTTACCTAATGCACACCCTGTACATTATTTCATTTAGAATTTGAAAATCTTCATTTTAAATTCATATTTAAAAATAGCACATCACAAAATAATGAAAAAGGTAAATTTGTTACTCTTCAAAAATGTTTAATTTAACCAATAAAACATTTTTTAAAATATATACAACAGCGCTATATTTTAAAAAAGCTTTGCTTTTTAAAATGCTACTAAACTATCTGAATAGTTTTTAAAAAATATTATTAATGCTTTATATATAATAAGTAAAATATATATTTTGTTTTTATAATATTTTAAAATATCCTATTCAAATATTCTGAACAATATCTCATTTAAATTTTTTTATTTGATAATTAAAAACGCATCCATATATATTTTATATTTTAAATATATATTTTTAAATATAATTATGAGATGTCTTGTTATAAAAAGGGATATTAATCCTTTGTTATTAAATATTTTTATTCGAAAAATATAACTGTGTTTTATATAAAAAAGGTAGTTTATTGATATTTAGTTAAATAAAAGGAAAATACAAATTTGTGAATCTCGTTTTTAAAAATTTCAAAACTACTCGAATTTTATTATAACGCTTTTTGTGTTCTAATCTTCGACCTCCAATCTTGTTTATGTTCTGATATTCTGTCAAACTTGATTTATAAAGATGACAGATTTCGAAGCGCCAAGTGATAAAATATGCTGTAAATATCATCCCAATGCTGAACTACTGGATGACTACACGACAGGGGACGTGGTTTGCCCTGAATGTGGGTTGGTGGTTGGCGATCGTATTATCGAATTTAGCCCTGAATGGCGCAATTTTTCAGACGAAGGTAGAGAACGTGGAGACCCATGCCGTGTGGGGGCGCCTGAAAATCCACTGTTGAGTGGCAGTGATCTTTTTACTTGTATTGGGGCAAGTGCTAATGGCAACCGAGAGTATGATCACAAGAAAGGACTACGGCTCAACAATTCTGATAGAGCCCTACTCAATGCTTTCCGAGATATAAGTGAAATGACCAACCGAATTAATCTTCCTCAAAATATCGTTGAGAGAACCAACCTCCTATTTAAGCAAGTATATGAAAGAAAGACAATTGGAGGAAAAAGCCTTTCTGCTTTGGCTTCGGCATGTCTCTACATTGCATGCAGACAAGAAGGAGTACCTCGTTCATTTAAGGAGATCTGTGCTGTATCCACGGTCTCTAAGAAAGAAATAGGACGATGCTTTCGACTGGTTGTGAAGGATCTTGAGACCAACTTGGAGTTGATCACGTCAGGGGATTTCATGGCAAGATTCTGCGCCAATCTGGGTCTGAGTGGCAAGGTACAGACCGCAGCGACTCACATCGCCAAGCGGGCGGTAGATCTCAACTTGGTAGCGGGCCGTAGTCCCATCTCTGTAGCTGCGGCATCCATCTACATGGCCTCCCAGGCGCTGGCCACTGACAAGAAGAACCCCAAGGAGATCGGCGATATCGCAGGAGTGGCTGAGGTCACGCTGCGTCAATCCTACAAGCTTCTCTTTCCACGGGCTGCTCAGCTCTTCCCCCGCGGCACCGAGAAAGCAGCGCTCGCCTCTCTCTTGAAACTCTGATCAACACATGGTTGCTGAGAAAATATTTCTTTTCGTTAATAAAGAAAACATCGATAAATAAAAATCCAGAATCCTGTGTCATATAAACATCTTAGCAATCTCTCTCAATTTCTCCAATAAGATATATCAACGTGTTTTTAATTATGATTTGGTTTTTGAAAAATTTTAATAGATGTGATTTTGAAGATTTTGAAAGATTAATAGATTTATACAAAGAGGTCTCACACACAACTGAACAATTCGGTTACCAACCAAAACATTCAACATTGTACCATCTAGCAGTCGTAACAGAATGCATTCACTCATGGACAAAACTTAAGGAAGTTTCATATTTTAAGCATAAACCACTCTTTATTTGCCTATATAACAGCAGATTTTTCCCAGACATGTAAATTGGGACTTTCTCCTTAAAAATATAACAATAAAAATAAAGAATATATATGTGATGTGAGATCCTGTCGACTTAATCTATGGTGTGAGATCCTGTCGACTCTCGCTATACTGTGATATCCTGAGGGTCTCTCGCTGTGGTGGGAGATCCTGAGGGACTCTCGCTTTGCTGTGGTAACCGAGAGGGGCAAACCTGTAGTAACCGAGAGGGAAAGTCAGAGTGTGGAAGTTTTCGAGTACCTCTCTGCACCTTGGAAGACCTTTAACAGTTCTCACAGAGTACAGGCAGTCGTGGTCGAGGCAGAGTGGAAGACTTGGGAATTTCCTTCATAAAAAACGAAGAAACACAGTTGTACTAGGAAATATCTGTGAACAGATAAAAGTCGAGCTAAGGAGCAATATGGAGATTTGAGAAGAATCTTACTGGTCTACATGGTCGATGAGGTGGACCTTGGACACAACCAACGAGGGCTCCCGCTGATGGTGAAGTGACTATTTTTTCTGGCCCCGTTGGAGGCTTATATATCTACGAGAGGAAGTATTTGGTTTCAGCGGATGCAACAAGGGCGTGAATCGGAAGAGATCATTGTACACTGGCAACGCCCTGACATCTTCTAGACCTCGTTCGGACTTCTACATATCGATTTTTGCTCTAGCTCAACTTTTAATCTATAACAGAGTTTTATTTATTTATCCTCAGTTTGTACAAAGTACAATACATATGATGATGCAATGACACATGTCAATCATGTGTATAATTATTTACAGAAGTGTTTATTATACAACATGAAAATCTTGTTATATTATATACAATATGAGGTTGTTGGTTTAAATTACCATATATAAATGATAAAAGTTACAACTTACTCAAGTTTTGATACATTAGCGCGCCATCTGTTATGAGAATTCGAAACAATGATGATTATATATTTTTTAAAATTTTATTTCGACTTAGAGCGCTATATCCCCCTAGGGACACTTGCACTTTAAAGATAAACTAAACAGAAAGAAAATAAAGATATTTCAAATATGTACAAATTAGTATGCAATTTAGTTAGATTGTAATATGTACAAATTGAAATATGTACAAAGGGTTGGTATGCAAATATAGTTAAATGAAATCAATTGTAAAGTATTGTGTTTTCGAGGAAAACAATTTACAGATTGAAGAAAGTTTTAAGGAATTTTTTAGAATGAAAATAATGAAAAATATTATAGACACGTTAATTTTCCATTGCAGTAAGGGCAGTAGATAATTGTTTACTTTTAAAAAAAATCACATACGCGTCTATAATAGTTTCTCATTACTTAAGTTTTGCCCATGAGTGTAAATATGAATAGCCATGGAGCTATGCCAATGTATACTAGATTTTCCTGTTTTTCAAGACTACAGCATCGAAAATAATTTAATAGTAACAAATCAAAGTATTTTTATTTATAGTAAAGAAATGTATATTAAATTCAATACCTTTTGTAGTTATATTTCAAATTATATAGCAACAGATATCTTTTAAGAAACTGATAATTTATATTATGCTGATTGTAGATTTTCCCAGACACTTCTTTCTTTTGTACACAGTTCTTTTTCTCGTTTGTTTTCTCTCTTTCTCATTGTTAATATCAGATGACTATTCTACTCACGGCCTAAAATTATTATATATATACTAGACGAATGGCCCGGGCAACGCCCGGGGTTTACCCGAGTGCGAATATATTTTAAAAACGTTGACTTGGGTGGTCGCTATTAACAGGGTGGTCTGTATAGACAGGTGGATGTATCACACAGCTGATAACAGGGTTGTCTAGAGTGGTCGCTATAGACAGGGTGGTCTGTATAGACAGGTGGATGTATCACACTGCTGATAACAGGGTTGCCTAAGGTGACCGCTATAGACAGGGTGGTCTGTATGGACAGGCAGCTGATAACAGGGTTGTCTAGAGTGGTCGCTATAGTCAGGGTGGTCTGTATAGACAGGTTTATGAGAGAGGCAAACTTACAGGTTGTTGACGCCGCAATCCCCAGAGAGAGTGTTTTTGTTGCATCATGCTGTGACTCACACGATGACCCAAGGTCAACAGGGGTGGAGCAGCAAGCTTAAGCCTATCACCGTCTGGCGGCGCTGCTTGCGAGTTATATCTACAATTCTGCAAATAACTCTAAGGATATTCAAGATATTCAAGAAATTATTTTTCGAAAACCTTTCCGGGGATATACCTAATAATATCCCAGAATTTCATGGCGATTGGATGTATGGTTTTTGAATAACAGGGTTGTCTAGAGGGGGGCAGGGAGGACACGTGTTCCCTGGCAGCCAATGAGCGCGCGTTCTATCCGTGAGCTTCAGACAAACAGACAGAATAAGGCAAATATATAAGTATATATATATATATGTGGGAATATAGTGGTAATAATGTGGTGAGGTGAGAAATAATCACACGACGAGTTGGTAGAGCAATAACCAGGCAGCGAGCCGAGAGAGAGCGAGCGAGAGGTTATCCGCTGAACGACTGCTTGTGTGGTCACCCCCCGACTACTGTCCAGGTGTTGACGGGCGGGTCCCTTTCCCCCCCCCCCCTTTGGAATGTGGTCAAAATGGTCGTAAGTTAGTTGTCTTCTATCGACTACGTCTCTCTCTCTCTCTCTCTGGTCGACTGCAGATTTACTTTATTATTCCTGTAAGAGCATATATTATGACATATGGCCCCCGTTGAAGAAGGCTGAACATGGTTTAAGTATATTTAAAGCTGGAGAAGCCAGGAATAGAGAAAATAATTTTACAGTTAAAATTAGTTAAGGTAATGGTGACATAGTTTTATGTAAATAAAATATTGTATAGTACACAAGTAAATATTATTTTAAAAGAGAAAACGAAAAATAGCGTGGTGAGTTTCTTTTTATTAAAATTAAAATTACAAGCTTTCAAGCAAAATGCTTTTCTTCAGGTAATCCAAAAAAAAAATATATATATATGTGGAGAGGTAAATATACCCACCTAAGTAAGATTTGAAAATTAAAGCAGAATTGCCACGAACAAGCACGTATCAACCCACCTAGAGAGCGAGCGAGAAATCCAGTTTAAAATAAGTTTAAAATAAATAAAATATATACATAATTCGGGAAAACTTCCTTATGCGGGGTCCATGCTATTACAAAAAGCTATGTACTGCGGGGGTAGTTCTATTTTTCTATTGAGGCTTGGAATTTTATTGGAAACCAAAGCCTCCAGGACCAGTCGTTGATATTTTCCGCTTATGTTACTGTTAAATACATTGGGTGTCTGTGAAATCAAATGAATGCTGTGTTTCTGCCATGTGCTGATAAATCTGGGAACGGCTGTCTTTGTTCATGATGTTTCTATTGTGTTCTTTAGTCCTGATTTCTATGGTTCTGCCGGTTTCACCAACATAATGTAGTTCGCAATTTTATTAATATATTATAATAAAATATTATTTACAAGCAGTTTTACAACACCGGGGAGTTTGACATTTAAGGAAATCTTTGAAAATATCAAGGTTATAAAAGGCTATATACAACAAAATCTAATGTACTATAAGGGAGATGTTATTGAGGAGTGTGAACAAGGGAAAGAAGAGTCACATACATATGATGGAATTCTGAAGATCATTAAGACTGGGGAACTCTACACTTTAAGATATTTTTCAGGCGGACATGGCAAGGGGAAACTTGTCATGGGCTTTCTATGCTATAAGTGTAGAGTACGAGAAATGAGATTGAGGTTGGCAATTGTGTGAGCTCAGGACTGAGGTAAATATAAAACTACATACTATGTTAGAACCTCGGCGAACAGAGCGAGGGGAAACTTGCCCTGGGCCAATCTAACTTATCTATGTAGTTACTTGTGTAGCGAGTCCGAGGGGAAAAGTCCCGTGTGTAGGTAAGGAAGTCGAATGGGCTTATATTTAATTTTCGAAGATAAAATAGTTCTAGATGCAAAGGTAGAATATAGGCGGACAGAGCGAGGGGAAACTTGCTTTGGGCCACTCTACCTTAATTATTTAGATACTACTGGGTTCGTAAAGTCTTGTTGTCAGGTTAGTAATTGGTAAAGATTTCAGGGGATAAGCGGTTCAAATATCTTTGATCATCTTGATTGTAAGTGTAGTCATGTTGCTTTCGTGAGTTAATAGTCGTTTTAGTATGGATTAGAGTGTGATTGAAGTGTTTATATGGGAAATTGAAGGTATTTTTGGGTTGGTCTCGATCATTTACGGGCGGTGAAATAAATTGTTCGTTTTCCGTATAGTGTTTTAATTTGTTGACATGAATTGTATCTGTCTCACGACTTAGAGGTCGATTGGAGCGGTTGATCCGTACGATTTGAGGGGAAATTATCTCCAGTATTTCATAAGGTCCTGAGAAGAAAGGTGCCAGTTTACCGGTGTCTGGATGGTGGTATGTTTTTGCCAAAACGAGATCGCCTACTTCAAAATCGGAAGCTCTATGCGTTTGGTCGAATCTCGCTTTGTCGCGTAAGTGTCGTTCGTGTGTCCTTTGATAGGCTAATTCTCTGGCGTCGTCGATTTTTGGGTAGTTTTGTACATGCTCGGATAGTTGTAGCGGGAAACTACCTAACAAAAGGTATGACGGTGGAAACCCGGTCACAGAATGTGGGGTATGGTTATAAGCCTGAAGGACCTGAGGTAGTAGTTTGGTCCAGGCCGTCTTAGGTTGTTGGAGGCGCAACAGTTTAAGTTTGCCAGTAATCGTGGCGTTTAGTCGTTCACTTAATCTGTTGGCCTGAGGGTTGTTGCTTGTCGTGAGAAGTTGGCCAATGTTATGTCTAATCAAAAATCTACGAAATTTCGGAGAGGTGAAGGCAGGAGCTCTATCCTTCAAAAGTCGTTTAGGAGAACCAAACTGCATCACCTTTTTAATCACTTGGGTATAGGTGAGAATGCTGGTGGACCGCGATGGAAATGCCAACGCGTACCGTGTGCATGGTCCACTACGACATGTAAGAAGGTCTGAGAATTTCCATATTTCGCGAATCCAGAAATAGTATCTAGTGACACTAGTTCGTACGGCAGGACCGCTGGGGGAAGTTGTCCCAATTCTCCGTAGATAGGTCCTTTTGGTGGTTTGACCAATTGGCATACTGAACAGGTTCTTACATGTGTCCTGATGTCATTTGTCATGCCGTCCCAATAGTATTGGGCTGCGATCAGTCTGGTCATCTGCGAAATGCCGGGGTGATTGAAATCGCGATGGGCTCGTTGTAGTAGGGTGCCACGGAGTGATGGTGGAACAATTATTTTAGTGACACCCCGTCGTGTGATGGTCATAAGGTCCTTGTCATTGAGGATATACCTTGTGTCCCTCCGTAATTCGCCCTGATGATCTTTTATTTGACCTGTGGATAGGAATCCGCAGAAAGGGTTACGGGAGAGTAGGTCCGCCTCGTACTGACGCGAGCCCTTGAGGTATTTGACCTCATAGTCGTAAGCTGAGAGTCGAAGGCTCCAACGAAAGAGGCGTCCGGTGGGGTCTTTTATGGTCTTTAGCCATTGTAAGGCGTGATGATCCGAGTAGATGACAAACCTTGTACCTAGGAGGTACACTCGGAATTTGTCAACGCACTCTACAATGGCTAAGCACTCCAGTTCAGATATAGTGTAATTACGCTCATAGGAACGCAACGCGCGACTGTAATATTGTACAGGATAGATGTTACCGTCAGGATGTACTTGTTTGAGTACACCTACGATGCCCTGCGTGGAAGCGTCGCAATAGACCTGGCATGGGAGCCCTTCTTGAAATAGATGTAACACAGGTTGTGTTGCGAGATGTTGCTTCAATTTATCAAAGGCTTGTTGACAATTCGGGCTCCAAAGCCATTTGGCGTTCTTTTTTAGTAATTGATTTAAGGGGTGGCGAAGTCTAGCATATTCTGGGATGAATTTATGATATACGTTGACGGCTCCTAAAAATGATTGTAGGGTTTTAATGTTGATAGGAGTTCTAATAGCGTTGATGATTTCGGTATTTTTAATATTAGGTGTGTAAGTCCCTGCGGTGATGTGGTAGCCGAGAAAATCTATTTCATTTTGATAAAAATTACATTTTTTAAGGTTAAGTTGGAGATTTTCCTCTAAACAGAATTTAAAGAAAAGTCGAAGGTGCGTAAGGTGTTGTTCTGAGGAGTCAGAAAAAATAACGAAGTCGTCATAATAATGGGCTATGAAAGAGAGGTGGTGTTTGTGGATCAACTGGGTAATCACACGTTCGAAAATTTGGGGTGCTGATTTGAATCCAAAGGGTAAGCGTTTGAAATTATATTGCCCTTGTTGAGTCACAAAAGAGAGTAGTGGTTGACTCTCCTCCGCGATGGGGATTTGATAGTATGCATTGCTTATGTAAACGGTGCTAAATACTCTGGCTTTCGACAGGTTATCCAGTACCGTTTCTATCAATGGCAAAGGATGCAAATCCGAGGGTACTAGTTCGTTCACGCGACGGAAGTCAATGCAGAGACGCATGGTGTTATCGCGTTTGCGAACGAGTGTCACAGGAGAGGAATATGGGCTAGAGGAGGGGGTGATTATGTCATGTTTTAGAAGTTGAGATATCTGGTCCTGAATTTCCTTCTGGTAGGCATAGGGAGTTCGGTATGGTCGGAGGGAAATAACCTTATCGGAAATAATTTTGAGTTTTACAGGGGTTATACATTGAATTTATCGATAGGGAAAATATCTTTAAAAGAATACAATAATTGCTGATAAGGGATAGTCAGTTCTGGGCGTTGTTCGATAAATTCTTTAATCATTAATTCTCTAGAGGCGCATGGGCTGGTAGGAAGTCTATTAAGGTTGTAAGGGTGAGAGGGGCATTCAGGGGAAGGTTGATAAATATTACTAAGGGTTGTTTGTAAGTAAGGCTCACGTGGAGGTTGAAAATCGTCAACGCCTAAGTTAACCGAGTGAATTATGGGTCGTTTAGGGTTAGAAGTTATTATTCGCGAGCCGTGCTTACAAGTGGGAAGGTCACATACAAAATGGTACAAATGTTTAGGTACTGGAACACTATTTTGAAGTATCAATTGATTATGAAAATCTATTGTTAATCTTAAGAATTGCATAACATGAATAGATAGGATACCATGTTCAAGGGGTGAATTTAAAATATAAAATGTTTCATTAAAATTAAAATTATTAAATTGTATTGGTAAGGTAACTAATCCGATTGGTTTGGCATGACTAGATATAGTACGGATAATAACATCATTGTTAATAGGGGTGGAACAAATGAAACTATTAACATTTTTAATATATTCAAATTGGTTTAAACTTATTATGGAAACATTGGCTCCAGAGTCAATTAGGAATGGCATCTTTAAAGAATGAATGATAGGGGTTAAAATAATTGCACTTACAGGCGTATGCTGGTTTAGGGTGCAGGTAGGTTCATTGAGCTTCGGAGGAGTTTTGCTGCCGAAGCTGGCATTACTTGGTTTCTCCCGAGCTCGTCGTTGCTGCGGTCTCGTAGACACCTGCAGGCCCAGTCGATCTTTGGGGTTGCTCGACGCTGTGGACCGCAGGTGTAAAGGTCCGAAAAGTCCGCTGGTAGGGCCCTCGCTGCTGACACTGTGCGTGCCAGTGTTGTCCGCCACAGTAACGGCAAGGATATGGTGGGGTCTTGTCCACGGTGGTGGAAGGTGCTCTGCTCTGGCGCGGTGATCGTTGTTGGGCAGCTTTAGTGCTGGTGTTATCCCCTTCGTAGGTCAGCTGTTGGGCTAAGCACAACCATTCTTCTGGTCCCGAGGGTTGTGCCATCTTTAAAAGGTTGCCATAGTTACGTGGCACACCGTTGGATAGTGCTTGCACGATGGCACTCTTAGGGAGGTTGATTGCCAATCCTATTCGGACCTTGTTCTTGTAGTAGGTCTCGATCTCGGCCATCGATGTGCATTTAAGTTCATAGAACTCTTGAAGAGTGAAGCTAGGGCGTCGGGGATAGACGGCGCAGAGTGACTCCTTGACCTCTTCATAAGTCTTATTGAGTAGAGCTAAGTCTTGTGCAATTTTGCGAGGTTCGCCTCTGAGTGATGATAGAGCCTTTCGAGCTTGGCGTGCTGGCTCTAAGTTGTGGAAGTTCGGCTGAGACTCAAGTTGTGAGAAGAAGTGTGCGGCAGGTTCATCTCCGTCGTAGGTGATTGCTTCTTCAGACTCACGGTTTAAAAGTTGGTCGAGACAGAGGGTGAGAGTTCGAAGGGAAGCGGCTACAGTAGAGTCGGTCGTTGGTTCTTGTGGAACTTGGTTGTGGGTTTGTTCGATCATCGTGGTATTGCTTCTTGTTTTCTTCATACTCTGGTATATGAGGGATTTGTTTCCCGGTCAGGTCTTATCCTGTCGACTTTCAATGTGGGAATATAGTGGTAATAATGTGGTGAGGTGAGAAATAATCACACGACGAGTTGGTAGAGCAATAATCCAGGCAGCGAGCCGAGAGAGAGCGAGCGAGAGGTTATCCGCTGAACGACTGCTTGTGTGGTCACCCCCCGACTACTGTCCAGGTGTTGACGGGCGGGTCCCTTTCCCCCCCCTTTGGAATGTGGTCAAAATGGTCGTAAGTTAGTTGTCTTCTATCGACTACGTCTCTCTCTCTCTCTCTGGTCGACTGCAGATTTACTTTATTATTCCTGTAAGAGCATATATTATGACATATATATATATATGTAAAAATGATAGAAAAAATAAAAATGTCAGGTGTTGATGTTAAAAATAAAAATGGCATATCCTGACCGTTTCTTGGTTTTTCAAGAAGTCTCTGGGACCAAAAATCTTTTTGGTCGCAGTGGTACAGCCTACTCCACGCTGACGAGCGCCAAAAGCGCGAAATGCGTTCGAGATGGCTTTTCTTGATTTATCAAGAAATTGGGCTGGCCAAATATCAGGGAACAGGCTAAATCAATGTTTAGTTGATTTCTGTTCCACCAGATGGCGCTCTGCCTTCTGTAAAGCACATGTGCTTCTGGTCAGGATATGTCATTTTTATTTTTAATATATATATGTATAGACAAATGTAAAGGCATACATGTATGACAGAGCAAGTGTACCTAGGGGGACATAGCGCTTTAAATTGAAATAATTTTTTTTTCTTATCCCTAGTACACGTGGTACAGGCCATGATAACCATGGTGGGTAGAAGTAGGCGACTGCTTTTACTGTAAGTGCACCACATGTCAACACATGTGAAAAGCTGTTCGACTTTGCACTTACGAATGTGCCAGAGCCCCGTTTGGTTACTTGCACTCGATTGTGGGGTTGGGCTTTTGCAAGAATCGGGGGCCATTGGAGCAATTTTTAATCAGAAAAAAGTGCCCAATGCGGGAATCGAACCCGGGTCGTAGCGGTCGAAAACTAACGGTTTAGACCATCCTTCCACCAACCCCCTTTGAAATAAAATAAAATATGCCAATGTATCTGTGTCCAATTTTATTGAGGGATTTAATAGCTTGCTATGGTAATATTGCCAATGTCCTCAGGGGGCGCTGTTGACGGCAGTTGGCATGGTAACCACGGCAGGACAGGTAGGTACGGCTGGGTGATAGATTGGGGCCAAAACATCTCACAGCCCTATTTACCTATGTGGTTGAAATAAGCGATCGGGAGATATGCTAAGCTAAATGTGATTCAAACGTTTAACTAAATTTATAAATTCGTCATCTATCGATAAAATTTGTAACCAATAAATTTACTGGCAATATGTTTCTTTTCAATAATATCATCAAATATTATCTCTACAGACCTTACTGCAATGATATAAGTTATTGAATGAGAGGGTTTGGCTTATCAGTAGTGAACCCTCTCAGCGGTTTCGCCAAATTAATCTCTAGACCACTCTAATATTATATCGGATTGACTTGGGATATATCCTGTATTTTCTATGGAAGGCAGCTTAGGGGTGTTTAGTGAACTATGGACATAAGCTTATAGGTCTGTAGAGGTACATAAATATAATTTCAAAGTATTGTATCGAGCAAAGTTCTTCCGTAAATATGGTTTCATAACAAATATATATATTGTGGTGAAGAAATAATTTATTATTTAATTTAATTTAATTATTCAATAAAAATATTTGGAAACAGATTTAAGATTTTACATTTTCTAAATCATCTAGTTGCCTAGCTTACTTGCTCGATATTCTCTAGCTGTAGATAGTTTGGTTAATTTTTTAATATTGGACGACTGGTCGTGGTGACGTCATCAATAAATACTTTCACATCTTCAGATATACAAAGACTCTACGCTACAATATTAAGATTATATAAAAGGGCGTACCTGGATCTGTAAAGAAAAAAAAACAATTTTTTTTCTCAAAATATTTCGAGAGAATGCTCCCTCTTTATCAATTTGATATATTTTGAGAAAAAAATTTTTTTTTTCCTTTTCTTTACAGATCCAGGTACGCCCTTTTATATAATCTTAATTTACGGATCGCCTTTTGACTCAAAATATATATTAGTAAATTAAATTTATAAATTTAATTGCCATCTAGAGTTAAATATTTAAAAGGTTTATAATACAATATAATGCGGCTTATGATTGTAAAACAACGTTTGACAAGTTTTACCGCAAATGTTTCTTTTGAACGAAAAATCGTAATTTATTTTAAGGAGAAATAACGAATATTTCTATCCTCAGGGATGAAGTATGAAGGGATGAATTGTGAAGAGTAATGATGAACGGTCCCTGGACACTTTTATTTTTCTGTTTATCATTACCCTTCACAATTCATCCTTTCATAGGAAAAGAAAATATTAAAGCACAAAAGTTTATTTTACACACAAAACAAACTTCTACTGTCCTTACTAGGATGAAAATATATTGCGAGAGCTCTTGTCTTATTAGTGTTGAACCCTCACAGCGGTTTCACCAATTTAATCTATCAGACCGCATTGTATTTTTTTTCATCGCAGTAAGGACAATAGAAGTTTGTTTTGTGTGTAAAAGAATTATTCGTGCTTGATATTTTCTTATATCGAAGAAGGAATCAAAGTTTTCGGCGATGAGTTTCTTTTATTTGTGTGCTGTATAATCGACAAGTTTTCGGACTCTGACGTCCTTTAACAGGCATAAGTTATCTGTTGAAGGACGTCATAGTACGAAAGCTTGCTGATTATAGAGAACAAATAAAAGAAACACGTCGCCGTAAACTTTGATTCCTTCTTCAAGATGATGTTTGGCGATTCCTTCTCTTGTAGTTTTCTTATATATAAATGGCACGTTTTATTGCCCTATAATTAATTTATGCCTAACTGGCTTTTTCCTTATTGTTTGCGGAAGAGAATTGCTTGATGCAAATATTTATATGTAATTCTAATGTCCTAAAAGCTTATGTCCATAGTTTGCTAGAATACAATTTCTGAGATTCCACCCTTCAGTGTAGCATATATAATCAGAATCGTCCAATACAGTATTAGAGCTCTAAGAAGCTGTCTGGTAGATTAAATTGGCGAAACCCCTGGGAGGATTCACCACTGATGAGCCAAGCCCTCCCAATATATTTTTTTCCATCGCAGTAGGGAGAGTAGAAATTTGTTTTGTGTGTAAAAGAAAGTTTCGTGCTTAAATATTCTCTTTTCTTATATATTTATGTATTTAACATTAAAATTGCGGGAGGATATTTTATTTTATTTGAAATATCGGACGCGATATCCCAGCTTGGAATACTTGCGCCTAAATACATTTTAGCAGCTTTATACAATTCATTTTATATATAATTCAATAACAGGACTAAAAAAAAAAATTAAAACTGAAACGTTGGTTTTCTCAAACAGAAAAGAAAATCTAAAATGAATTTACAAAAATTATTGAATTTTACATAGGTGTCTTTATTATATATAAATTAACAAATTTCTTCGACGGGATAAAAATGATTACTTCTGTAGCTGGGAAAGGTAGGAAATTCTATTAATAATTGCGGGAGGATGATATCCATGTACCTAGAGAGGCATCTCTCTCTTTAATTATGTATCAAAACTTTACTAGGGTGATGAATAGAAAGAATCATTATGATGCATAATTAAAGGGAGAGGTGCCTCTCTAGATGCATATTGAAGAATATATCTTTAAACTTCTTCTTTTCAGCAAAGGTAAAGTAGAATTCGTGTATGCGTTCTTGTGTTTCTGTAAATTCATGATCTTGGTGGCAAGTTGCTTACAGTATTCTTGGGTACCAGAAAACATAGAATGACAAATACATATTAGAGTTTTTAAATAAATCTGTAACACATAGCTACACATATGTAGTCAGCGCGACACATATAAGGTGCCAGAGTTTGTTTGGTAACTTGCATTCACTAGTAGGGTTGGACGCTTACAGGAGCTATTTAGGCAATTATTTTATTGAAACAAATAGTTTCAATGCGGGGTACGGCTGTCGATGGTTCAAACGACTGTCACAAGTGAGAATGCTTTTTCCATTATGTAAGAATAAAACAGAGGTTGGATCTCAGAAAGTATGTTTAATTATCAAATAGATTATATTTAGATGACAAACAATAGAGAGTTAAAAGAAGAAGGTAAGCCCAGTGAGTCAACAAGCAAAACTGAAACCTATATACAGTTACGTAATGTCTGGGGGAAGTGACCGTTGCTGCTATGGGTGCGACGTTACTTTCCAATACTCCCACCTAACGTGCACTCCGTTGTTTCAGACAGTCCATTATTCAACATGAACACATATCCGGTGGTTGATTTTCTTGTGTCTAGGTCTCCACCAAAATCAGCATCGGAAAAACCTATCAGAGATGTAGTGCAGGAACTCCCACCAAAACAAATACCGATGTTTTTCGTAGCTTTTAAGTATCCAAATATTTTCTTTACTGCGGTCCAATGTGAAGGTCCTGGGTTGTTCATAAATTGGCTAACCCTGCTGACTGCGTAGGCAATATCAGGTCTAGTTCCAGTCATGAGGTACATTAAACTACCAATTGTCTGTCTGTATGGAATCTTGTTCATTTCTTCAATTTCCTGATCATCCTTTGGGCACATCTCTTTTGTTAGTTTTGAGTAAGGATCAGAAGGTACAGATTGTAACTTAATATCAAGAAGGTTGTAATGTTCAAGTGTTCTTTCAATGTATGAGGCTTGATGCAGAAATAACATTTTAGTTGTTCTATCTCGATATATTTGTAGGCCAAGGAAATAATCGGCAGTAAAAGTTTTTATTTCAAAATTGGAATTTAAGTACTGTACTATATCATCTAAATGTTGTTTATTTACACTGCAGATTAAGCAATCATCTACATATATTGCAAGTAATATGTAAGCCTGTTTACATTTCATTGTATAGACACATGAATCTGATATGCTAGGTTTGAGATCAAACTTAATTAAAAACTCATGAAATTTCTTGTTCCACATTCTGGGGGATTGCTTAAGACCATAGATGCTTTTCTGAAGAGAGCAAACATGATTTGGAAAACCTGGGTTTTCATAACCTTGGGGTTGTTCCATGTAAAGTTCTTCTTCCAAATCACCATTCAAGAAGGCAGATTTTACATCTAATTGAATCATTTCCATATCAAATAATGCACAAAGTGATAAGATTGTTCTAATTGAATCGAATTTTACTACTGGAGAAAAAGTTTCACCATAATCAAGTCCTGGTTTTTGTGAATAACCTTTCGCAACTAGTCTAGCCTTAAACATTTTATTTGATCCATCTGCATTTTGCTTTATTTTGTATACCCACTTGCATGCAATAGCTTATCTGTCTGATGGTAGTGTCACATACGTCCATGTTTGATTTTTCATCAAGGAATTGAATTCATCGTCCATAGCTAGTTTCCACTGTTTCGAGTTTTGTCCTACAATTGCATCTTCATAGTTCAATGGTTCTTGGTCATGGACATAACAAGCATATGAAATAGCTCTTGTACAGCTGGTTGATGTTTGTTCATTTTCTCTGATTCTATTCCTGAGAGGGTATCGACATGATTCTTCTGGTTTGGAACTGGTATTTGTGTTATCAACACTTTCTTCACTGTATATAGTTACCTGCTCTTGTTGGTTATCCTGAATATTTTCTGATGTATTAGCTTCAGTAAATATTACATCTCTGCTTATGATAATTTTTCTAGCAATAGGATCCCACATTCTATAATTTTTGTTAGTTTCAGTATATCCAACAAAAAATGTACGAATACTCTTTTTGTCTAATTTCTTTCTGTTATCTTTTGGTATATGCACATAAGCGTTACATCCAAAAGTTTTCAAATGTAAGATGGAAGGTTTTCTCTTGTACCATATTTCATAAGGTGTAGAATTTCCCAATACTTTAGTAGTACATCTATTTAAGAGATAGACTGCTGTGTTTACGGCTTGAGCCCACAGTTCAAGCGGCATTTTTCTTCCATGTAACAAGCATCTAGCTGATTCAACTATTGTTCTGTTATCTCTTTCAGCAATTCCATTCTGTTCTGGGGTATATGGAGCAGTGAGTTCATGAACAATTCCTAGAGATTTTAGATAATCAGAAAAATTCTTATTTAAGAATTCTGTGCCATTATCTGTTCTGAATCTTTTTATTTTATTTCCAGTTTCAGTCCTAACTCTTTAAATTTCTCAAGTACATCTGATTTATGCCTAATGAAGTAGGCCACTCTAAATCTTGAAAAATCATCCTTGAATGATACAAAATATAATGATCCACCTGGTGATCTTTTACTCATTGGTCCACAAACATCTGAATAGATCAGCTCTCCTGGATAGGTCGAATTTGGACTTGTTGACGCGTGAAAAACCTTTCTATTTTGTTTTCCATAGATGCATGCTTCACATAGTAAAGAATCAGGCTTTTCTCTAATTTTAATGTCGTCTTCAAAAACATTATTTTCAAACATTTGGGTTAATTTTATAGGATTTACATGACCCATTCTTTGATGCCATATATCTAGACTTAACTGAGCAACATGAGTTTGTGAAGATTGCTTTGCTTTAATAAAAATTCTATAAAGATTTGAATTGTCCTTTATTCCAGTAACTAGCACTTTCGAATTTTTAGTCAATTTTATCTGATTTCCTTTACAAATGAGCGTCAAACCATGTTTTGTTGCAGTAGATATTGAGAAAAGATTAGTCTCCAATTCAGGTACATAGAGAACATCCAAAAGAGTTGCATTAATTTTCTGACTATCAACATAAGAGAGAATATCAATATTTCCCTTACCTTTTGCATAGATCTTCTTTCCATCTCCAAGGCACACAGGATGAACACCTTCTGGTATTTCTTCGAACGTAGAGAACCATTCTCTTCTGAAAGTCATGTGATCCGTTGCTCCAGAATCTGCAATCCAGGAATCCTTTGTTTCAGCGAGGAAGGCACTTGTCTCAGCTGAAAAAGCACAGCTATCATCTCTGGATGAAGAACTTGGCTGTTGTCCTTTTTGTTCTTCCTTTCTTTTATAGCATTCTTTCCACCAATGTCCTTTCTTCTTGCAATATCCACAGTGTGTGTTCTTCTTTTTATCTTTAATGGATTGTTGATGCTGCTGTTGTTTGTTGGAAGCTGTTGAATTTCTGTTGAACTTTGAAAAAGTCATCAAGGCATTATCTGGTTTAGAATTTCCTGAAGAATCCCAATGATCCTGTAAGCTTTCTTCTTTCAGTAATCTTGCCGTCAAGTTTTCTAGTGTCTTTTCTTCTGATGAAACTGAATCCCATGCTGTTATGAAATTCTTGTATTTATCAGGCAAGCTGCAAATTATCTTTGTAATTAGGGCAACATCAGAGATTGGCTCACCTAGATCTTTCATTTGTTGTGCCAGAGTTTCAACTTTGGAAATATGAGTAGCAATGTTATCATTTGGATTCATTTTATATTCTCGAAAAATCTTTGTTGCAGCAAATATTTGTTTGTTTCAGATTTCAGTTCATATATTGTTGATAATTTCTTCCACATTTCTGCTGAAGTCTGGCAATTAACAATCTGTTGAAGATATTTAAACTCTAGAGCAGTAGTGATCAGCATTTTGGATTTTGCATCTTTCTTTTTCCAGTTAGAGAATTTTGCAATATCCTCTATTTCAGGTTTTACCTCAGAGCCATCAGTTATACTGAGAAGATCTTTTGCTTCTAGAATAATCTTCATTTGAAATTTCCATAGATGAAAATTATCGCCGTTGAATTTTTGAATTTGTGGAAGTTCAGTTGTCATCTTGAGCAAGCAAACGAATTTCAGCTTAGATAAACAAAAATATTTGATACCAACCAAGCTCTGCTGCCATGTAAGAATAAAACAGAGATTGGATCTCAGAAAGTATGTTTAATTATCAAATAGATTATATTTAGATGACAAACAATAGAGAGTTAAAAGAAGAAGGTAAGCCCAGTGAGTCAACAAGCAAAACTGAAACCTATATACAGTTACGTAATGTCTGGGGGAAGTGACCGTTGCTGCTATGGGTGCGACGTTACTTTCCAATACATTATCATATATCCAGAACATTAGAGAGAGGGAGAGCTGACAAACAATATATATTAAGATATACGTATATGATGCACTTGCGCGCCATCTGTTATCAAAATTCGAAACTATTTTAAAGGCGTAAGATTCTTTTTGAAATTAAACAATTTCTACTGCCCTTACTGCAATGGAAAAATTACTGATGAGCCAGGCCCTCCCTTTAATTTTTCCATTGCAGTAAGGGCAGTAGAAATTGTTTAATTTCAAAAAGAATCTTACGCCTTTAAAATAGTTTCGAATTTTGATATACGTATATATTTAAAACAAAAAAGACATATCCTGACTGCGCTCACCTGAACATTTTAGATGTCAGAGTGCCATCTAGTGGAACAAAACTCGATTTCTCAGGAAGCCTATGGTACCAAATTTTGGTCGTAGAGATACAGACTGCACCACACTGACGAGGACCAACAGCCCGAAACGCGTACATGGTTGGATTTTCGTGATTTATATCAAGAAATTGGGTTGGCCAAATATCACGGAACAAGTTAAATAAACGTTTAGTTTATTTTTTGTTTCAATAGATGGCGCTGTGCCATCTAAAAATGCTCATGTGGACGCGGTTAGGATATGCCTTTTTTGCGTTCAATATCTACACCTGACCTTTTTCTATTTTTAAATAAAATTATTTTTTCATATACACATATATTAAGAAAAAAAGGCATCTCCTTAGCAACTCAGCAAATTTTAATTGCACGATAAGGAAATGCCCTTTCCCCCCCTAATTTATGCACATTATCCCAGTACAATATCACATTTGTACTATTTTTCATATATACAACGTGTGATCAATAATTTCCAGGAATGAGACTGGATCACGTAAAATATTTAAAATAATGAAATAATTTTATAAGGATCTTATTAGTTAAAACCTTTATCAACACGTAGAAGAAAAAAAATTATCACACAGACGCACGCGCTCATATTTTTTCGAATTTATAAACTCGAGTATATCAGAACATTTTCCAACTTCAGTATGGACTGTGTTGAAAAACAGAGAGTCTGCATAGAGGTTTGCTTTAAATTAGGGAAAACAGCTTCCGAATCATTTCAAATGTTGAAGCAGGCTTTCAAAGAAAATGCCCTATCACAATCGAGCTGGTCGAACAAACGTCAAGGATGATCTACCCACTGGCAAACCTTTATCGATAAAAAAAACCCCGAAAATGCACTCAAAATCAAGTCATCGATCAAAGAAAACCCAATAATAACTAACAGAGAGCTATCAGAAGACTTGGATATCTCTTTTGGAATATGCCAAACCATCATAAAGAATGATCTGCTTTTTAAACGATCCCCGGCTAAATTTGTCCCACATCTCTTAACGAATGAGCAGTAAGAGCATAGCAAAGAAACGTGCAAAAACATGGTCGAAATGTTTAATTCTGATCCCCATTGGCTCAAAAATGTTATCACGGGAGATAAAACATGGGTGTACAGATATGATCCCGAGACTAAGAGGCAATCAAGCCAGTGGCTAGAACCTGGAGAATCAAGATTCAAGAAAGTAAGGATGCTCAAATCGAAGCTTAAGTGTCTTCTTATCACTTTCTTTGATGTAAAGGGATTATTGGTATACTATGAATTCGTGCCCGAAATCAACATTACTATCTTGATGTATTGCGACGTTTAAGGGAGGCTGTGCGTCAGAAACGACCCGAAAAATGGCATCAGAAAAATTGGCTCTTGCATAATGACAACGCACGGCCACATACGGCCGTCACTGTACACTTTATTTGGCTAAATACGGAATTGATTTACTATCCCAGCCACCCTATTCTTCTGAACTTGCTCCAAACGACATTTTCCTTTAACCTAAAATTAAAAAAGTCTTGAAAGGATATAGATTTGAAACAATACCTGAAATAAAGGAGAATACGAAGAATATTTTGAAAAGCCTGAAAGATGAGGATTTTCAGAGGTGTTTTGATATCTGGAAAAAAAGATGGAACAAGTGTATAGATAGTGACAGTGATTATTTTGAGAAATTTAAAATAAAAATTCATTATAATTTTGTATTTCTTTAAATATTTAGCATTCCTGGAAATTATTGATCACACTATGTATATATATATGAACCAAAAATAATGATAGTCTTTTGTTGTCGTATAAATCCAACTCAAAAAGGTTAGTATTATTCTGTGCCACAAATTATACTATTCATTAAGTGACATTTATATACACGCCCATATATATTACAACATAAATGAGTTAAACAAAGCATCAAGGGCTGCGTATCTTTTATTGGAACGAATATAAATTTTATATTATATAAATATTCGTTTTATATTCGTTCCAATAAAAGATACGCAGCCCTTGATACTTTGTTTAACTCATTTATAAATCTTACAGGGTTTTTCAATTGATATTACAACATGTTTCCCCCCATTTCTTCTACAGATCAAATCTTTTTGGTTTTATTATCCTCCTTTCAAATCTGGAATATCTTGCTTGTTCCTCTGGAGGTTCATTCGGGACCCCTTTATCCATGGCCACCGCTTCTGGCTTTTCCGTTCTTGAGGGAACTGTGATGGTAAGTCCTGATGGGGTAAAACACTCTGTTGATGGTGGTCATCTTCATTTACATTAGTTTGTGGACAGGAGAACCACAGGTCGTGACATTTCTTCTCCCTTGTTTCTATATAACTGTGGTGGTGTCTTGTCCCCATAGAAAGGAGGGGGGGGGGGGGGGGGGGTGCCATTGCCCCGTTAGTCAGCCACATTTCAGAGTTCCTTGTTCACGGTAGCGGCTCAGGGCTCACGACACCGTACTACAGGGCAGTCCCTTACTTGTCCTGCTTCTCCCGCCCGCAACGTAGAGGAGGACTTCTGGGCGGGTTCTATCTAACTGTCAGTATGTTCAGAAACAGGGATCACGCCACTGAGAGCCGATAATGGTTTTCGCCAACTATTGGAATAAATGAAAACTAATAATTGATTTTTGTCATTACGAAGTATTAACCAAAAACCTTTTGTGACTAATCAATTAAAGAGAGCATGTTACGCGTTTCAGGCTTATTGGACCTTATCAGTGTGATGCAGGCTATATCTCAACGACCAAAAATTGACTCTAGATGATTCCTGATAAACCAAAAAGCGGGTATATTTGGCCAAAGGTGTGTAGAAACTTCAAACAACGTGGAAGCCCTTCATTGATTTATAAGGAAAAGTAATTTAAGAGCCAAAATATTTTATTGAAAATCAATGATTAACGATTTTTATTCCGATAGATGGCTCAAGTCATAATAAATTCCGGTTGCAAGATCAGATGTCTTAAATTTGAGACTTGATATGGTACTATTTACCCTTTGTTCCAATTTTCATATATATTAAAGATAGAGAGCAATCCTTAATATTATATATAAATGAAGTATCTGAATATACAGTAGAACCTCCCTGTAAAGGACATCTAATTGCAGAGCTAAAGTGTCCTCTAGGGAGAGAAGAGTTGCTGAATATTAAAAATGGAAAATTTTGAAAATGAAAATTGTCCTTTGTAGAGAGGTGTCCTCTAGCGCGAGTGTCTTCTCATGGAGGTTCTACTGTATATAGTATATGCAAAATTTGGTAATTAAATACATTTAAACTCCAATATATGCCTTTTTTATCATTTACAAAAATATATACATAATAAATTTACATATACATTTCCATTGCAGTAAGGGCAGTAGAAATTGTTTAATATCAAAAAGAATCTTACGTCTTTAAAATAGTTTCGAATTTTGATAACAGATGGCGCGCTAGCGCATCATATACATCAAGTTAACACAAAGCAATAACGCGCCATCTATACATATAAAATAAAAGGATTTAAAAGCCCGAATGTTTCTTTTATACATAAAACGAACTTCTACTGTCCTTACTGCGATGAAAAATATATTGGGAGGGCTTGGCTCATCAGTGGTGAACCCTCCCAGCGGTTTCGCCAATTTAATCCACCAGACCGCTTCTCAGAGCTCTAATACTGTATTGGATCATTCTGCTTTTATATGCTACACTGAAGGATGGGATCTTAGAAATGGTTTTCAAGTAAACTATGGACATAAGCTTATAGGACAGTAGAATTACATTCAAATATTTGCTTCGAGCAATGCTCTTCAGCAAACTATAAAGACAAGATCAGTTACGAATAAATTAACACAAAGCAATAACGCGCCATCTATACATATAAAATAAAAGGATTTAAAAGCGCGAATGTTTCTTTTATACATAAAACGAACTTCTACTGTCCTTACTGCGATGAAAAATATATTGGGAGGGCTTGGCTCATCAGTGGTGAACCCTCCCAGCGGTTTCGCCAATTTAATCCACCAGACCGCTTCTCAGAGCTCTAATACTGTATTGGATCATTCTGCTTTTATATGCTACACTGAAGGATGGGATCTTAGAAATGGTTTTCAAGTAAACTATGGACATAAGCTTATAGGACAGTAGAATTACATTCAAATATTTGCTTCGAGCAATGCTCTTCAGCAAACTATATTGCGCGTTATTGCTTTGTGTTAATTTATTCGTAACTGACCTTGTCTTTATAGTTTGCTGAAGAGCATTGCTCGAAGCAAATATTTGAATGTAATTCTACTGTCCTATAAGCTTATGTCCATAGTTTACTTGAAAACCATTTCTAAGATCCCATCCTTCAGTGTAGCTTATAAAAGCAGAATGATCCAATACAGTATTAGAGCTCTGAGAAACGGTCTGGTGGATTAAATTGGCGAAACCGCTGGGAGGGTTCACCACTGATGAGCCAAGCCCTCCCAATATATTTCTCATCGCAGTAAGGACAGTAGAAGTTGTTTTATGTATAAAAGAAACATTCGCGCTTTTAAATCCTTTTATTTTATATATACATCAAGTGTTGAATGTTCCCAGCAACATCCGAAGATGGAAGCTCGGCTACATCTGTTAGAAGCCCAAAGGACCAGGATGTCCAAGGAACGTGATCAGCTTCGGGGTAAGTGCAAATCCTATCATATTTTACTGTAGTGTTTCTACATTCATGGACAAGACTTAAGAAAGTTTTATAATTTAAGCATAAACCACTCCTTACTTGTTTATATAACGGTGGATTTACCTCATACATGTAATTTCGAACGTTCTCTCTCCTTAAAAATTATTTAAAACATAATAAAACATGTGAAAAAATGATAAAAATAAAAATTATAAAAAAGGTCAGGTGATGATATTGAAAATAAAAAAAGGCATATCCTGACCGTGCTCACATAAGCATTTCTAGATGGCAGAGCGCCATCTAGTGAAAAAAAATAAACTAAACGTTTAATTTTTTTCAAGATATTTGGCCAACCCAATTTCTTGATTTATCAAGAAGCCATCTGCCATCTAGAGATGCTTATGTGAGCACAGTCAGGATATGCCTTTTTATATTAAATAATAAAACATATAAATGCTAAAAGGTACAACTTCTTTTTGTCCATGAGTGTATAGTGCTAGTGTCACCTTAGCTAGTGAGGAAGTTTTGTTGAATGCACACAGGGTATCTCATTCAATAGTTATATCAATAGACAATTCATTTGAGTCGCTGCTTTTAAAAATGAAACATTTGAATGCACTCAATATAATTCAGTTTGAACTCTTCACCTTTTGTAATCCTTTAATACTGAGTTTCTCTTGTTAGAGAACACATGTTGCGTACAATATATTATCAGCAATGGACGCAGACTTGCAGAAAATTTACATGGACCCAGAACAGCAGCTACATACACTCAAAATATAGATCATTGCGACTGCTGTGATAGAGATGTATGGAGACATCTGAGGCTCTTCATTGGATAGACAACAACAATAATAGCTATCTGAAGTTTACACTTGTGGTATTAAAGTACGTATTATTTCTATCTAGCAAACTTAGCGAAGTACACACGCAAAGAGCAGAGGAGAATTAGTACAAAGTTAGGATCATCATCGATTTTAGCATTTGGCCAACTCCACTTATAAGGCACTAGTTAACTCAAGAATAAATTATTTATTTAATTTTATTATACCTTGTGATGTATATCTTAACTTAAACAAATGTCCGTTTGAGAAGCGCTATACAAGACCGATATATATTCTGGACCATATCCATGTAGCCTCTTGCTTAGTTCATAAGGCCCACATAGGGCCGTGATAACTCGGGACCACGTGGTATTGGACAGATATAATAGTCTGCTGTTGTTATTTAAGACAGGTTTCACTGTATAGGGATATAATTTTACCATTGAGTCCATTTATAATGCATTTGAAATTCGCCTTTGCCTGCCCCAAGCCCGGATGAAAAAGGGGGAGCTCACTAAAAACCTGGACTCAGCTGGCCCGGCTGATAGTATCCTGTAACGGCTCCTGATCCAGCGATACTCCATGTTAGGAGTGGCTGTACAAGGTGTTTGTTCTTCACGTCGGAGGCGGCCATTTCATGTTGGAGCTAAATCGGTGGCCTTCCACTGAGTAGTGCTCCCAGTCTTAATGACAAAGGCAGACACATTCTACTCCACCCAGTCATGATGGTTGTCAAGGCTCTACAATCTTGATACCTTAATATGATTGAGGGAAGATAAAAAATAATAAGAAGAAGATACTGCATTTGTAATGAGGTGATAATAAGATCCAATTTAGCAACCATAAAGGTAGAATAAAATTTCCATAAAAGTAGGATAAGTGTTAGTTCTCTGTTTATTCACACTAATGCTTCTTTTTCTCCTAATAGATAAATCCAATCAAAAGAAGCATTAGTGTCAGTAAATGTATTTAAATCTTATTCGATAGATAACATTTTATAAAGTAATTTGTTGTTCATAAGAGTTATAAGGTTGTTCCAAAAGTTCGTAAACACTTGCAAAAAAATTGAAATACCAATATTATTCGCCGTTATGTATAATGTCTTTGTATTATGTATAAAGTAATTGTATTATTATGTATTCGTCGTCATAATATTATTCGTCAAGTAATGAGGAAAACGGTTTATGAAAACAACGAACTTTTTGGGCAACCTTATATTTTAATTATATAAACTTATATTTTAAGTCTATAAAGTGTATACAGTTTTTCACTGTATCACAAGCAATGTTCTATAGCGAAACAAGTCTTATATCTGTCATGCTTTTCAATTACGGTGTTGAGGTCATCTTCTTCTTCTTATCTTCTTTCTTATCTCCACTCAATCATATTTGGGTGTCAAGCTTGAGACTTTGATGGCTGAGAATTGACAACCATCATGATTGGGTGAAGTAAAATGCGTCTGCCTTTGTCATTAAGACTGGGCGCACTACTCAGTGGCAGGCCGACTTAGCTCCAAAATAAATGGCCGCCTCTGACACGAGGAACAGACGCCATGTGCAGCCGCTCCTAACATGGAGTACAAGCGCTGCTCATCCTGTATCCCTGGATTAGGAGCCCTTACAGGGACTATCAGCCGGGCCAGCTGAACCCAGGTTTTTTAGTGAGCTTGTTACTGCTCCCCCTCCTCCTTTTTTATCCGGGCTTGGGACCGGTAAAGGCGGAGTTTGGGGTCGTGAAGATGGTGATGTAAAGTAGGTTCGTGTAATACCTGCTGCAATTCTTCGGGTCGTTTGGCAACAAGTCGTTAAAAGAAAGAATAGAGCCAATCAAGAGTCGTCTTCAACAAGTTATCATTCTTCGTTTGGAATCTCTCTATTCTCACCGGCTATATCTTCATATTAAAACAATACAACAGATTTTTCTGGAGATGGGTTTCTTTTTATTAATGCAATCTCTCAAGATTTCGGGCATTCCTGCTCTTATACAGGGGGAGTACATAAAACGAATAATATAAAAATTATTCGTTTTATGTACTCCTGTAGAAGGGCAGAGATGCTGAAAGCTTGAGATAACATTAATAAAAAGAAAGATATCTCCAGAAAAACCTGTTGTATTGTTTCAATCTATATTTAGGATATTTAAATCAAGTAAATTCATACCTTCGTATTGAATGTTTCTATAATGTCACAAGTTTAATATACTGACCATAAATGACTGCTTCTCTTCCAGGAGGATGTAAAGACCTTCCCACAATGTACCATCTACAGCACCAAAGAGGCCTCACCAGACCACCTATTGGAATGTATGGGAGTCTCAAGACAAGACCTATATTCCAACCCTACCAAAATTGTAAATTTGATCTATGAATTTAGTCTTCATGAATTTGTATAATTATACAATGGGATAATAATTAAAAAGTTAAATATACCAAAGGGAAGTCGTGTAGGGCTTAGCATGAAAAGACTAATGTAATCATAAGAAATAAGACTGAATATCTCGGGGGGAGGGGAAGAATAACAAAAAATTACGTCAAAATGGGAGACCAATATTTGCAAGTTTAAAGTAGGAAGATCAAGGCCTACCTGACCTTGTTCAAGTAGTGCCATCACAAGCTCCAGTATTGTCTCGAGTCCTGCAACAATACAGTTAGTCTTAATACAAGTATACACTTGTATATAAGTATTTACTTGTATTCCAAAATCACTTTATTTAGTACCTCTCATCAAGAGCAACCTAGTTTATGATATTTGCAACAATGAATAATATGTGAAGGTTATTCACATATTAAATAAAATTCTAACGCGGGATTCGATACCGGTTCATGACTGTCGGGAATCGAGGATGTTACTCAATCGTCCACCGACTTCTATATATACTTTTATAAAAAAATACATTAGCACTTCATCTGATATAATGCACAATAATATAACGGTATGGTAGATTAAATTGGAGAAACCGCAGATGAGCCTGGCCCTCCAATTAGTTTTATTATTTCAGTAAGGGTAGCAGAAGAATTATTTTATTAAGTAGAATCATACACCTCATAAATAATTAGAATTTCCACTATCGTTAGTAGAACTGGAACGAAGGAAAGTCCAACTGTGAGAATCACATCAGTTACATCTACGACTTTAGAAGAATTCAATTTTTATAACCAACAGATATATCAACATTGTCATATCGAATTACAATTTTATTTGGCCTTCACGTGGTTTGAAGATTTTTCTTTGACTTGAATAATAGTGGTTAATTTTAAAAAAAGTTTAAAAGTACTCGAACAAAGTCATATGATCTCCAAGATACACTTTTGATATGCAATTCATCGCAATTTATTCGCATTCAACCATCAGATAAAGCGGCGGGGGTCGGTGGAAGGATGGTCTAAACTGTTGGTTTTCAACCGCTACGATCCGGGTTCGATTACAGCATTGGGCACTTTTTTTTCTGATTTAACAACAACAACAACAAAAAGAAAAAAATGCTCCAATAGCCCCCGATTCTTGAAAAGTCTAACCCCACCAGCGAGTGCAATTAACCAAACGGGGCTCTGACACATTTGTAAGTGCAAAGTCGAACGGCTCTTCACATGTGTAGACTTGTGGTGCACTTACAGTAAAAACAGTCGCTAACTATCCACCATAATTATCATGGCCTGTTTGGCATGTACTAGGGATAAGCAAAAAAAAAAAGAATAAAATAAAAGATAGAGCGTCTGTAACAGACAATCCAAGACTCCACCTTTGTACAATAACTCTTAAGAACAACAAATGAGATCGATACAAAAGTTGAATTCGTCTGGTTTAGTTTGTGACGAATTGGCTTCAATTTCAGAATGTATCAGTGAGAGAGATAGATCAAAAAGAAATTCTTACCTTCAACATAATTGATATTGAAGTTAGTTCTTTGTTTGGATCGTTTTGTAGCTTTCTTCAAATATATTAGCCACGATTGTTTGGAAATAATCAAATGATAAACTTTATAGGATGTTTTTCAACACATACGGGATATTTGGAATGAGTTCAATAAAGGATCAATGTTACTTTGGAATAAAGAGTTTTCTTTTAACAAAACCAATTTATTCTAGTTTTCGAATTTTTCCTTCTTCAATAGGTACTCTGATAGAAAATAATGGTTTATCAATTAAAGAAAAATTCAACAAAACTTCATTTGAAGATTCATATCAACAAAATAAAACGAATATATTCTTAAGAAAAAAGGCATCTCCTTATCGTGCAACTCAAAGTTGCTGATGGGGCTTGCTTCATCAATTCCAATTCACATCAACTATTCGTTGATTTTTAATTATTCCAGAATTGGCCAAATACCCATTCTTGATTAATCAAGAAAAGCTAACCACGTACGCGTTTAGAGCTGTTGGCCCTCATCAGCGTGGTGCAAGCTGTACCTCAACGACCCAAAAAACTAGTCATTCAGGCATATGTTCTTGATTAATTATTCCTTAATTCTTCATTGAATTTTACGGAAGCTTTTCGATTCTATGCCGCTCATTTCTAAATTATTATTTCTTTTTTTTTTTTTTTAATTCTAGATCATCGTTCTCGCGCAGAAATTAATCTTTTGTATATTTTTTCCTCAATTTTGATTGTATTGTTGTTCTGTAGTATGTCATCTCTTTCATATAGTTCAATTTCTCCGAATCTATATCCCCGATAGTTTCACAATTCATCAAAGATTATTTGCTTTCCAACTTTTAGTACAACATTGTCAGGAATACAAAAATCTTGTTCATATTATCTTGTTTATTTTGAAATTAAATTGCTTTGATTGAAACTTCGCTTCGTTTTTCTTCGTAAATAGATTTTTCTTGGTAATACATTAGCGAACGCTATAAAAAGATTGAGAAAATTATGGTTGGTTTAATAGATTTTTAGAATTTGAGCATTTTTAATAGCTACTATTATAACCATTGTTATACTATATCAAATGTAAAATGTATTTAGAGTAGAAAACCAAGGTATCTCCGAGATGGTTTTAGAATTTTAACATCAAATATTGAGTTACTTTATAAGGATAAAGGTTACCTCTCCCATCTAAATAGACGTCAAAGCTAGACGCTAAGAGAGTTTTATTTTTGCTTAACCCTAGTACACGTGGTACAGGCCATGATAATCATGGTGGGTAGAAGTAGTCGACTGCTTTTACTGTAAATGCACCACATATCTACACATGTGAAAAGCAGTACGACTTTGCGCCTACAAATATGCTAGAGCCCCGTTTGGTTACTTGCACTCGCCGGTGGGGTTGGACTTTGCAAGAATCGGGAGCCATTGAAGCATTTTTTTATTCAGTAAAAATTGCCCAATGCGGGATTTGATCCCGGGTCGTAGCGGTCGAAACAACGGTTTAGACCATTCCTACCATCGGCCCCCACGGGAGAGACCTTTATCTGTGTAGATCAATATTCTCCTGGTAAAATTTCCATCTGTATATATATATATATATATATATATATATATATATATAATATATCTGTATATAATTTGTAAGTGCAAAGTCGAACTGCTTTTCACATGTGTAGACATGTGGTGCACTTACAGTAAAAGCAGTCGCCTACTTCTACCCACCATGATTATCATGGCCTGTACCACGTGTACTAGGGATAAGCAAAAAAATATATAAATAAAAAAGATAGAGTGGCTCTTGTACAAAGGTGGAGTCTTACCAAATTGGTAATAAACCTGAAGAATCCAACTTTCGAATAGATTTCATTTGTTGTTCTTAAAAGTTCTTGTACAATGTAATGATAGGAACAAAGGAATGTTTTTGGAAAATCTCTAGACTGATTATCTGCCTGAAGAAGATTTAGTTTTGACCTTTGTTTTTTTTATCTTTAACTCATTCACTTTTTACTGTTCAATTTTTTTTTGTATATAAAGAATACTATGATGCATTAGCGCAAAAAAAAAAAAGGGTCAGTGGACGAGTGAGTAACACCCTCGATTCCCGACAGCCATGAACCGGGATTGAATCCCGCGTTAACATTTTGTTTAATATGTGAATAACCTTCATATATTATTTATTGTTGCAAATATCATAAACTAGGTTGTTCTTTTTGAGCGGTACCTAATACAGTGATTTTGGAACAAGAACAAGTATTAGCGCGCCATCTGTTATGAAAATTAGAAACTATTATAGACGTGTATGATTCTTTTTAAAAATTAAATAACCTCAACTGCCCTTACTGAAATGGAAAATTAATAAGAGGGCCTGGCTCATCAGTGGTGAACCCTCCCATTAATTTTCCATTTCAGTTAGGGCAGTAGAGGTTATTTGATTTTTAATTCCGGTTCCAAGCCCGGATGAAAAAGGAGAAGGGGGAGCAGTAACAAGCTCACTAAAAAACCTGGGTTCAGCTGGCCCGGCTGATAGTACCCCGAAAGGGCTCCTGATCCAGGGATACAGGATGATCTGTACTCCATGTTAGGAGCAGCTGCACATGGCGTCTGTTCCTCATGTCAGAGGCGGCTATTTCTTTTGGAGCTAAGTCGGCCTGCTACTGAGTAGCGCTCTCAGTCTTAATGACAAAGGCAGACGCATTCTACTTCACCCAGTCATGATTGTTGTCAAACAGAAATCATCAAGGGTCACAATTTGATACCCTAATATGATTGAGTGGAGATAAGAAAGAAGAAGAATAATTTTTAAAAAGAATCATACGCGTCTATAATAGTTTCGAATGTTAATAGAGGATACCACTGGAAATTATTTCCATTTGTAAAGAAACTGTTTAAAGATCAAAACAAATTAAAAATTAAATTTTATATTTTATACTTGACATTCTATATAGATAAGATATTTAAAGGAAATACCTTAGTTCAATAACACATTTATTGTGAATATATATTTTGTAGTATGAGAAATTAGAAATTATATAAATAGAAGTAAATAGAAGTTTCGAAAAATATTTTCTAAAAACAAAAGCTTTGTAACAAATAAATTTACTGGCAATATGTTTCTTTTCAATAATATCATCAAATATTATCTCTACAGACCTTACTGCAATGATATAATAGCCAAGCTCTCTCATTTAATAACTTATATCATTTCAATAAGGTCTGTAGAGATAATATTTGATGATGTTATTGAAAATAAACATATTTCCAGTAAATTTATAAAACAAAAGCTTTTTTATGGAGACATTTTGTCTTATATAGAACCTGGAGTTCAAATAAGAAAGGTAAACAATATCAAGAGTAGAATATAAAGAGGAAAAGCGATATTCTTGTAATTATATGTATGCACCCCACAGACCTCTAACCTCATTCCATAGGTTCAATAAACACCCCTAAGCAGTCTTCCATAGAAAATACAGGGTATATATAAGAAAACCAATTCAATTCAATAGTAGAGTGGTCTAGAGATTAATTTGGCAAAACCGCTGAGAAGATTCACCACTAATGATCCAAGCTCTCTCATTCAATTATTATTATCATTGCAGTAAGGTCTGTAGAGATAATATTAAAAAGAAAGCAAGGAAAGGATATATTTTCCTGCACATAAAATCAACACCATATTCGAAGATTGAGCGCTATAGTAGTCTTTTTTTAAATATCAATGTGTAAAAAAATAAGAGATCCAACAGCCCGAAACGCGTACATGGTTGCCCTTTCTTGATTTATCAATAAGTGGGTTGACCAAATATCACGGAACAAACAAAAATAAACTAAACGTTTATCTTTGTCCTACTAGATGGCGCTTTGTCATATAAAATGGTCATGTGGGCGCGATCAGGAAATGTCCTTTTTCATTTTTAAATATTAATATGTATATATGTTAAATAATTCCTATTTAAAATTTGAAGGTAAACTACAAGGTTGCCCCAAAAGTTCGTAAACATTTGCAAAAAATTGAAATACAAATATTATTTGCCGTTATGTATAACTAGCCGAATGACCCGGGCAACGCCCGTGTTTTACCCGATTGAATGTTTTGATTCAAATACTATTTGTTACAATTATAAATTGTGGTCATGTGGCCTAGTGGTCATGGCATCTGCCCGGTAAGCGGAAGGTCGTGGGTTCGATTCCCATCCCTTGACACTTTTTTATTTTATCCATTCTGACCAAAATCTATCCGTGAACTTCACACAGTGAACTTCACACAGACAGAATAAGGCAATTATATAAGTAGATGTCTTTGTATTATGTATAAAGTAATTGTAAGAAATTTGAACTATATTTGACGCGTATGAATCTTTTTCTTTTTACAAAAATAAATCAATTTTCTACTGCTCTTATTGCAATGATCCAATAATGCATCGTTTAAATAAAGTAATTGTATTATGAATTATTGTGTATTCGCCGTAATAATATTATACGCCAAGCAATAAGAAAAACATGAACTTTTGAGACAACCTTGTAGAATGAAGCTCATATTTATTTCGTTTTTAAAGCAGAAGATGTCGTTATTGGCAGATGAAATGGAGTCCTGGAGAAACAAGACCGTGGACTACCTGGCCGAACTCCGCAGGGAGATCGCAGACTTCCAGGACAAGGTGGAGTCCCTCAGACCTGAAATGGAAGCTTTGAAGTCTTCCCTGACCGAACTGGAGTCCCGGACTGGAAGGATGCTTATGCTGGAGAAAGATAATCCTGTAGGTACACTCTGACGTTTTACTACATTGATGTATTGCAATTTAAAGCGCTTTGTCCCCCTAGGGACACTTGCGCTGTCATACATGTATGCCTCTACATTTGTCTATATATATGTCGTATTGAATATTGTATGTTGTATATAAATTCAAGATTACGTGTAATTAAAAAATGGCGTCAATAAAACGAATACCCGGGAAAGAAAGGGACGGTGAGCCGGGAAGGATAGTATAAGCAAGAGGGATTTATAGTCATGGTAGTCCCTGATTGGACGTCCTCCCCACTCTGACGTCACAATTAGGATATAAGCTGGGGCTGAGCCCAGACAGAGAGGTCCAGACAAGGAGACCCAGATGAGGAGGTACCCAGACAGACACACCAAGAAAGTAGTCATGTAGTCCAGAGCGGTCCCAGTCTCATCCTTCCCGGGAACCACCCCTAAACCGAGGTAACCGTGTTCCTATGCGTGTGGTCTTCATTTGTCTTCAGGCTAGTGCGCCTCCACTTCCGGCCCTGACTGCATGTTGGATGAGGAGCCCGCTGTGACCTTGTCGGCTCCACTCATTTTTTAAAAATTATTACAACATACATATACACTGGTCCGCAAAATTAAAGGAACAACATATTTTTTTCATTTATCTCAAATTTTATTGAACACTAGCGGATGTGTACCCGGCTTCGCCCGGGTTTTATCCGAGTGAAAGTTTGCCTAACGAATATTATATATTATGAAGTATAATAAACAATGTTAAAGATTAGTTTTAATTATTAATCAAGATTGTGTGTGAATATGTGAGAAAGATGTAATATCGTTGTTGTTTTCTTGGCCGACTGTTTTACATATGGTGTTATCTTAAAATTGCTTGTTTTGAATATTTTTTTAGATTGAGGTTATTAGCTAGTATGTAAAAAAATTAACTCTGTTGAATTTTTTTTGTATTTATATATAAATAAAATTAACGCTGTTGATTTTTTTTTGTATTTAATCGATAACACCGAAGTTACGCATGTTAATGTTAGGAAAAATATTTTGATGTTAAGCAAAACCTGCTCCATCTCGTTTTACATAAATGTTGAAAATTTGGTCGAAATTGATGCATTGTAACGAAAGTTTTTAGCGAACAACACTTATGAAATTTGCATTTTATTAATATAGATTTATCAACGAAATTTTATGCACAAATTTATTATTCCATTATTGATTAGAATACCCGAAATCAAAGAATTCTAACACGTATTTTATGCAAATTAGCCGGTCAAACAATGATTTTCTTGCAGTCAGTCCATAAATATCTTGGAAATTGTTGTTAATATGGGGGTGTGATCGCCTTTAACTGATAGACAGGCTCTACATCGATGACCCATACTAAGAATTAGGGAGTTTATCAGCTCCTGTGGAAGCAACGCCCACTCTTTTTTAAAAGTGTGTTTCTAGCTCATGAGTGTTTCTAGGAGGGGGTTGGAGGGATGAGATCAGTCGTCCTAGATTGTTCTACACATGCTCAATGGGATTCAGGTCTGGAGATCGAGCTGGCCAATTCATCCGAGCAATTGCATGGTTTTGGAGAAAAGTGTCGACCACATCAGCCCTATGTGGACGGACATTATCATCTTATGAATACCTCTGGTGAATCCTGTATAGGGTCAGAGACCCTAAATAAAGGCTTTTTGTTGTTGTTGTAATACCTTTACAAAGGTTAGTGTTCAGCCAACCGAAATATTGGCAAATAAATCTTTTATTCAATCCAATATTTGCCTTTTTAATATCTAAAGATTTAAATATGGATTGCTCTATATTCAGAAAAAAATAAAGAATAATTTAGGCCATAAAGAATAGTCATAAGATATTAACAAGGAGAAAGAGAGAAAAAAAAAAAACATGGTAATCAGATTTTACGAAAAATATTGTTTCATTTATCATTATTATTAAAAGAGAAGAGAAAAAATTATATATGAGTTTAAACAATCTAAAGAAAATGAAGCTCTTAAATTTTAACGAGAACAGAGAACTGTATACAAAAAAAGATTGTGGTCCAATGTATTAAACAGGAAAGTAGATCTGAACACAATCTCTTCAATGTGAATACAAAGCCAGCCTTGATCTCTATGAGGTCTAAAAGGACACCTTTTTTCAAATATAGTGACTGAAGATGAAACCTAGACATACATTTATCACCCAGAAACTAAGGAACAGTCATTAGAATGGCATCATCCCAGCTCACCTAAGAAAACCAAATCAGAGTGCAAAGGTCATCCAAAAAGGTGATGTCAACTGTCTTTTGGGACATGCGAGATGTAATAGTGATTGCTTTTCTAGAAGAAGGTAGCACTGTAAACAGTCCTCGCTATGTTTTAACTTTACGAAAGATTAAGGAATCTATTTAAAAAAAAAAAAAAGACTGAAGATTCCTCGTAAATCTGTCAATTCACCATGACAATGCACGACCATATACCTCCATGCACAATGCACCTCCATTTTAGCAAATATCACTTGATTAAAAAAAGCCAACATTTTATATTTTATACATCTATACTCTGGTTAAAATGCACTCGGGTAAAACCTGGGCGTTTCCCAAGTCATTCGGTCAGTTTAAAATAAAATTTTACCCCGCGTCATACTTTGCATACTGGCAATAGCCAGTCAGTTCGTATGCTTGTCATTTTGCAGTTGTTTGTAGAGTTGTAACGCTTGCTGCGTAGTTTATCTTTTAGGAAAACAGTCAATTACCTTTCTTCCTATCGGCTTGTCTTTATCATTTCGATTAATATACTTATACTATTTCTAATATTACTACTAATGATATCTTTTGTTAGAGAGAAGCAATATTTGTGTGTGTTGAGCAAGAAATTTAGTAGGACAGAGCCTGAGTGAAACGCCGGGCCCATCTATTTAAAACTAAATATATTATTATATTTTCTGAAAAAGAAATTTTGAGTTCAACGTTTTCAAACTATATAAAAATTCTCTGAGTTGTAGGACAATTTCTCGGCCAAATGGAGCGAGTGTCTGGAAGCGAGGGTGATTGCTGCCAGACAGGAGGTCGCGGCGACAAGGACGCAGGTGGAGTCCAGCCGTGAGGAGGAAACAAGTCTTACAGAACAGATGGACCAGTTGAAGGTAGGACTTCAGTCTATCATCCTGTCACCAAGTCTTGCCTGGAGGTCCGGCTGAGGACCGTGGTTCTGTCAACCAGAGAAGTCCGGCTCCAGTGCCAGCTAGAACAGGCTGTGCTGGGGGCGCTGAGGAATCTGAGCCGGGACCTGGACTCCGCCCGGGGACTGCTGGGCCGAGAGATGGAAGACCTGACCGCTGAACTGGCCCAGGTAAAGCAGTGTTCAATTTTTCGTTATACAGTAGAACTTGGATAATTCGAACGTCTTTAATTCGAAAACTTCTTTAATTCGAATATTCATCTTGGTCCCTAAAATTTTACGCCTTTCTATTGTCCTTACTGCAATGGAAAAATTAATGGGAGGGCCTGGCTCATCAATGGGAAACCCAAAATTTTCCATTGCAGTAAGGACAGAAGGAATTGTTTATTTTTAAAAAGAATCTTACGCGTCTATAATAGTTTCGAATATGATAACAGATGGCGCGCTAATGCATCATAATACATTTCATTTTAACCATTGTAAAATGTTATCCTGTCTAATTGCTGTAATTTATTGAAAAAATTATTTCCACCGTTCGAAGGAAATTAATAGAATCGTCGAATGTCGTGGTCCATTTGGATGAGGAAAGCGAAGACTAGAACGCGGCTGATTCCACACTGGCTTTAAGAGTGATACGCTAACCTTGACGTATGCACGGTGTGGCCACTGGACATGTGTCTGACCTGGAGGCTGTTGTTAGGTTCTGTGCTGCCTGGAGTATTGGAGCTCTATCTATGTTTCATTCCTGCGGAGAATCTGTATAAGACCTGTGTGTGATAAACAGATTTTATTTAATAGATAAATATCGGCTTTTATAACAATAGAGATTTCTATTGTTACGTAGAAAATGAGGGAATACAAATTCCAGGATGATAAAGCAATTTATTATTTTCAAGTCAAATTCAACTATGTTTACGCAAAAGAACAGAAAGGCAATAAGAGAAATATTTGGAGTAACAAAATAATGAAAATAATAATCAGCATCCTGTTCTGAAATACAGTAGAACCTCCCTGTAAAGGACACTTAATTGCAGAGCCAAAGTGTCCTTTAGGGATAGGTGTCCTCTTACCGGAGAGTTGCTATATAGTAAAAACAGTAATTTTGCAAATTAAAACTGTCCTTTGTAGAGAGGTGTCCACTAACAGGAGTGTCCTCTCATGGAGGTTCTACTGTATATATGTTTAAATTATAATTAAATATAAATGATTTTTCTCTTCGCCACAATATAAGCCAATCTGATCTAGAAGAGATATTCCAAATTTCCGTTAAGAAATTAAACTTTCAACTACAGAATTCATCTAATAAAACTCTCTCCACAAGAATTACTTCAAAATAAAGAGGATATCAATCCACAATTTCAACGACCTGACGCTTAGTTAGGAGCTCATCACCCAACAGCTACCCTCCTGTAAGGTCTCTGGGGTCCACCCCAACTCACTAACTGGCTATGTTTAAATAGACAGGACAAGGTGAGCTGTACTCCATTATAACACCTCTAAACTGAGACTATAAAAAAACTGAAATTTTTATTCAAACAAAAATAACGTTTACTAGAGAGAGAGAGAGAGAGAGAGATTGAGATTGAAACTACCTTATTTCAATGTCTATATAAGATTATATAAGGTTAAATACAGACTAAAATAAATATGATTATATATGGATAAATATAGGAAAAATATATATAAATAGGTAAAAATAATTGATAAATATACATATATATGAAAATATATACAAGTCGTCATTGGTGGCGCTCACCGCGGGAAAGACTCCGCCACCGATGGACTGCGAGAGTTCTTTTCCACAGAGTGGGCAGGTCTAGGTGTTGGCTGGCGTTACCCATCTCAAGACCAAGATGGTACTTGTAGATGGTAGTCTTCGCTACACTGGTCAGTTTCATAGCCTCGGGACGGAGGCCGACGCCGAAGAGCCAGGCCTATAGATCCAGGGGCACTTCACAGGAAGCGAACACCTCCCGGAGCAGGGGTCGCACGGCTCGGCAACTCCAATATCTGTGGGCCAGCGACCCGTCGAGAGAGAGAGAGCTAGTAAACCCCCCCCCCAAAAAAAAGAAAAACAAAATAAAGTAATAAGGTGCAGAGAGGTACTGGAAAACTCTCCACGCCCTGACTGTCCCTCGCGGTTACTACAGGTTTGACCCTCGGTTGCATCACCTTATTACAGAGAGTCGACGAGGTACTACAAGAGTCAACCAGAACTTCAACTTATTATTACAGTTAGTCGACAGGATAACCCAAACGAAGGACGCCATAGCGAAGAAGGTAAGAAGACTGTCCAGATAGGAAAGAGCCAAGAGCAAAGATGGAGGAACAAGCACGCCATTCCAACGAAACGACCAAGCAATCTCCCCTCAACGACACAGCCGAAATTCCCGCAAAATAAGCCGGTGAGAAGTTACCCACCTTCGGCCTTACAACGCAACCATCCAGACGACATGCCACCATCGCCAAACAGAATCCACAAGCTTCTACAAGCTCTACATGGGACGCCTTCCACGTCATCAGGACAACAACCAAAGACCAAGTCACCTGACTGAACAATCATAAAAACTGTGAGTTTTTAAAAAATCTACTTAACTCTCTCCTCATGTTCACAACTTGATTCTCTATAAATTTAATGTTTATTTTCACTGTAATCATTTAAAATCAAATTTTACCATTTTTATAGCATTTCAATTCAAATTTTAAATATTGTACACCCTCATTTATCATTTTTTACTTTATTTTAAGCAACTTTTAAATTTTAATTCATTACTTTCAATTTTACATAAAAAATCATATTATATTTTAAGTACTCGAATCATAATTCTAAACTTATTTGTGTGTTTTTTTAATACCTTATTTTTATACCAAAAAACACCAATGTCTTACTTAAATACACAAAACTTTTCAAAAATCATTGTTTTGTTTACTATTTATGTACACGCCCCATTCAAATTATAAGTCACTATCACGTCATTGCCCTTTTACAAGGATAATTTTTGCACTAACATAAGCAACGATTTAAAAAATATATTCAAATTTTAATAAACATAGGTGAAACGCATTTTTTTTTAATACAAAAATCGAAAGATACAATATCTTCAAAAGCACAACTAGAAATGTAACTGTCCTTCCCCAAAACAAGTTGAAAATTCCAGCATAGCTACACTCCCTCGTCCTTTTCTTTTTACATGCATAATTATTAATAATTCACACATCTCTCGGAACGAACTTCAACACACTCCCACATCACTTTATCCAATTGGCCACCATCTATTAACACGCGATTTAACAACACATCCAATTTCGAGCCACACGAACTCCATATCGTCGCGAACAAAAAGATTTCGCAATAAACATGCCACCTCTATAACAATCTGAAAATTCTCGATGTGTTTCGTACAACAACAACCCATGACTAAAAAATTTGTTATTTATTCGGAAACAAGTTAGATGCTGTACCAAAAACAAAGACTTCACGTGACACCTTTCTATTCAATTCACTCACTATTGTCACACAGCGCATCACAACATTTTTCTCACTTAACAGGCCACAAAGACGCCTTCATGCCTGTGACACTTCTCACCCCAAAGCGTGTCCACGTCGAAAGTCGCACTTTTATTCACATCTAAACCTGACATCATTGAATAACATTTTTTTTAAAGTCAGCAACATCGTCGAAACACAACACTTACGAACACCAAGAAAACTATATCTTTCAAATAACCAATTAAATAACCTAATACGTCCTATTACTTTGTGTAAGCGACATAAATCAGGAGATGACGACCGCTGCGCCGGAAAGAAAAACAATTATGGCCGCCATGTTGACATCTCCAGTTTCAGCCGCCATGTTGACACCAGTTTCAGTTTACCACCACCGACAAGCCTGTACTTGAAACTCGTGGCCCAGCTCGCAGGATGGATAGATTACAGCACCTAAAACTAATTGACTTACCAATAATTACCCAATTCATTTATTAATTTGAACTTTAATATTGAAATATTATAACACTTTATATCTTTAATTATCATTGTGTGTTTTACAACTTTTACATTGTTTTCACGCCCAGTGTGGAATTTTTTTTGACGCAAAAGAAAAATCATTCTCTACATATCACCATGAACATGTCAGTTCACGTATTCCCAGTTTCAGAGAGACATAGAAACACCGATATTTACCAAAGGGAAATGACCTAGTTACACACCACAGTTGTAACTTTTCTTCAAAAGAGACAATTTTTGTTCCATTTTTCACTACTTAACATTTATCTAATCATTAATGACCTTTAATTATATTATATTTTTTGTATAAAATCTTGAATAATTATTTTTATTTTTTACTTTTCAATTATATAATCAAATTTTTATTCCAACATTATTTTAACAACTTTATTTTAACAATTTTATTTTTCATGATATTATTTTAGTATGGCAAAACATTTAACTCTTTCAATAATCATTTTTAATTCATTATTATATCTTTTATATATTACTAATTCATTATTATATCTTTTATATATTACTAATTCATTATTATATCTTTTATATATTACTAATTCATTATTATATATTTTATATATTACATGTTTGATCTTATCCACTTACACTTTTTTTTATCCGCAATCATATTTCTATCTTTTTATTCACTATATTTTTGTTTAAATAACTTTATTATATGACAATGTTCATCATCAACTATCGGGCATGCAACAATCATTTTCAACAATCCTACTCACTAACCACTTCCCTATACTTTTTCATCACTATCTATTTCAGCCATTGCTTCAAACCATCGTAGAAACGACAGTACTGCTTGACAATTTTTCTTTTTGATTTCGTAATTCAACAAACTCTTTGAACACAGTTCCCCAGATTTACAGATCTCAACTTCTGGTCTGAACACGCTTCAAGAGTTTATTTCAATCATCCGCAGAGCAAATCACCAACGCAAACACAAAGCGTTCACTTTTTTTCAACTTTCAATTTTTTTCAACTCTAGCGGACCACAATCAACCTTTGATTTCAAGTCAAGTCAGACCACCTACTGTCGCTACAACAATTCTACTTATCACATGGCTCTACCACCCCTTTCAATCATATTAATTCTTTTCTTCAACAACTTTTCAACCCAACAACCCTACAATTGTGACAAAGCACTGTAACCTTATACAGGATCACAGGTGAAACATTGCCTAGGAAGACGCACAAGTCTATATCCTCGCTTTGCACTTGGATCTCAGTATTTGATTGTCTGTGCAACACTTACAATTGCATATTCTTCAACTCCTAACCCTTTCCAACGCCCGCCAACAATCTCTTAGAACATCATCATTAATTTTTATCAAACAAAGGTTTTATCTAAAGTTCTCTTTTATAATGAATATTATAACTTTTAAATTGAACATAAGTTTTATTTTTATAATTTTCAGATATATCCAAATAAACATCTTGTTATAGCCCTTTACCCTCACAGTTTTAATTAATTAAAAGAAATTTTAATTACTTACCTGTGCTAGAGAGGCTTTACCCGCTTAAACCCGGATAAACCCTTTCACTCCCGGGGCCCATCTATGATAATTTAAACCAACAACCCTATATTAATACTTATAACAAGATTGTTATGTTGTATATAGAAATACATCTATAAATAATTATACGCATAATTGACATGTGTCCTTGCATCACCATATGTAATGTACTGAGGATGAATAAATAAAACTATATAATAGATTAAAAGCTGAGTTAAGAGCAAGAGTAAATCACAAAGTAACTTCTAAAAATAAAGTGTAACAGACACGTGCCGTGTCTCGAGTAACAGCGACACGTGCCGTGATGCAATTCTCTTTGCCCGAGGAGATATAAAAAGGCCCGGTTAGCAACAGACAGTCAGTCTTCCAGTGAGTCTTCCGGTCAGCGTCACCCCTTGTCGTCTCCAAGGACCAACTCATCGACCATGTAAAACAGTAAGAAATCTACTATCTCCATCTTGCTCTTGGCTCGACTTTTTATCTATTCGTGGAAGTTTCCTTTTACACCTGTGTCGCTTCGTTTTGTGTGTGTGGACATTCCCAAGCTTTTCCACTCTGCCTCGACCACGACTGCCTGTACCCTGTGAGAACTGTTAAAGATCCTACAAGGTGCAGAGAGGTACTGGAAAACTCTCCACGCCCTGACTGTCCCTCGCGGTTACTACAGGTTTGACCCTCGGTTGCATCACCTTATTACAGAGAGTCGACGAGGTACTACAAGAGTCAACCAGAACTTCAACTTATTATTACACATATATATGAAAATATATACAAGTCGTCATTGGTGGAGCTCACCGCGGGAAAGACTCCGCCACCGATGGACAGCGAGAGTTCGTTTCCACAGAGTGGGCAGGTCTAGGTGTTGGCTGGCGTTACCCATCTCAAGACCAAGATGGTACTTGTAGATGGTAGTCTTCGCTACACTGGTCAGTTTCATAGCCTCGGGACGGAGGCCGACGCCGAAGAGCCATGCCTATAGATCCAGGGGCACTTCACAGGAAGCGAACACCTCCCGGAGCAGGGGTCGCACGGCTCGGCAACTCCAATATCTGTGGGCCAGCGACCCGTCGAGAGAGAGAGAGCTAGTAACCCCCCCCCCCAAAAAAAAGAAAAACAAAATAAAGTAATAAACAAAATAAAAGAGTTTAATAAACATTTAGAAAACGTAATTAAAAAAATATACATGGAAGAATATTTTTGGAGATGTTTTGGTTGTCTTTTACAGTAACCCCAGTTTGGATTCGTAGGTTTTGGTGACTAATTTACAATACTTATAATTACGACTTACTACAAATGATAATACAATACTTGTAAATACTCGTACTGCATCATCTGGTATATATATATGAGCCAGGCTATCTTCGCTTTTTTAAAGTAGTACTTTAAGTAAAAACCTTTACTAGTAATGACGAAGAATGAGCCACAATACCAGATTTTGCAAATTTAGACAAAAAAAAAAAACAACCTGAACACGTGTATAGTAAAATTTTTACTAGGGCGATGAAAAAGATGCATCGTTTTGATGCATAATTGAAGGGAAGCCGTCTATTATGGTACATGAATATCATCATTCCATAACTTTATGTTGTATTCTTGCCGGAAAATCGGACCTTGCCACTTTACCAGATTAAACACCTGTTTGGTAAATTTTATCGATTTCATTATCCCTCTCTTAGGATGTTATGAAATCGAAGCCTCCCCTGTACAAATGAGGACCAAAATCCGAAACCATGGTATACAGGTTGTTGGCTTTTTGTCTGAATTTGACAAAACTGGTGTTGTGGCTCATTCTTTAGCATCACTAGTAAAGTTTTTTACCAGGGTGATGAATAAGTGCATCGTTCTGATACATAATAAAGGGAGAGGTGCTCGCTATGGTACATGAATATCATCCTGCCGCAACTATATGTTAAATTCAATTATCTATCGATAAAAATTGTAATTATTATTTTGGGAATATGTGTTTATAATGATATATTAATAAATATTATCACTCTCTACAATAGATTTACACCTAAACACAACACATCAATACTTTACTATCTTTTGGACTTGTGACCTTGCTTAATATTTTCAAAGATACCGATCCCAAGAAGATTGGTCAAACCATATTGATTTACATGAGAAAAAACAAACAAAAGAAAACTTATAACAATAGTAAACAAAGAGAATCTTCTTACATTAAGCGTCTATTTACTTGTGATCTTACAAACATATACTCTGTGGGAACAATTAATCAATTAAACTTAATATATATTGTTGGAGAGTAACTTCGCACATCAGCTATTGCCGAGCAGCGCTACCTTTCCTACCAGACATCACGTGACCTGGCGCCACACCGACTGTACCTGTATTTTAATATATATATGGAAGCAATGGTCGCCTCTCCCGTCAAAACAAACGTCAGAATCTGACGCCATCTATTGACCGTCGCCGCAACTAGCGGCATCGGGTCGGTGACAAAGCCACAACACCAACTTTGGCAAACTGATAAGCGTCCACCTAGAGACCATGGTTTCGGGCTAATGGCCCTCGTCAGTCTAGGGCGGACTTTATTCCATGAGATCCACACGGGATCTAATGGAATCCTCACAATCTACCGAAGAGGTGTTTTGTTGGCAATGTGGCTGGGCCAAATCTATTGGCAAAACATAGATGGAAAATTTGCCGGGAGGAAATTAATCCATGGAAGCAATGGTCGCCTCTCCCGTCAAAACAAACGTCAGAATCTATGCCATCTATCGAGCGTCGCCGCAACTAGCGGCATCGGGTCGGTGACAAAGCCACAACACCAACTTGGCCCAGCCACATTGCCAGCAAAACACCTCTTTGGTAGATTGTGAGGATTCCATTAGATCCCGTGTGGATCTCATGGAATAAAGGCCGCCCTAGACTAACGAGGGCCATTAGCCCGAAACCATGGTCTCTAGGTGGACGCTTATCAGTTTGCCAAAGTTGGTGTTGTGGCTTTGTAACCGACCCGATGCCGCTAGTTGCGGCGACGGTCAATAGATGGCGTCAGATTCTGACGTTTATTTTGACGAGAGAGGCGACCATTGCTTCCATATATATATGTGTGTGTGTGTGATAACCGAGGGTCTCCCTCTGTGGTGTGGTAATCGAGAGGGTCAAACCTGTAGTAACCGAGAGGGACAGTCAGGGCGTGAAGAGCTTTCCAGTACCTCTCTGCACCTTGGAGGACCTTTAACAGTTTTCACAGAGTACAGGCAGTCGTGGGCGAGGCAGAGTGGAAAGCTTGGGAATGTCCACACACAAAAAACGAAGAGACACAGTTGTAGTAGGAAAGTTCCGTGAACAGATAAAAGTCGAGCTAAGAGCAAGATGGAGATAGAAGAGTTCTTACTGTTCTACATGGTCGATGAGGTGGACCTGGATACAACCGACGAGGGCTCACGCTGATGGTGAAGTGGCTATATTTTCGGCTAGGGTAGAGGTCTTATATATCTTTGCCGAGAGGGGAGGTATGCGGGAGTATGGACTTTGAGCGGGTGCAAAGGGCGTGGTGCGTCAGCGATATTCTACACCCAATGACCTGATGGCAACGGCCTGCCAAATTCCTCTTTAGGGTTGTTGGACTTCTATCTCGATTTTAGACGTTTTTGGATTTCTATCTCTATATTTTGCATTAGCTCAGCTCTTAATCGATTATATAGTTTTATTTATTCATCCTCGGTTTGCACAAAGTACATTGCATATGGTGATGAAATGACACATGTCAATCATGCGTATAATTATTTATAGATGTGTTTCTATTATACAACATGACAATCTTGTTATAAGTATTATACAATATAGGGTTGTTGGTTTAAATTACCATATATATATATATTACCAATAATTCAGTTGGCTAAACGCCAATCTTTATCAGGGTACAACAGCGTTAAATATAATCAATACGTTGTTACATCTTGACAAAGGTTGGCGTTCAGCCAAATGAAATATTGGCAACTAAATTAATTTTGGAAATTTGGATCATTTATGTGACGCGTATGCTTCTTTTGAATAAAACAATTTTCCATTGCGCTTATTGCAATGATAAAAAATAAAAATAGGGCCTGGCTCATCATTGGTAAATCCTCTCTACGGTTTCGCAAATTTAATACAACATACCGCTCTTTTATTGTATTTTTTGTATTGTACAGCACTTCTGTCTGTTTCAAGCGTAGCGATGATGGCAGGAGAGAGTACGTCTGGACTTGGAGCTGAAGTCTTGGAGACAAGTGTTGCTCCAGAGATCCGCCAAGCGTCTTCGTGCGGAGACCCTCAACGCCGAGATTGGCTTGGCCGAAGAAGTTATACAATCCCTGGAGTCTGGCTTGGAGCAAGTGAAATCACAGGTAGTTTTTAATATGACTGAAAATTCTTTGAATTATTGATAATTTTGAAACACCATATACCAATCAGGATAATTGCAATACGTTTCTTTATCTTGAAGATAGAGGTTGCCTGGCCGGCATTCATATTTCTTTTAAAAATAGACACTTCGGCCAGTTAAAGTTTTATTTTCTAAACGTTTCAACAAAAATCATTGGCTTTCGTCAGGAGAAATAAAAATAAAGCATTTGGCAAGGCGTTAAAAATTGTTTTGAGGTTGCAATTAAGATAAAAATGGCAATCCGTTAGCTTATCATGATGATAAGCTAACGCTGAAGGCTTGTCATTTTTATCTTAATAAAGACACTTATTGCAATTATCCTGATTAATTTACTGTATACAAAACAATAACGCACCATCTACACATTTCTTGTATATATGTAAAATGAAAGAATTAAAGCATGACTGTTTCTTTTAGACACAAAACAAACTTTCTACTGTCATTACTGTGATGAAAAATATATTGGGAAGACTTGGCTCATCAGTGGTGAACCCTACCAGCGGTTTCGCCTTTTTAATCTACCAGACCGCTTCTCTTAGAGCCCTAATACTGTATTGGATGATTCTGCTTATATACGCTAGACTGAAGGGTGGAATATCAGAAATGGTACTCAGGAAAACTTTAGATATAAGCTTTTAGAGTTCTAAGAGAAGCAGTCTGGTAGATTAAATTGTCGAAACCGCTGGAAGTGTTCACCACTGATGAGCCAAGCTTTCCAATATATTTTTCATCGCAGTAAGGACAGTAGAGTTTTGTCTTGTGTGTAAAATAAACATACATGTTTAAATAAATCTACTCTTCCCTACGCTTTTGTCCATAGTTTTCTTGTATACCATTTCTGAGATTTCACCTTCAGTGTAGCATATATAACCAGAATCGTTCAATACAGTATTAGAACTCTAAGCGGTCTTGTAGATTAAATTGGCTAAACCGCTCGGAGGATTCACCACTGATGAGCCAAGCTTTCCAATATATTTTTCATCGCAGTAAGGACAGTAGAGTTTTGTCTTGTGTATATAAAAAACATTCGTGCTTGAATTATTTCATTTTTAATATAATATATTGTGTTTAGATAGTAATGTCAAATAATCAACACCCGTAATAACAGGGTTAATCAAATTTGTTTAAGATTTTATTTTACAAATATTTATATAAGGTGTGTGTGAGAGAGAGACATAGATTATATATATAAAATTTGTAACAAATAAATTTACTGGAAGTGTTTATTTTCAATAATATCATCAAATATTATCTCTACAGATCTTACTGCAATGATATAAATTATTGAAGTAGAGAGCTTGGCTTATCAGTAGTGAACCCTCTCATTCAATAACTTATATCATTGCAGTAAGGTCTGTAGAGATAATATTTGAGGATATTATTGAAAAGAAACACATTGCCAGTAAATTTATTTGTTATAAATTTTATCGATAGATGGCAATTAAATTTATAAACATATATCTATAATATGAAAAATAGTACAAAAGTGAGTTTGTACTTGGATCAGGTAGATAAATTAAGAAAAAAGGCATTTCCTGATCGTGCAACTGAAAGTTGCTGATGGCTTGTGCCATCTATCGGAATAAATAGCAACTAATCGTTGATTTTTAATTATTCCATAATTGGTCAAATACCGTTTCTTGATTAAATCAAGAAAAGCTAACCACGTACGTGTTTCCGGCTGTTGGCCCTCGTCAGCGTGGTGAAAGCAAAGGACCAGCCTTTTTGGTCTTTGAGGTACAGCTTGCACCACGCTGACGAGAGTCAACAGCCGGAAACGCGTGCGTGGTTAACTCTTCTTGATTAATCAAGAAACGGTATTTGGCCAATTCTGGAATAATTAAAAATCAACGATTAGTTGATATTTATTCCGATAGATGGCGTAAGCCATCAGCAACTTTCAGTTTCACGATCAAGAATGCCTTTTTTCTTAATTTATATCTATATTATATTTCAGCAGAATTTTTATTATTTATGTACAGATTAACAATGTTGTTGATTATTATAATTTGCTGCTCTGTAAACCTTCCTTATAATCTCTCTGGTGTTTCATAAATTTGTTTTGTATTAGGTAAATTACCGTGCCATTCTGATGTTTGTCTTTCCTAAATTTCTACGTGAGACAATATATTTAGAAAATATTTACTCCCATTTGTTTCTTTTACCATATAATATAAACATATGCTGGCAATTTAGCGTGTTCGTATAAGCGACTGATGCATGCTGGACAAATAAGCTGTTGTTGTTGCTGGAAATATGAGGCAATTATCTTGTATTACGTTAGATTTTGGGGGTCGGTGGAAGGATGATCTTAACCATTGGTTTTTGACCGCCACGACCCTGGATCGAATCCCCGCACTGAGAACTTTTTTTCTAATAAAAAAATGCTCTGATGGCCCCGATTTTTGTAAAAGTACAACCTAAACAGCGAGAGCAAGTAATCAAGGGGGCTTTGGCACATTTTTAAGTGCAAAAGTCGAACTGCTTTTCACATGTGTAGACATGTGGTGCACTTACAGTAAAAGAAGTCGTTAACTGCCCACCGTTATTATCATGCCTTGTATCACGTGTACTAGGGATGATAATAATAACTTTAAAAAACGTTAGGTTTTATTATATAGTTTTTTCTGAGCAATAAAATTATATTCAAATTACTATACTTAGTACACGTATCACAGGTACAGGCCATGCTAGCCATGGTGGGTAGTAGCTAGCGACTTCTTTTACTGCAAGCGCACCATATGTCTACACTATAATGTTTCCGGGTATATTTTTAGATCATCTTGTTTAGGTGCGCCTCATGCCACTACTCTGTTAAATGCCTTGGAAAAATCGAAGAAGACACCTCCATTCATTTGATCAATGGCCATTTCTCTCCTTATTTTCTCTATGATCGACAGCTAATTGATGAAGTGTATTGGCTGGAAGCCAAACTGTCCTGGTCTAATAAGGCTATTTTCGTTAAAGGTTTTCCTTAGTCTGGTTTGGTTCATTTTCCAAAAATATTTGAAGTGGCAGGTAAGAGGGATATGGGCCTGCAGTTAGAAGGGTCATTCTCTGATTTAACCTTATTAAAAGATGGGACATATGATTGAAAATTTTCCTTGGTTAGGGAATTGTGTAACTGCAAGTAAGGAATTGAAAATGGCCTTTTGAAGAATTAAATGAGAGATTTTTTTGAAGAAGTTTTACCGCAGTATTTTGTCTATTCCTGGGTCTTTTTCATTTGACAAGGATGCTATAATTGTTACTACTTCACTGATATTAATGAGATCAAGACCTTTCTCTATATTTTCCTTTAAGTAAGTCCATTATTTCGGCTTCGAGCCACAACACAGATTTGAAAATTCGACAAAAGGTTCTACTGTTTGTCATATTGCACTGAACTAACTCAAGTGAGAACGTGTGCAGCAGAACGGCGGTGGAGGGCTGCCTCTCATCGAGAGGCCCCGAATGGATGCCACACGAGATGAAACCTTCGCCTCCAGAGCAGGCCTGGAGCTGAAGAAAGCAGACCTGGAGGCCGATGTCCGCCGCACGGCCCAACTCACGGAGGTCCACGAGGCTGAGACCCGCGCCCTGGCCGTCTGGCTTGGTGACATGGTGGCAGCCACGCGGGACCTCGACCGTCACTCTGCTCGGTTCCTCGACCTGCAGGTGCGGCGGTGGAGACGGACTCGGAGGCTGGCAGACCGACTTGCAGGGCTGGCTGAAGACCTTCCAACGTAGAGGACAACTTCACTTTTTGTTTTCTTTTCTATTCATCTATTAATTACTGTTTCAACTAAGTGTTTTAAAAGAAGAGATCTCGCAAAGTGAAGTGATTTTATATTTTAGCCTAAACCTCTATTATTGAGCACACTATTCAAGAAGATCCCTATAGCTCACGCTATGTGATTAGTGATAAATGCCAAAAGATAAAGCTAAACTCTCTCTCATGGACAAAACTTAAGGAAGTCTTACCTTAAGCATATATAACGGAATTAAGACAATAACCTTGTCACAGTGACCTTTATTGTGAAGACACACGAGATAGCCAAGTGTGAACAAAATTGTCTCTGTGTTCTTAAAAAAAAAAAACGACCAGCGACATCAAATAATTTCTACTCTCTTAAGTTTTGTCCATGAATGTATTTAGTAAATTTTCTAAAATATAAATAAAAAAACATTAATTTGTATATATTTTATATGTAAATACCATATTTGCAATACAAAGAGTTTTCTATTTCTTTGAGGGCTGTTCTCCAAGAATATTCTGAAGTTTCTGAGAAGTTTGGCCAATCAGCAGCGAGAATGTTATTTTCTAAGTCTTGTTCAATTGTTTGTTGTTACTTTGTATTTGATTTAAGTGTGTTCAAATAGAATATTGCTACTAGCTCACGACTTTGTTCTATCGAAAATAACACATCAAGAGTTGGCGAATTCTGTGTAACGAATATGATACACACACATATATATATATTCCAGAAAAAAATATATATCTTTCATAGTTTATATGTTGTACATGTACAATGTTTCATAAAATAAAACCTTTTCTGGCGGAAGTGTCTCTTATTTTAAGAAATATGAATGCCGGCCAGGCAACTTATATCTTCAAGATATACAATGTTATACATAGAAATGTTTTACATATAAACACTATGGAGAGCACAAAGCCTGATTGATCGATCGCCTTTGACTCAAGCCAAGCTTGATATAACCTAAAAATGGCATCAAATAAAGTATCGCCGAAAAGTGCGGCATCCAGAAAGGTCGAATAACAGGTCGTCGACATTGTCCAGGCAACTCAGGGAGGATGAGTAAATATTGGCCATTCTTGCTCTTGATTGGACAACAAAGTCCGCCATCTCTGACGTCCATATAAGCTGGGTTCTTTCTAAGCTCAAGGCATCAGCGACTGTACAGCAGGAAGAGTAGTGAGGTACAATGTCCACAAATATATATACACATTTTTGAAACATTTAATTGTTTGGGTATTCTTCCTCTAAAACAATTATCTTCTTTCTTATCTCCACTCAATCACATCAGTGTATCAAGCTTGTAGAGCTTGTTGATGGTGTCTTCTGGGGCTGAGTAGAGCTCAACAATGGATGAGCCAATACAGTTAATCTCTGCTTCTTCTTTCTTATCTCCACTCAACAATCATATTAGGGAATCAAGCTTGTAGAGCTTGTTGATGGTGTCTTCTGGGGATGATTAGAGCTCATCAATGGATGAGTCAATACAGTCAATAATGTGTTTTGGGATTGTAGGTTGAGAATTGCACTTAGTACACAGTGGGAAAACCTTGCAACCATTTAAAACAATGATGATAAATAATATTGATTGCAATGATAGCAAAGTATGAAAATTCATTGGTCTTTTACTTTTAATCGCCCTGTTGAGAATGGGCAAATAAGCAAGCGGGATCGGTGAGGATTTCTGTTCGCGAGACTCTTCTTTGTTTACCATCGTGTATTATGGAGTACAAAGCAAGTAACATGCGGGGATCAGCATCCTACAATCGCTCTCAACAACAAGGATGAACGACCTCACTTCTCGCCGTCCAGATGGGCTTCTTCTTTACATCGATCCGTGGCCCTGGTGAGCACATTTGGTCGAACTGACCAAGCTAGCCACCACGGCGTTGTATTTATTCGTCCTAACAATGCAAACATTTTTTTATCTTAAATAATTTCCTTAACTACTGTATCAATATTTTCCAATTTGTGCTATGTGACATTTTTTTAAAACTTCGATGAAGTTTATTGCCTATTTTTGTTTAAATTCTCAGTTTTTGCGTTTTTTTAATCTCTTTATAATAGCCTCGACATGTCTGTCGTTCCGTCCATCAGTCTGTAGAAATATATTCCAGTAGAAGTTAAACCAATCCACATACATTTTCATATCTGTGGACCAATATGGCGCCAGTCATCGATGTGCCAGTAAACATTTCTCACTTCTACGTTCCTGCTTCTTCAAAAGCGGACTCCAGCTGGCCCTACACATCCTGCCGGTTCGGCTCTAGCCTTTGGACCCCTTGACGTCATCTTGATCGGACTAACTTCTTGTGGGGCGTATAGCGCCATGTTATGATTCTCGGAGACGGTGTCGCCCCGATTCATTCCCTGAGCCACGTGAAACTACGGGCTAATTGCTGCAGCCATATTGTCGCCCCGATTCATTTATTTAGCCACATGAAACTACGGGCTAATTGCTGCAGCCATAGTGTCGCCCTGTACCTTCGCCTTGATCGATTTCTTGAGACTTCGCAACCTGTGTCCTCTAAAACCAGAGGCAGGATCTTGTAGCCGTGGTTTTGCTGTTATATATAAAATAAACTTTACTGTCCTTACTGCGATGAAAAAATATTGGGAGAGCTTGGCTCATCAGTGATGAATCCTCCCAGTAGTTTCGCCAATTTAAACTACCAGACAGCTTCTTAGAGTTCTAATATTGTATTGGACTATTCTGTTTATATATGTTTCAATGAAGAGTGGATTCTTAGAAATGGTTTCCAAGAAAATTATGATAATAAAAGCTTTTAGGACAGCAGAATTACATATTATATATATATATATATATTTAAAATAAACCTTCGTACTTTAATGCTTCCATATAGATGGCATGTTATCGTCTTATAATTAATTCCTTTGTCCTTCGTAACTTGCGGCATCTAGAACCATTTGCCAGATCTTGCAGCTATCGTGCCGCTCTGAGAATTACTTGAACAGTGACAGCCGCCTCAAACAAAGCCTGGAGACTTCACAAAGGGCGACTTATAAAACCATAGGCTGACCTTGAAGTTCTGATATTACCATGATCAATTTCTTTAGCCTTCGCAATGTGCAGCCTTAAAAACAATCGGTCACATTTTGCATATGTCTTGATGCCCACCTAATCAATATTAAAAAAAAACCTTTGCAATGAGCGGTCACTAAAACCAGTGTTTTGATATTGCAGCTGTTGTAACATCCTGGTTAATTATTTGATCCTTCGCAACATGTAGCATCCCACACCAGTGACAGAATCTTGCAGACATGATGCCTTCAATTCCTTGGATCTTCACCTTGATAAATTCCTTGAAACTTTGCAACGTACGTCTTATAATACCATCAGACAGATCTTGAATCTGTAGTGCAGCTCTGATAAATTCATCGAGACTTCGTGACGTGCGTGATTTGAAGCCAGATCTTGCAGCCGCCGTCTCGCCCTGATCAATTCTTTGAGCATTCTCAACATGCGATCTTTTCATACCATCGGCCAGAATTGGCCAAAAAAAGGCGCCGCTTTGATCAATTTCGCAGTGTGCGGCTTCCGAAACACAACGGCCAGAATTTTCATCCTCGGCGTTGCTTCGATCATTTCCTTGGGCTTTCTCAACCTGAAACTTAATATCAGTACCAATTATCATATGGAGCTGAATTTTGAAAACTTCATCTCTTGCCTTGGGAATTGATCTTTCTCATAATTCTATAGACTATAAAATCTAGGCTTCAAGCTTTTTAACTGTGTGTATGTCCAGTAACTATCATAATATTCCTTTCTCTTATCAATTTAACTATTTATTTATTTTTCAGTCCCATTTTTACCAGGTTCTCTCTTATAATACAATCTTTTTAATATATTTATTTTGACAATATATTATCATAGACAAAACTTGGCGAAGTGGAAAGTTTTTGATATCGCCCCTTGAGTTTTTTCAAGGATACAGAGACAATTTTGTCCACACACACTTGGTTATCTCGCGTGTCTTCAATAAAGGTCACTGTAGCAAATATCTTTCAGAGTTGTTTGAATCCCGATATACAAGGTTGGGTCAATGAGTAATGCACAATCACACCCCTAGCAAAATATATAAATAATTTATTATAATAAAATACATGTTTTCTGGTAAATAAACACTCTGCTTTTCATATTTGCAATCAGAATTTATTTTGTATTTTTTTCTTATATTGAGCCTAATGTGAACACAAGAATCCGAAAAAAACGGTCAGTGACCGAGTTCCTCTTTAAGTCCGGTGACATTTCAGCCACAGCAATTCACTCAAAACTTCAGCAGGTATATGTAAACGAAACATTGGATAGAAGCCCTATACAGAGATGGGTTTAGCGCTTCCAGAAAGGTGATTTTGATCTTCATGACAAAGAGAGGCCAGGTAAACCTTCAACTGTCACAACAGACCAAAATTTGGCTCTTGTTGAGGAAATTGTCAATAATACCCGGACAATAACGACATATCAATTGATCAAAAAACTTTCAATCTCTAAAGGAAGTGTTCTTGTTTTAGTCTTATTATTCTGTTTTGACCATGAGTGTATAACGGCTAATATGTACAACTAACATCACCACCATGCTACCCACTTGACTTTTAAAGACAACCTCAAAATATCTCACCCTCACATCTTTCTCCATCTCCTTCACTTTTACCTACACCCATCACCATAGAAAATTCCATACCCACCTTCATAGGACCGCCATAGCACTGTGTTTACAAATAGAAGTTCCAATAATGGATTCAAAGCCCGCCAACCATTCCACAATAATACGCCACGGTACCGTTCAAAAAGGGAATCAGACGACTCAATTAACCGTCACAATCCTCACCGATCAAATGAACCATTCATACATTTAATACCAGATAATTTAAGCAATTTATAACTTTCTACTTGACCTGAAGTCTTCGTTTAACAAAGACTTTATAACAATGTATCTAGCATATTTTAAAATTCTTTTTTTTTTCATATTTACACCCACACAGTTTCATAATTATCCATGTACATAACCAAATTTCCCCAGCACACAATCAAGCCATATCATGAATACATTTCCACGCAAGCTATCTAATCGGTTATCGTTCACTTGAGATCATATGTCCCTATGTCCACCACCTGCTATAATGGTGTTATTTCCTCAATTATGTTAGTCTGCACACCCTCCACGCTGCCCTCTTGGCAATATAACTTTAATTGCGCCATCTTCTCCACTTTCGTTCTCATCTTTAATTCTCTCTCTAATAGCCCACTTGTGATTTTTACATAATCAACCTCCCCCACTTTAGATTTCTTCAAGAACACATTTAGTTACATATACTTTTACTTACCAAAACGTAACCACTAGGTCCAAGTTTTCTCTCCCTCCTATTTAGAAAAATATATAATACCAAGACCCATTCATTCATTTATATTTCCTCCACACCTATTTTCTGTTTCTATATATTATATTTTAATAAATGAATTTCGTAGGAGGGCAGTCTTGGGGCCACAGTGGTTTCAGACGTCAAAGGGTAACACAAAAGGACGAGGCAGGTTGGATGTTATCTGAGAAAAAGGCCAGTACCGAAGACACGGACAAGGTCCAATGACCTACATGAGAGGAAGAGATGATCTTTTCGTTGTCCGACAAATAGTCGGAAGTCAAACAAACTAACGGAATTAGATCCTTGTACTGTCTTGGGTGTGGCGGACTCTCAATGAAACTTTATTTTCTTGTTTTGTATTACATAATGGCCAAATTGGAGCGTTGAATTGTATGTACATTTTGTAATTTATAATTATGTTACACCTGAAAATATAGTGTATATTGTATATATATCAAAATATTTTTCTCCCTCCCCATTGAATATAGGCAAAACATATTTTAAACCTTAATTCTATTGACATTATGTGGAGCTGAATTTGTTGTTAACACAAATACCTTGAAAAAGGTTGGCGTTCAGCTAAATCAAATATTATTAAATAAATTATATTATGACCCAATATATGTCTTTTTAATTAAAAATATGTGAATTCATATGAGTTCATTTTATTTATTTGCCTATTATGGATCTAAAAGTCTTTATAAAGTATGTTCACCAAAGGATTTTTACTTTTAGCTTTCCACACTCTCAAAATGATTGTTATATGTCTTTTATTACTTTGTGTATGCAAAGATTTATATATAGGTGTTTAGAAATTTATCTAACCATATATTTTAGAATAATAATTAAAAATAACTTCTGTTTAAAAAAATTGAACAAAATATGAGTAATACTTATTAAAGTAATTAATAAAAAATATCGATTTATTTAGATGAGTGTTTACTGATTAGTTATTTGGTTTCAACCACGACATTGCCATACACGCACTTTCGTAATTAAGGAAGTAAAATATTTATTCAATCGTTGGTGTATGGAAAAGTTGATTCTAGTCAGACACTAGGAAATGTAGGGTAGAATTGAGTGTAAGTCTTTATTGTGTAACTTATAGAAAAATTTCTTGAAAATAATTTCTAGAAAAGAGATAAACAAGAACTTTGGAAACTAACGAAAATGAATATTCTCTATTTTAAGAAATCAGGTAAATTTCTTTATTATCTTTTATTTCTATTTGGAACTTATTCTTTTATCTATCAGAAATATTCTGCACATCATTTTGGCAAATTGAAAATATATAAATTCAAGATTCTACTTCAAATGTTATCTTTTTTTATATTTCTGATTTTAAATATATTTTTAATGTTCAAATTAAATTCATTTACCTTTATTTATCCATCAATATCGTTGGCTAATAATTTAGGATCATGTTTTATGTTGATTTTGAATGAAAAAAACATTTCTAATCTTATTTCAAGTATTCCAAATGAAGATATTGTGAATTGTAAAAAATGGAGAATATATTATTTAATAATATTTGTGGTTTATCCTTTTCTCAAACTTACGTATTACTATTATTATTTTACTTCTAGACAATTAGATCATATTCAGAAAGCTGTGACAAAATGGAACAATATTTATATATTAATTTATGAATTAAATTATTTGAATCATTTATTAAATATTTCGTTGTTTACTTTTATTTGTGAAGAATTTGTAATATCTTTGAAACAATTTCAGAAAGATATAATTTTTTCTGTTCCAAAAAGAATGAATAAATTGATCAAACGTCATATGAATAATCTAAGATTAATTGAAAAGTTAGATGGAATATATTCGTCTGTTGTTTTTTTCTGGTTGGCTAAAAATATGTTGATTTTATTCAGTTTTACATTTTCTATGATTGAAAAATATAATAAATTAAATATTGCAAATCTAATTATGATATTTTTCAATATTGGCGTATCAGAAATCTTGATGATTGTCATTATTGTGCTTGTTGGAGAGCTGGTGGAATTTCAACTTGAAAAATGCGCAAAGGCCATGATCCGCAAGTCTATCTTCTTAGAACCAGCCAACCTATTTGTTCTTTGTCTTTCAAGCAAAGAAATGCAGCCATCTCTCACTGCAGGGAAGGTTGTCTCGCTCTCTCGTGGTTTACTACTAACCTTTGGAGGAACCCTCATCACCTACATAGTTGTCATTGTACAAATCAAACACTCTTGATTTCACTTGAATCCACACGACCTATCTATTCTTTGTCTTTCAAGCAAAGAAATGCAGCCATCTCAAATATCAGGGAAGTTTGTCTCGCTCTCTCGTGGTTTACTGCTCACTTTTGGAGGAACTTTCATCACCTACATAGTTGGCATTGTACAAATAAAAACTCTTTATTTTTCTTTATCCACCCTCTTGGATTCATAAAACCTATCTATTCTTTGTCTTTCAAGCCAAAATATACAGTCATCCCTTACTGCAAGGAAGGTTGTCTCGCTTTCTCGTGGTTTACTGCTAACCTTAGAAGGAACTCTCATCACCTACATAGTTGTCATTGTGCAAATCAGAGACTCTTGATTTCAATTGAATCCACCCTCTTAGATCCACCCAACCTATCGATTCTTTGTCTTTCAAGCAAAGAAATGCAGCCATCTCAAATATCAAGGAAGGTTGTATCGCTCTCTCATGGTCTACTGCTCACCTTTGGAGGAACTCTCATCACCTACATAGTGTTGTACAAATAAATCCCTCTTGATTTCTCTCTATTAATATCTTGACATTTTCCAGTCAACGGTATGATTTCCTGGCAACTTGATCAAATAGATGTTGTGTTTAACATCAAAATATATTACCGTTCGCTGAAGCCTATTATTTCTGGTTTATTCCTGGAGCTTCTGGTTTGCGATAACATCACATTAGACACGGAGGATTCGTCTTTCAACCCACATTACCTTAACTTGTGTTTACACTAACCATGACATCATCGTCCGTTTCTATTGCTTCCACTACACTTTTTGAAACGGCACATTCTGATGCTGAAAGTTTGCCATGATTCCGAAATCAAAAGAGTAAGAAGAACTGATCCTTGTATCTGAAATATACGCTGCCCTAACAGGAATTTTTAAATTCACCACTCCCTCTGGACTTAAGCTTTCAGCACAATGAGACTAATATTTCTAATGTGAATGTGCATATATTAAATAGATATATACTGTGTCTTCTTTTCACAAAAAGTCCATCAGACACTTCCAATTTCCTGATACCTGTTCAATAATTTACGGCCTTTGAAGCAACCTGTCAACGACCATCAATTGTGGACCCATCAACATCTTTGGTGTTTCTACATGTGCTTCATACATTCGTGACATCATGAAGACTAAGAGTGGAAGAGATTGTAGAGTGTGTTTGGTCTATTTCAACCGAAAATGAAGGAGGAAACAATTTTGTACTGTTCAATATATATGCTCAGAAAAAAACTTCACTTCATCCTTTTTGGACCAAATATCACTTATACAATAAACAATTATAGATTATTTTGTAAGCTGTGTATTATGTGCTTGAAACAATAAATTAATGTTTTGAAAGGAATTGTTGCATTCAATTTTTCAATATAAAATAAACATAATACATGTGAAAACATTTTGGGGCTTTGGTTTAGGGACGGACATAGGTCGAAGTAGCCCTGAAACGGCGTTAGACAGGGAAATATAAACAACAACAACAAAACCTTTATTAATACACTATTGTCTTACAAGGGGATTCCCCTAAAAGGTTATATATGTACATGAGTGAGGAGGTGAACCAATTTGACAGGGAAATATATAGAGCTTACTATTAATACATCGTTCACATTATTTATTCATACACATGTTTTATAAATGTATTTTTGATTTTAAAAAGCATATTGCTATTTGAAAAAAATAATTTTTAATTTTATTAAATGCCTTTTTATTGTGTGCATATACACTTATAAACAAAACTTAAAGGAAGTGAAATGTCTTTGATGTCTCTGGTCGGCTATTTTTTTTAAGGAGACAGAGAAAAATTTTGTTCACACTTGGTTATCTCGTGTGTCTTCAATAAAGATCACTGTGTATCAAATATCTTTCCGAGTTATTGTCTGAATCCCGATATACATGCTAAAGGGCACAACTTCCTTAAGTATTGTCCATGAGTGTATAATGGTTTTATATTTCAAATATATACGAGGTGTGTTCAAAAAGTATCGCGAATTTTGAATTTTCGCGGGTTACATATATTCGAATTTCGATCTTTTTGTGGCTTTATGTTGGTACTCATGTCTCTCACTTATGCCGACAAGCTGGGCCATTTTGAATGTTCACTTAATTGTTGACAGCTGCTTTGCTTGCAGGTGTTTTGGATCGTCTTCGATTTTTACCTATTAAAAAATGGATCAAAGAACCTGTATCAAATTTTGTGTGAAAAACGAAATTAAGTGCGCGGATGCATTCCGAATTTTGACTATGGCATACGGAGAAGCTACCTTGAACCGAAGCAACGTTTATCGGTGGTACAAAATGTTCTCAGAAGGCCGAGAAGATGTGAACGACGAAGAGCGTGCCGGACGCTCGAGCACTTCAACAACAGACGAAAAAATTAATGAAGTGGAGAAAATGATATTGGCCAATCGTCGAATCACCGTTAGAGAAGTTGCTGAGGACCTAAACATATCGATTGGCTCGTGCCATTCGATTTTTATCAATGATTTGGGCATGAGACGGGTCGCCGCGAAATTCGTACCAAAATTGCTCAATTGCGACCAAAAACAGCATCGCATGAACATTGCTAATGAGATGTTGGACTCTGTCCGCGACGACCCAAATTTGCTCCAGAGGGTCATAACTGGTGACGAAGCGTGGGTTTATGGTTATGACGTGGAAACCAAAGCTCAATCATCTCAATGGAAGCTGCCGCACGAACCAAGACCGAAAATAGCGCGCCAAGTTCGGTCGAATGTGAAAGTTTTGCTGACAGTTTTCTTCGATTGCAGGGGCGTGGTGCATCATGAGTTCTTGCCACAGGGTAGAACGGTCAATAAGGAATATTACCTGCAAGTTATGCGCAATTTGCGCTAAGCAATCCGCCAGAAACGCCCGGATTTGTGGAAGAACAAAAATTGGCTTTTGCACCACGATAACGCCCCTGCTCACACATCGTTGCTTGTGCGCGACTTTTTGGCCAAAAACAACACACTAATGATGCCACAGTCACCGTATTCCCCAGTTCTGGCCCCCTGTGACTTTTTCTTGTTCCCTAAACTGAAGAGGCCCATGAAAGAACGACGTTACGCTACGCTTGACGAGATAAAGACGGCATCGAAAGAGGAGCTGAAAAAGATTTTAAAAAATGATTTTTTGAAGTGCGCCGAAGATTAGAAAAACCGTTGGCACAAGTGTATAATATCTCATGGGGATTACTTTGAAGGGACAAAATAGGTATTCATGAATAAATAAATAATTTTTGAAAAAACACAAAAGTCGCGATACATTTTGAACACACCTCGTACAACCAATATTTTGAAGTTTACTATAACTTTCATTTTATATAATCGTTTAACAGCGACAACTTAAAAAAAAAACGATATTTAAAAAATCTCAAAACTGTATTTTAATTTTTAACATTTTAAAGTTTATATCCGACATTTTATGATTAAGATTTACATTTTAAAGTTAAATAAAAATATTTATAATAGTAAAACTTATGACGCATTAGCGCGCCATCTGTTATGAAAATTCGAAAAAAATATAGACGCGTATGATTCTTTTTAAAAATAAACAATTCCTACTGTCCTTACTGCAATGGAAAAATTAATGGGAGTGCCTGGCTCATTAGTGGTTCACCATTAATTTTTACAATGTAGTAAGGGCAGTAGAAAATTTTCAATTTGTAAAAGAATCATACGTGTCTATAATAGTTTCGAGTTTTCATATTAAAACTTATATATTTAAACATAATTTCAACCTTTTTAATAACCACTTTATTCAAAATAGTTTTTGTCTTAAGAACAAATAACTACACCGTTATTTGGAATAAAAGTACAATGATTGTAATGCGATATCTGAATATGATGTTATATCGGAGCTAGGTTGAAAAATCTATCTAATCAGGATGGTATAATAAGCTATACGTCGTTATACACGGGGAGGCCGCTAAAGTTAGCGCCCTTTATTGAAATAGTCATAAATGATACAGTATAACCTCCATTTAGCGGACACCTCTCCACAAAAGACAGTTTTCATTTGCAAAAATTACCATTTTTACTATTTAGCAACTCTCTGGTAAGAGGACACCTATCCCTAAAGGACACTTTGGCTCTGTAATTAAGTGTCCTTTACGGGGAGGTTCTACTGTATAAGTAAAGTAAATGTGACTTGCCTCCAACCAGAATCAGAAAGATCCTTCTGTTTCAACCCTCCAGGTTAGACCATTCGTCACAGCTGGAAGAAACCCTCTGCTCCTCTCATTATACCGCCATTGTCAATCTGCGAATAGCTCAATTCACACAGATTACATCCGGCCTGGGCGACTTGTAAGCTGCTCCGCTGTCCCTGAGTCCGACATACTCATTTCTGTGTCCATTTTCATGGAGGAATCCGCTCTGTTTAAGGCACATCGGCCGTCGACCAACTCGAGGACACCATGCTGTCTCACTGCTGTTATCGCATTATATCCCGCTGCTATCACCAGACTACCTCGTTCAGTTTTTCCTCAGCCGTCTAAAACCACGGTGCTAACGGGGCCTGACACTTTTTTGTTTTATTCCGTTCTCACCATCTACATCGTGTTTTCTATTGGGATAGGGGAACCTTGATGAGAGACCTTTATCTCCTTAAGGTGTCTGGTCACACGAGATTATTCAACACTCAGAAGGCGCAACTGCAGGATTAACATTAAGTTTTACATAAAAAAAATCCCAAATTACTTTTTTTTCACTCTGATTTTGTGGAGAAATAATTAATATGTCTTGTGGTCGAGTGATTTTCCTATCATAGAGCGGTGGGTCTGCACATAATGGCGGCCATTCCTATTGCCTGTCATATGTCTGAGGATTATTTTTTCTGTGTGAACATTCAGAAGCCATGGTTGCCATTTCCATATATTTGGACACTTCTTTATTGCGCTTCGCCTTTCTCCTACTCAACTGAGCTGTGGGTAATCTTTCTTTACCATCCTTTCACTTTCTCAGTCTCTCAGGGGCAAGGGGCACTTTCTTGTACAGTAGAACTTGGATAATTCGAACGTCTTTAATTCGAATATTTATCTTGGTCCCTAGAATTTCCTATATCAATACAGTAGAACTTGGGTAATTCGAACGTCTTCAATTCGAATATTTATCTTGGTCCCTAGAATTTCCTATATCAATACTGTTTTGTTTCCCACTTGGCAAATACGCATGGAGGAAAAGCAGAATGATTGTTTACAAAACAATTTGTTCTCGTTAGGCTTAATTGAATAGAATGTTATATACTAGCTTAAAGAAACAAATGTACTTATCTTTGGTCAGGCAATTATCCCAAGCTTTACAAATGAATTTATTTTAACTCTCTTTACAATAAATATTTAAAGAATTACAAAAGAATTAAAGCCGCAGCTGAAAGGCATTGTTCTCTAGTGGCGAACGTCCTTAGAATCTTCTAGAAGGTGGCGAGCTCCCTCTGGCGGCGCAGCCAGACGGCCTCCCATTGGTCAGCGATGACGTAGCTCTACCTTCACCGCCGCGCGCCGCCTTCTGCCACCTATGTTCAGAATAAAACTAAACATACTCCCCTCCTGTGGACGTAGTCCACACACAAAGCAAAAGAAAAGGATCACATAGTGTAGAAAGTTTTTTTTTTTTTTGAAGAAGAAGAATTAGAATGGCAGAAGTGCAATCTTCGAGATGGGTCTTATTAGATGATGTTGTTTCTCTGTTTGAAGTTCCACAACTCGGACAATGCCATCCGCTCCAGGTGACACCTTGGTGATGCGGCCAAGGCTCCACTGCAATGAAGGCATAGGAAAGTCTTTTACCAACACCAAATCTCCAACCTTCAGGTTGGAAGATGGTTTGTTCCATTTGGACCGTTGTTGCAGATTGTTTAGATATTCCCTGGACCATCTTTGCCAGAAAACATCTCTGGCCTTTTGAATTAATTTCCATCTAGTTAAGTAGTTGTCATTAGGGTGATAACTGGGCTCAGGAGTGCTGTTAATGGTCTTCCAAAAAATGTCCTGGAGTGAGAGGGTTGAAATCATTTGGATCCGAACTCATCGGATACAACGGGCGAGGATTCAAGCACGCTTCAATTTGACTTGTCAGAGTATTGAGTTCTTCAAAATTTAAAACTGCAGATTTTAAACACCTTAGGAGATGATACTTCAATGATTTAATTCCTACTTCCCAAATGTCGCCGAAGTTTGGAGCAGATGGAGGTATAAAATGCCAAGTGATGTGTTCATTAGCGACATAATTTTGAATTGAAGAATCCTTTACAAGTTGATGTATATTATTCAAAATATTCTTAGCTCCTTTAAAGTTAGTAGCGTTGTCGGTGAAAATATCAGAGGGTTTTCCTCGACGAGAGATGAATCTTCTAAAAGCAGCGAGGAAGGCAGGGGTTGACAGATCTGAAACTATCTCAAGGTGAATAGCCTTCGTTGAGAAACAAATGAATAATGCTATATATGATTTTAATGTTACTTTTGTTCTTATGGCATTAGGTTTAGTTATAAATGGTCCTGCGAAGTCTATTCCTGTTTTGCCAAAAAGGCTTGAGGGTATGATTCTATGGATAAGCAGATCTCCCATGATTTGTTTTGACACTTGGCGTTTCGTCTTGAAACATGTCATGCAACGATTAATGAGCTTTTTTACTAGAATTCTACCGGATGGAATCCAGTACTTTTGTCGGATGGCACACAGAGTTAATTGGAGACCAGAATGAAGATGCTCTACGTGGAATTGTTGAACAATCAATTCTGTAACAAAATGGTTGTGAGGAAGAATTATAGGATGCTTCTCATTGAATTGCAGGTTGGATTTGCGCAGTCGACCTCCTACACATAGAATTCCTGATGAATCAATAAATGGGTTTAAGGATAAAAGTTTTGAGTTTGATGGTAGTACTTTGCTTTGATTACAACATTGAATTTCAGTTTTAAATTCTGAACTTTGAATGATTTGAATAAGAGTTCGAATTGAATTATCGAGCTCATTAGAGGACAATTCTTTGTGTTTTATTTTGTCGCTGCTGTGTCTAGCATTGTGGATAAATCTTAGGAGCCATGCCGTAACTCTGCTCAGCTTCATGAATGTTGAGAATTTAAAAATAAAGTCTAGAATAGGACAAGTAGTGAAATGAACAATCGGAACAGTCTTTCTTTTTTCATGACAAACTTCTTTTGGAAGTTCATATGTGATTGGTAGCGGATCTTGTAAACTTGAGTTTGATAGCCAATCAGGACCATTCCACCAAAGTGAATGGTTTACTAGTTCTGAAGAAGTTATACCTCTGGAGGCGCAATCTGCAGGATTATCCTTGGTAGACACATAGTACCAAGAAGATTGTAGAGTTAAACGCTGAATTTCTGCAATCCGGTTACCAACAAAAGGTTTCCAATGTTTTGATTCAGATTTTATCCAACATAAAACAATCTGGGAATCTGTCCACAAAATTACTCGGTCAATCTGCAACAGCAATGAGCTGCAAATGGAATCATATAAATTTGAAAGGAGAAGAGCAACACAAAGCTCCAGACGAGGTATTGACGTTGCCTTCAAGGGAGCGACTTTTGTCTTGGCAGCAATCAATGTGACTTGAACATGACCAGATTTAAAACGAGATTTCATATAAACAACTGATGAATATGCAGATTCGGAAGCATCACAAAATCCATGGAGTTCTAAAGAATGCATAAGTCCCTTGCAGGAAATATATCTAGGAATTTTAATATGATTTAGCATGGCCAAATCCATTTTCACTCTCCTCCAATGAGAACACAACGATTCAGACAAGGGATCATCCCAATCCAAATCCTGTTTCTACAAAGTTTGGAACAGAATCTTGAAGCTAATGATCACCGGTGATAACCATCCCAAAGGGTCATAAATTCGAGAAATGTCCGATAACAATTGTCTTTTACAATATACGTCTTTTAGTGAATTGACTGTAATTGTGAAATTATCCGTGGATGGATTCCAATTTATCCCAAGAATCTTAACAGATGAATTATCTCCGATTTCATATGAATCATGTGCTTTCAGCGCTTCTGGTACCTCTGAAAGAACCTCAGGGACATTTGACATCCATTTTCTTATGCAAAAGCCACCAGATAAAAGGATTCTCCGGATATCATCAATGAGAACTTTTGCTTCTTCGATTGTTGTTGCGCCAGAAAGTAGGTCGTCTACATAAAAATCAGTTTTTATGATTTTAGATGCCTCTGGGAACAGGAGTTCTTTGTCGGTGGCAAGTTGCATCAAGGTACGGATTGCAAGATATGGTGCACACGACATTCCATAAGTTACTGTGAGCAATCTATACTCCAATAAAGATTCTAATGGATTATTTCTCCAGAAGATTCTCTGAAAGTCGAGATCAGAAGAGTTCACTTTTATCTGTTTGTACATTTTCTCAATATCTCCCGTAAAAGCTATAGGATTAGTATGAAACTTCACAAGAATATTGAAAATATCATGCTGCAATTTTGGTCCAGTATGAAGAAATCCATTTAAGGAGTAATTGTTGCTCGTTTTGCACGATGCATCAAACACTACTCTTAATTTAGTAGTGCTGCTCTGCTCACGCAGAACGCAATGGTGAGGTATATAATAGCACTTGTCTGATGGTTTGTCACGTTCGTTTTTCGGAATGAGCTCCATGTGGTTGAGAGAAAGATATTCCATCATGAAATCCTTATATTGCTGAAGAAGATTCGAAGATTTGTGCAATTTTCTCTCAAGAGCAAGAAATCGTTTCATGGCATTCTGACGTGAGTCTCCGAGATTAGTCACAGATTTAAACGGTAGACCAACAGAATATCTTCCATCTGTTGATATGCAAAAGTTCTTGTCATAAATGTCCCCGCAACTCTTCTCCTCTTTAGTCAATGGAAGAGCGGCAGGAACCGATTCCAATTCAAAAAACTTTCGCAGATTATCATCTCCTTGGGATGTTGAGCATAATGAGATATAGTTGTTTCCAGTCTCAGAACTGGAAACATTTCCTGAAAGTATCCATCCTAACTTGGAACTACAGGCAGTGGGTCCTGGATGATTTTGGAATCGTAGTTTTCCTGTATATAAAAATGGGGCTAGGTCTGCACCAATTACTAAATCAATGGGACTTGTTTTATCAAAATTGGGATCTGCTAATAAAGTATTCTTAAGATGAGGCCAATTATCTCTATTTATCAGAAAATTAGGTAAATCAACAGTGATTTGATCGAGTATTATGGATGAAATTTTGAATATTCTATCAGAAAAATGAGGCTTAAATTGAAGAAAAGTCTCACTAGCAGACTGCTGTATTGGTTGGTTACCAATTCCAAAAACTGTGAGTTGGCTCTTTTTAACAGGAAGATTCAACTTTTCACGACAATTTTCTGTTATTAGACTTCTTTGAGAACCAGTATCAATCAAAGCTCTGCATGGATGAAACGATCCATTTTCTGCTCTCACTCTCACGATAGCAGTAGATAATAAGATTGTTTCATTGGGCTTTGTTGTATCACTGAGAAAACATGAAACGCTAGATTGGGCAATTGGGGCTTTAATTGAAGTGGTATTCAAAGGTTCGGGTTGGAAGGAATGCAAAAGAGTGTGATGTTTTTTTTGTTGCATGATTTACAATGCATAGTGATTTTACATGACGTTACTCTGTGGTTGGATCGCAAACAATTGAAACAAAGGTTATTGGTTTTGACTATGTTCCATCTTTCAAGGAGAGAACTTTTATGGAACTTGTCACATTTGAATATAGGATGTGAATTTTTGCATAATAGGCATTTATCATCACCTTTTGAAATAGAATTATATACATGTGTTTGTTTCACTACAGATTTATCCTCTTTAGCATAACCTTTTATCGATTTCAAACTTTTTGCTTGTTTTTCAAGAAACATAATAAAATTTTCGTAGGATGGAAAGCCATCATCTATCAACGTCAATTCCCATTGCCTTTTCAAATCATCACCTATTTTTCTTTGTAGGAAATGTATTAGAAAGATATCAACAAGTGTATTTCTCTCCAAACCCAGTGATTTCAAATTCTCATGGCTTCATTACATATATCTAGTAGTTCGAAAATGGCCTTGGAATTTATTAGTTTTAAAGGTTTTAAAGTGAATAATTTTGTACATTGTGAAAAGGCAAGTTCTTTTTTGTTATCATATCTGGAGACCAATGTGGCCCAAGCATGGGCATAGTTTTCATCAATAACAGGAAATCCCCTAATAAGTCGTTCAGCGTCTCCAGTAACAGCTGATTGTAAATATTGCAGCTTTTGTGAATCAGTTAGAGCGGTATTGGAATCAATAGACAGAGAAAACAATTGCTTGAAACTAAGCCATTCGTTAACATCACCAGAAAAGGAAGGTAAATTAAATTTAGGAAGTTCTATTTTACTTGTGGTTGATTGATTTAGATCATCAATTTTGCTTGAAATGGCTGTACAAGATACTTTATTGATATTCGCCACTAAATTTCTAAGATTATCATTGTATTGCATAACTCTAGAAAAGTAAACTTCATCATCAAATTCAGAAAATGTTAAAAGATTACAATAAGTTTTTTCAATGTTAGATTTTATATCTAAAATATCTTGTTTAAATGTCTGTAAATTTGCATCATCCTTCGCTTCAATCATCTTGAGCGAAATTTGTTCAAAATAATCCACTTGTTTGAAATGAAATTCAAGAATATTTAAAGTAGATTTAAATTTGGCAGCCATTTTGGCAGCCATCTTTAATTTTTGCTATTATTAATTTTAATAATATATTTCAAAAATGAACTATAATTATTTATATTTAAATAATTATTTATTTGATTTATTCCCGGGTTTCGGCACCAATGTTTTGTTTCCCACTTGGCAAATACGCAAGGAGGAAAAGCAGAATGATTGCTTACAAAACAATTTGTTCTCGTTAGGCTTAATTGAATAGAATGTTTTATACTAGCTTAAAGAAACAAATGTACTTATCTTTGGTCAGGCAATTATCCCAAGCTTTACAAATGAATTTATTTTAACTCTCTTTACAATAATTATTTAAATAATTACAAAAGAATTAAAGCCGCAGCTGAAAGGCATTGTTCTCTAGTGGCGAACGTCCTTAGAATCTTCTAGAAGGTGGCGAGCTCCCTCTGGTGGCGCAGCCAGACGGCCTCCCATTGGTCAGCGATGACGTAGCTCTACCTTCACCGCCGCGCGCCGCCTTCTGCCACCTATGTTCAGAATAAAACTAAACAAATACAGTAGAACTTGGGTAATTCGAACGTCTTCAATTCGAATATTTATCTTGGTCCCTAGAATTTCTTATATCAATACAGTAGCACTTGGATAATTCGAACGTCTTTAATTCGAATATTTATCTTGGTCCCTAGAATTTCCTATATCAATACAGTAGAACTTGGATAATTCGAACGTTTTTAATTCGAATATTTATCTTGGTCCCTAGAATTTCCTATATCAATACAGTAGTACTTGGATAATTCGAACGTCTTTAATTTGAATATTTATCTTGGCCCCTTGAATTTCCTATATCAATACAGTAGTACTTGGATAATTAGAACGTCTTTAATTCGAATATTTATCTTGGTCCCTAGAATTTCCTATATCAATACAGTAGTACTTGGATAATTCGAACGTCTTTAATTCGAATATTTATCTTGGTCCCTAGAATTTCCTATATATAAAGTAGAACTTGGATAATTCGAACGTCTTTAATTCGAATATTTATCTTGGTCCCTAGAATTTCCTATATATAAAGTAGAACTTGGATAATTCGAACGTCTTTAATTCTATTGAAGATATTAATCTGTGATTTTAAATGTTTCTTTTTGACCAGTACTTTTGTTTTGTTTTTGCCTTTTCCTAAAATGTTTCTTTCTTCTTCTTAATTATTATTTGTTCTATATGTAAAGCTTTGTTTTTTGATACTTGAATAAACAAATTCAAGTTATTATATTTTTTGTGTGCTTTTAAAGTTAAAACACAACAGGTTATGGACCCAACCACGCATTCACTGCGAAATATAACAAAGCAACGGTAAGCCTAAAAATAATTCTATTTTGTTTATTACGTTAAAATTTATATTAGTAATGGCTGGAATGGATAATATTAAAATGGGTATGAATATTCCCAAATTGGAAGGATTAATAAACTGGCCAGAATATAAGAAAAATATAAAATTGCTTTTAACAATAAACAAAGTAATAGGCGTTGTTGATGGAACATATAGAAAGCCAATAAAACAAGAAACAAATGAAGAAAAAGAGGCATATGTAAAATGGGAAAGTGAAGATGCAATATCCCAATTGTTATTTACAACAAGTGTGATGCCTGATGTAAGTCAACTAATCATTCCCTGCTCAAGTGATAAAGATACGTGGGACAAATTGTTAAGTGTCTATGAGCAAAGCTCTGGTCAAAGATTAGACATGCTCTATAATCAATTCTTTAATTTTAAGAAGGATCCTACAGATGATATTTCAAAGCACATTTCAAAATTAGAAAGTTTATGGAATGATATGCAAAATGAACTTACTAAACAAGAAAATTTGAAATTGCCAGAATCCATGCTGATGTGCAGAATCATAAACACCTTGCCTGATGAATATTTTGATTTTAAAAGTGTTTGGGAATCAGTGTCTAAAGAAGAACGTTCTGTAGACAATCTCACACAAAGGCTTCGGTTACTCGAAATAAGAATTCAACAGCGAGATGAATGCAGCGCATCAAGTTCGACAGCACTAATGGCAAATGCATATGAAAATAAGCAAAATATGAAAGGAAAAGCTTCCAAAAGTAATGAAAAATTTCAGAAAACAAGAGAAACAAGAGAATGTTACTTTTGTCATAGAAAAGGACACTTGGCCAAAGATTGTAGGTATGCAAAACAGAAGAAACTAAAGGAAAAAGAAAAGGATGAAACTAAATTAAAACTTAATTCAAAATTTTAAGTGAAAGTTTAATCAGTGAAAGATTCAATGAACAAGATGAAGACATTTGGATTGGTGACTCAGGAGCTACTAACCACATTACAAGAAATGCAAGTTTTTATACTTCTTATAAGGATTTTCCAACCCAACAGACTGTTATAGTTGGAATTAATGAAAAATTGATAGCTTATGGAAGTGGAACTATAACAATTGAAACCTGTGTAAAAGGTAAATGGCAAACTCGCTACCTAACTGATGTATGGTATGTTCCCAATTTCAGTCGTAATGTGATGTCATTACAGTCCACATTGGATAAAGGGTTTGAAATGAAAATGGATAAAAAAGGTTGTAAACTTTTTAAGACAACAACTGGAGAAGTTATTGTAGAAGGGAAAAGACTACCAGGAGGCTTGTATGGTATGTTAATAACAAGTATCAAACCTGAAAATGCTGCAGAAGTCAATTTAGCCAAAACCCAAAATGTCAATATGCTACAACTATGGCATGAAAGATTTGGACATCAAAATAAAAGGCATGTTCAAAAATGGCTTAAAGAACAAGGAATAGATGCAGTCATGGGCAATGAACCTTGCGAGGCATGCATTTATGGCCAACAACATAGACTGAGTTTTGGATCAAGAGAACAATATGCTTCTACTCAACCTGGAAACTTAATTCATGTAGATGTATGTGGCCCTATGCAGGAAGTTTCGAAAGGAGGGATGAGATACTTTGTGTGTTTCAAAGATGATTTTACAAAATACCGATCAGTGTATTTCCTAAAAGAAAAGTCACAAGTCATTGAAAAGCTAGAACAATTTCTCTTGGAAACAAAGACTACTGGACATATAGTGAAAGAAATTCTCACAGATGGAGGAAAGGAGTTTGTAAATAAAGAAACCTCAAAAATTACAAACAAGTATGGTATTAATCATAGGATCACAATGCCATATACTCCACAACAGAATGGTTCAGCGGAAAGGGAAAACAGGACTTTAATAGAAGCAGCTCGTTCAATGATATATGCCAAAAATATGAGCCTAAAGCTTTGGGCAGAGGCAGTTAATACTGCTACATATGTTTTGAATAGAACAGGACCAACACAAATTGAGGGAAAGACACCTTATGAACTATGGTTTGATAAAAAACCAGCAGTTGATCATCTTCGAATATTTGGAACTGAATGTTTTGTTCATGTGCCTGATGAAAAGAGAAGAAAGTTAGATGCCAAAAGCGAAAAAGGTATTTTAGTTGGTTATTGCAGTAACAAGGATGGGTATCGAATCTGGATGCCGAACTCAAACAAAGTTGTCACAAGTAGGGATGTAATATTCAAGGAAACTATACCAACATTTAGCCTTGATATTGAAAAGAGAAATAAGGAACTTTCAAGTAATCAGATTGATGAACAAAATGATACTCAAGATATTGAGAAAATTGAAAGCAATGTTCAAACATCAGACGTATACAATCTAAGAGATCGATCAAATATATCAAAACCTCAAAGGTATATTGATGCTGAAATAAATATTGCAGAAGGTCTTGAACCCAAGACATACAAAGAAGCAATGGATTCTCCAAATGCACAATTTTGGAAAGAAGCAATGAATGAAGAAATGAATTCTTTAACGGAAAATGATGTATACGAATGCACAACATTACCACCTGGCCAAAAACCAATTGATTGTAAATGGGTATTAAAGACCAAATTGAATTCTAAAGGAGAGATTACAAGATATAAGGCAAGACTGGTGGCAAAAGGGTTTGCACAAAAGAAGGGTATAGATTATGAAGAAACATTTAGTCCTGTGGCAAGACATGACACCATAAGAACTCTTTTAGCAATTGCTGCTAATGAAGACTTAAAATTGGTACAGTTTGACATAAAGACAGCCTTTCTCTATGGAGACTTACAAGATCAAATTTATATCAAACAACCTGAAGGATTCAACAATGGAACAGATCTTGTATGGAAATTGAAGAAAAGTCTCTATGGACTTAAACAGTCACCAAGATGCTGGAATCAGAAAATAGTCAACTTCATGAAAGAAAGATGTCTGAAGGAAAGTACAGCTGACCCCTGTTTATTCTTCAGAAAAACAAATGATCATCTACTCATTATTGCCATATATGTTGATGATGGAATCATTGCTGGTACAAATGAACAGGAAATCAAAGAATTTCTTGATGAACTAATGTTTTCATTTAAGATCACAAGTGAACCATTAAATTACTTTTTGGGTATTGAGATAGAGCGGCAACCGGATGGGTCAATCTTTATAAATCAAAAGGCATATATAAAAAGAATTCTTGAGAAATTCAATATGTCTCAAGCGAATAAAGTGGGAACACCAACTGATAATTCTACTGTTCCTGGGGAAGCAGAGATTCTAGAAAATGTTCCCTTTCGTGAAGCGATTGGTAGTCTGATGCATCTGAGCTGCTTAACAAGACCCGAATCACTTTTGCACTGAATAAAGTTTCTCAATGAATCTTCAAATATCTACTGGGTATGAGGAACATTTGAAATCTGATTAAGGGGAAGTGTTGAAGATATTAATCTGTGATTTTAAATGTTTCTTTTTGACCAGTACTTTTGTTTTGTTTTTGCCTTTTCCTAAAATGTTTCTTTCTTCTTCTTAATTATTATTTGTTCTATATGTAAAGCTTTGTTTTTTGATACTTGAATAAACAAATTCAAGTTATTATATTTTTTGTGTGCTTTTAAAGTTAAAACACAACAAATTCGAATATTTATCTTGGTCCCTTTTATTCAAACGTTTTTAATTCGAATTTTTGGATAAATCGATTTTTTTGATCCCTTGGGCTTCGAATTATCCAAGTTCGACTGTATATCTCTTTCTCACCACCACGTCATCTTGTCTGTTGGAATAGGAGAGACTCAATACTTGAATATATATCTGGTATGATGACAGTCTGGGTATTTACTACCCCTATTGTAGTATGGCCAGGTACAGCCCCTGTCTAGCATGTGCTAGAGGTAAAGTCTGGTCGATAATCAAGCATACCGGAATATATCTGATGCAGAGGAAAAAATGGTAATTTCAAAGAGAAGTGGAAAGGGAAACCTAGGCGGGAAGTGTCGATGTTTTCTTACATTAGAATAGAGAAGTCACTGGCTAAAATGTCTGAATTAATTGTACTTAATTTTTATATTATACATTAAATTAAATAACTTTAAACATTATACATATTTAACTTTTATATAGTACTTCTTCTTCATTTCTTTCTTTATCTATTATTTATCTTTCTCTTGTATAGCCTATATAAAGATATCTCTCTTTGTAAAATTTGAGATTCAAATAAAGTGAACCGTTTCTGAAGCAATCCTTTAATGCATCCTCACGTAGCCTTGCAGAACCAGATTATTGAGTTTTCCCGCAGATTTGCGTTTTAATTATATCATATTCGAAATTTACTCAGGGTCAAAAAAGGGGGATGCAAGAGCTGTTATGCCTATATCGTCTCGGGGTTTGTAATTTGACTTGCCAAATTTCTCATCTGTGGATATGTAACGTGACGTCACTCGGTCTAAACTCTTTCCTCTACCCTAAGGCTGCAGACTTTAGTTTACAGGAGATAGCTTGAAAAAAAACTATGTAGCTATGCATTGTTGCATCTTTTAATATATAGAAAGATATAGAAAAAGAAAGGAATTTGAAAATATTTAGATGTGCTTCTACAAGTTTGTCCCAAAAGTTCGTGAACACTTGCAAAAAATTGAAATACCAATATTATTCGCCGTTATGTATAATGTCTTTGTATTATGCATAAATTAATTGTATTATGTATCACTATGTATTCGCCGTTATGTATAATGTCTTTGTATATGTATAAAGTAATTGTATTATGTATTATTATGTATTCGCCGTAATAATATTATACACCAAGTGATAAGAAAAACAACGCTTTAAGAAAAACACGAACTTTTGTGGGACAACCTTATAATATAATTTTTTTGGCAATTTCATTAGGCGTTCTTTTTTATAAAACAATAATGATAATATAAAGAAATGCATAAATATCATCACAATGTTCATTTATTCTTATCGCACCATCAAAGTCTAATCATCATAACTCGATATCCCCATGGTGGTAAAGAAGAAAACACAGCATATATATTACTAGCCGAATGACCCGGGCAACGCCCGTGTTTTACCCGATTGAATGTTTTTATTCAAATACTATTTGTTACAATTATAAATTGGCGCCTTAAATAAATGCATATATTAGTTAATAACTATAGCCTATGTGCTTTATCTGTCTATGTACTGTTGGCTTCCGTAGGCGTCTCTTACTGGGAAAATGAAAGAGAGGATTCCATTTAGTTATAAACTAATATATGCATTTATTTAAGGAGCGACCCGCTCCAACGCAATAGTTACAAAAACCAAAAAGCGAGTGGGGGGGGGGGGGGGGGGGCAAAGGTGGCGTGATCGTAGCCAACCAATAGGAGAGCGCCATTCCAAAAAAAAAAAAAAAAAAAAGCAAACGGTGACAGAGATGAAAAATTATTAAGAACGCATGACGCTCGTAACTGTATATAGAATGATACATTAGCCCACCATTAATTAATGGAACTTTAAACTAGTTTTGACGTGTATGATTCTTATTTTTTAAATAAAACACAATTTTCTACTGCCCTTACTGCAATGATAAAAATAATGGGAGGATTTACCACTGATTATACAGCTTCGCCCACATTATTTTATAATTACAGTAAGGAGGGGGGGGGGGGGGGCAGCAGAAATTAATTAATTTAAAAATAATCATACGCGTCAAAATTAGTTCAGATTTTTAATGATATAATTGATTTCACATGTGTAGAAAAGCGTATAATATATATCTGCTAGGCATGTGATATGTCATTATATTTAGAAATCTATAAATAAAATGGCTTGTGTGGGAGTATGAGGAAAGGGAAGATAAAATAGCCTGGTCAAAACAACCCTCTTGGCCCCCAGATGTCAGCCTTCACCCCCCCTGGGGGTAATTTAGTTTACTCAAAGAAGTTTAAAGCACCAGGATGTGATGATCAAGGGACAGTTCCCACCGAGGTGGCCTTGACACCAGTTGTTCCCAGGGTGGTCCTCGGACCATCTCTTTTTCCTCCCCGATCTACTCCCCACGGGAATATACCTCTGGATCCTGTCTCCTGTGTGTCCTTACCACTTTTCACACAACTACCACGACTGCTTCACAAATCACCACATTAATATATACAGTGGACCCTCGGTTTACGAGCACCTTGGAGTACGAGCTTTTCGCAGTACGAGCAAATTTTTTGAAAAATTTTACCTCGGATTACGAGTGAAATTTCGCATTACGAGCAACTCGTGATGGTTGCCCGTAATCGTGATGGATGAAAATTCACTGGGATCCCTCCCTTCAGATCAGATTTGGGAAATATGTAAAATGTGGGAAACTGTGCAATTGTTCGTAGCAAGAAGAATTGCCCGAGTTTCAATTATTAAAAATAAGAAATTAGTTTCGCACTACGAGCGTTTTGGAGTACGAGCATGGCTCTGGAACGGATTATGCTCGCAAACCGAGGGTCCACTGTATATATATATATATATATATATATATATATATATATATATATATATATATATATATATATATATATATATATATAGATTCATTTAAATATTAAGTTTTAGTATCCTTATTGTGATTGTTGAAGGGCCGTTACAATCCAAAGATTGTATAGTCATGTTGAAAAAAAAAATGACAAAAGGATGCCCTCAAGGTGGTCCTTTATCCTCAATATTATGGAATATATTGTTAAACTACACTTGCTATGAAGAGTTTCGATCATACAAGTGCAGAAATAATTTGCTATACAGACGACGTTTCTATCATTTGCTGGAACAGGTCTATCGAGGATCTCAAAAGATTAAACGAATATACTCTATGCTAATTGATTCAATGGTGTAATAGGAATAAATTATCAATGAGCCCAGAGAAAACGAATTTACTTATATAATAAACCTAAAGTTCCAATTGAAATACCGAATATTATTTTAAACCCAGTAGATCAATTTGAAATCTTAGGTATAAAATTCTCAAATCATAGAATAAAAAAGATCAATTTTACACCACATATCAACATTTTTTTGCAGGACAGTAAGAATGAAACATTTTATGTTGTCACTTAGTGGAAACTTGTGTGGGGATAAATATTCAGAAAAGAATAATTTTGTATAAAATAATCATCAGACTAGTTCTTATGTATGGTTCAGAAATATGGTACAAATTATACAAATATGGACAAATAGTCGATGCAAAGAAAAACTAAATTCTATTCAATATCAAATATTTCTTTGGGCGATTAGAGCCTACAAAACTACATCTTCCAACTGTGTCCATAAGTCTTGCGAACATCTCCCTTCTCACAGACTATATTGAATCTAAAATAATTAAATATGATTTGGCTCAACTTTCTATAGAGGAAAAAAAAAATACTTTTATATCGCATACTCCAAGTATAGTTAAATCATTTTTAAGTGGAAAAATGGATGAATTATTTCTAAAAACAAATGAAATATTTCAAAGCTTTTTCCGGTTTGGAATTCCATCACTTATCCATTTTAACCTTTACAATACTCAGTTCACAACGAATCACGGAAAATTTAGGGGATTTTTGTCAACAATTGGAACTGTTGAGGATCCTAGCTGTTACTGTGGCAAGGAAACCTAGGACTCGAGACACCTACTGCTGGAATGCCCACTCTTCTTTAGCGCTAGACAACAATGTTGTAGATCTATATGAAGTTGTAAATACTAGAAATAATTTCACAGATTTAACCATTTTTGTAAATATATTTATGACTATGTTTTTTTAACCTGAAAGGATCAGGTTCCTAATATATCTTATTGTTTCTTTTTTTCAATTATTGATATTTTTGTTTGTATAATGAGTTTATAACTGTTTCTGTTTAAAAATGTAAAGCGACGCAATTATCCCTAGCGGGGATATCACGTTTTGTGTGTTGAAATTAATAATAATAATAATAATAAAAAAAAACAATATAAAAAAAGTTTATGATGCATTAGCGCGCCATCTGTTATCAAAATTCGAAACTATTATAAACGCGGTTGATTCTTTTTAAAAACAAACAATTTCTACTGTCCTTAATGCAATGGAAAATTCACCACTGATGAGCCAGGCCCTCCCATTAATTTTTCCATTGCACTAAGGACAGTAGAAATTGTTTATTTTTAAAAAGAATCATACGCGTCTATAATAGTTTCGAATTTTAATAAAGTTTATATAAAAAAGAGGCGTACCTGGATCTTTTCAGAATCTACAGATTCAAATTAAAGATTACAGATCCAGTTAGGCCATTTTTTATATAAACTTTCTCAACGAATCGCCTTTTGATTCAAATTATAAAGAAAGTACTGTAAAAATTTAACCAAGTTTTCAGCACGCCCTCAAACGCTAACCTCGCGCTGCCACTCCTAACGTAGCTTTCGCAAATATCGCAACTGCTTTCGCAACTTGCTGCTCTCGCAAATCTCGAAACTATCGAAAAAGCTCTAGAAGACATCGCAATGGCTTTCTGCTTCAACCTTTCGAAGCGTTTTAACGCGTAAGTCTTATTGAAGCTCAGTTTATCAACTTCCAGAATTATCTCCTTTGTGTGATGAAGTTAGAATCACAACAATTAATTTAAAAGGTTTCACCATTACCTTTTATCCTTTAATATGAAACATTTTTCCAACAATAAATGATTAAAAAAATTGAATATATTCATAATTGATTTTTTTATTATATATATATTTTTTCAAATGAATTTTATAAAATTACTAGCGGATGTGTACCCGGCTTCGCCCGGGTTTTATCCGAGTGAAAGTTTGCCTAACGAATATTATATATTATGAAGTATAATAAACAATGTTAAAGATTAGTTTTAATTATTAATCAAGATTGTGTGTGAATATGTGAGAAAGATGTAATATCGTTGTTGTTTTCTTGGCCGACTGTTTTACATATGGTGTCATCTTAAAATTACTTGTTTTGAATATTTTTTTAGATTGAGTTGAATGAATTGCTGAATTTTTTTTTGTATTTATATATAAATAAAATTAACTCTGTTGATTATTTTTTGTATTTAATCGATAACAGCGAAGTTACGCATGTTAAAGTTAGGAAAAATATTTTGATGTTAAGCAAAACCTGCTCCATCTCGTTTTACATAAATGTTGAAAATTTGGTCGAAATTGATGCATTGTAACGAAAGTTTTTAGTGAACAACACTTATGAAATTTCCATTTTATTAATATAGATACAAATTTCTCTATTGTCGCTAAAAAAGGTTCAATCATGAAAAAATATATATTTGAAACTTACTCGTATTTAAAAATTATTCTTCAAAATTTATATGAAATTAGAAAAAGGATGATTTTGATTATATTTTAACATATAACTATATAACTTATCTTTTAAATATAAGGTGTGATTATAATTCATCAACTTGCGATTGTATTAAATCTATAAATGTAAAAGAGGGGATCTCTATAGGATCGGCTGCTAACTTATAGCGAGAACACGAGATTTCGCGTGGCAGCTTCAGGCACTTCTCTGAGAGTTACTGCTCCTGTAAAAACGTCCTCACGGCACTCTGTATTCCTTTAAATTTCTCACTGTTCAGTTTACGGCTGCGTAAAACCTTTGCGCAGATATAAGTTACCTTCTCGCCCTAACTCCCCAGTTTCTCCATACTTTTCTCAGCGCCACTATTTGCTGCTTCATACAACTGTGGGATGTTCCTTACACCTCACCGATGCTCCTTACATTTAAGGAAGGCTTCTAATAACCACCGATTCCTTTACAATTGACTCTTTACAACCCCTCAGTGTTCCTTATAACTGATGGATGTTCCTCTCAACCTCCGTACAACTCTCCTCTTCTCCCTATAACGAATATACGCTCCATACAAATCTCCGCTATTCCATACAATCTACGGATGTTCTCCGCATGTATCCGCTGCTCCGTGCAACTGATCGAAGTTTCATACCACACTGTGCAGCCCATTACAAACAACTTCCGCTCTCTATTACAGGTCTGCTCCTACACAACACGACAATCCTTAGGATGATTGTATATAGATGGTATATATATGGTAAGAAGGAGTTCTGTTTTTAAGGTATGTATAGGTATTAATAGCTTCAGCCCAAAATTTTATTGGTAATCCAGATTCTATTAATAGGGCTCTTGTTCCTTCTATTAGGTTTCTGTTAGCTCTTTCACATCTTCCATTTTGAGCAGGGGAAAAAAAGGTAGTTCTTTGATGTTCCATTCCTTTCCTTTTCAGATAGGATTCCAATTCTTGGTTGTTGAATTCAGTACCATTATCACTCCTGAATTTTTTAATCCTTTTATTGGTGGTGTTCTCTATATATTCTATAAATTCTTTGAGTATTTCTTGAGTTTCTGATTTTGCTTTTAAGAATCTAGTGAATAATTTTTCCTTGAATAGTCATCTACTATAGTAAGAATAAATCTTGCTTTACACACCAATAGATTATTCTTTTATGGGCCCAATTAAATCAATATGCAAAAGTTCTAATGATAATGAGGTTTGAATTTTTTCAATTCTTTTAAAATGTTTTCTTGAGTATTTAGATTTAATACATGTAATGCAATCATTTAAGTCTCCTTTAGATATGCAATCAAATTTGTATACTAAGTTTTTGTTTTTCATTATAGTCATGTAATTTTCATTAGGGTGGCCCAATCTTTTATGCCAAATATCTTAATTAACTTTGAATAGTTTATATTCTTCATCCCTTGAACCAGAGGAGTTTATTATATAAAAATCATCAATTTTTAGCGCTTCCAATATGACTTGATCCTTGAAATCTATTATAGTACATTTGTCTTTGCTAAAAAAATATTCTTTGGTAGTCTTGTACTAATTTTCCTACAGACAACAAATTCCTTTGATTTGAAGATAAGTAAATTTTCTTCTTTTGTTTTGATTTTCACATTTCCTATAGCTTTGGATTCAATTTGAGTGTCATCAGCAAGGATTATTTTCTTTTCCTTATTTTCTGAATCTTTTGAAATTTCAAAACAGGATGTCATATGGCTTGTAGCACCACTATCAATTATCCATTCCTGTTCACTCTTTTCTTGGTTTTTGGCTATCAGACAATTTGCTGCCTTTTCATTATATGAATTTCCAGTTTGTTTCTGCTGATTTCCAAATTTAGGTTTATAGCCACTTGTGCTGGGTTTGTTAAGATCTTCTCTTCTATTATTATTGCCTTTATTTTTTTTATTATTGCCAGCAGTCATTAGCTTTGCGTCCTCTTTTGTTACAGATATAACACTCAGGTTTATATTTAAATTTATTTTTTGGATAAAATTTCTTTGATTCACTTTGTGGTGCTTTATATGCAGATGAGGATGAAAAATCTTTCTCGTGGTACCTTTCTTGATACAGGGAAAACTGTGATTTAATATCTGAAAGTGTAGGATTATTCATAGTATTTATTTGCATGGCAATAATATTGTATTTTTGTGGCAGGCCTTTAATTACCGAATAGATAAATTCTTCATCATCTATGGTGGCTCCCATAATTCTGGCATTTTCTAATAATTTTTCTGATCTATGAAGGTAGTTTTTCCAACTTTCTTCAGGATACATTCGAAGACGAGAAACATTATTCCGTGCCTCAATACTTTTCTTTTTAATGTCTCCTTCATATCTTCTGGTTAAGGATGCCCATATTTGTTTTGATGTTTTGCATGTGAGAATTAATGAAACCTGAGAATCTGTCATGGCACAAGTTATAATACCTTTTGCTTGTGAGTCTTTTATTTTCCATTTTTGTCTTTCTGATTCTTCTCCTGGAGGATCTTCAATCAAAAAATTGATCAAATCTTTGCTTTCTAAAATCGATTCAACCCTATATTTCCAACTTGGAAAATTATCACCATCAAATTTTGAAATTGGTATTTCGTTCATTTTATTTTCCAACAATTTTTAGTTTATATTGAATATTAAAAAGAAAAAAACAATATTTTGTTGAAGATTTTCTCTAGACAACAAAATTTATTTTGCTTTACGCATAAATACCGATTTGGCTTAAGTCGTCTGCTATTATCTCCTTTTTTTACAATATTCAACAAACCACGGACTCTGCTGCCAATTGTGTTAATTTGGGTTGAGTTAAAAAGATAATCCTTTTTATATCATGATTTTATTTAAGATCCAATTTGAAAACAGGAAAGAACAAAAAATATTATAAACGTCTTGTTTACAAGTTACGAGTTAGAAGAACAAAATCAGAGTTGTCAAATCATTTTTGGTCATTTATATATATAACTAGCGGATGTACCCGGCTTCGCCCGTGTTTTACCCGAGTAAAGGTTTGTCTAACGAATCTCTCGATAAAGTGAACATTTTTTCCCGGTCCCTTGAAAAATACTCGATAAGTTGAATAAAATCAATATTAATCGGTACCCGAGTTACATTTGTTAAAACAATTCTATATAAACTTATAAAAAGAAATAGATATATTTTGATAATTTGAAACTGATAAAATGATCATTTTTTCCCGGTCCCTGTGTGCCGTGTCATTCTGAATTTTGTCTTTCCTAATTTTCTACATTACAAAATCATCGTTTTATCTAGTGAACATTTTTTCCCGGTCCCTTGAAAAATACTCGATAAGGTTGAATAAATTCATGGTCGTTTATGGAAGATGGACGAAGTTCCCGGAGGTCATCTTGGGCAAGCTCCCGCGAGGCTTTTTTTCTTGTCTACTTGGCATAGCTGTGTCACCAACTCTGCCCTGATTGGTCGGTGGGCGGCCGGCGGTCGGGCGAATCCATTCTCTCACGGGGTGGGGCAGACCCAAGGTCATCAGGAGCAGCAAACCTAAGCCTATCTCTGTCTCAATGGCGGCGCTGCTTGCGAGTTAAAGCTACAAATCTGCAAATAACTCTAAGGATATTGAAGATATTCAAGATATTATTTTTCGCAAACCTTTCCGGGGATACACCTAATAATATCCCAAAATTTCACGGCGATTGGATGCATGGTTTTTGAATCCATAGAGGACACACACACAGACACACACACAGACACACACACAGACATTCAATTTTATATATATAGATTCACAGTCTGCTCCTACACAACAAGACGATTATAGTGTCATTAAAATATTTTATAATCCTCTATTTGTCTACTCGACATCTGCAGACCTGGTTGATAAGTGCGAGCATCTCTTCCTTGCTGATATTTGATGTTAGGTTCTAATGGACTATGTTCGCGGAATTTTTTTTTATAATCTTGGACTTTGCCTGGGTCGTGGCTGACTCTCTTTAAAACTTTATTGTCCCATGTAAGATTACATGATCGCTACAAAGCTGGCGCGTTGAAGTTGATATACATTTGAGACTTTACACTTACATAATTATGCCACATGATAATCTATAGTGTATTTTGGCTTTAAATTATAATATATATGAGTTGTTTTCGCTATAGTGTCGCCCTTCTATTCATAACGATTTTCTTGTTGTGAGAACTCTGATATACAACACACAGATCATTATGTTTTAGAAGCGGGGATATTTTATAGGGTTTTATAACAATTCCTATTATTTATATTGGAGGGTAAGATTTCTATATAGAGTATTAAAATGGTGAAAAGTCTGTTGAAATATTTTTATAGTGAAGGTAAACAATGGCGAAGGTCTGCCAAGTTACCGCTGATTGGTTCTCTCTTGTTTCATGAGAAGGTAAACAATGGCGAAGGTCTGCAAAGTTACCGCTGATTGGTTCTCTCCTGTTTCATGAGAAGGTAAACAATGGCGAAGGTCTGCCAAGTTATCGCTGATTGGTTCTCTCCTGTTTATTGAGAAGGTAAACAATGGCGAAGGTCTGCCAAGTTACCGCTGATTGGTTCTCTCCTGTTTCTTGTGAAGGCAAACAATGGCGAACGTCTGCCAAGTTACCGCTGATTGGTTCTCTCCTGTTTCTTGAGAAGGTAAACAATGGCGAAGGTCTGGAGAGTTACCGCTGATTGGTTCTCTCCTGTTTAAGTGAAGGTAAACAATGGCGAACGTCTGCCAAGTTATCGCTGATTGGTTCTCTCCTGTTTCTTGTGAAGGTAAGCAATGACGAACGTCTGCCAAGTTACCGCTGATTGGTTCTCTCCTTTTCTAGTGAAGGTAAACAATGGCGAATCAGCCAAGTTACCGCTGATTGGTTCTCTCCTGTTTCTAGTGAAGGTAAACAATGGCGAACGTCTGCCAAGTTACCGCTGATTGGTTCTTTCCTGTTTCTTGTGAAAGTAAACAATGGCGAAGGTCTGGAGAGTTACCACTGATTGGTTCTCTTCTGTTTAAGTGAGGGTAAACAATGGCGAATGTCAGCCAAGTTACCGCTGATTGGTTCTCTCCTGTTTCTTGTGAAGGTAAACAATGGCGAACGTCTGCCTAGTTACCGCTGATTGGTTCTCTCCTGTTTCTAGTGAAGGTAAACAATGGCGAACGTCAGCCAAGTTACCGCTGATTGGTTCTCTCCTGTTTCTAATGAAGGTAAACAATGGCGAATCAGCCAAGTTACCGCTGATTGGTTCTCTCCTGTTTCTAGTGAAGGTAAACAATGGCGAATCAGCCAAGTTACCGCTGATTGGTTCTCTTCTGTTTCTAGTGAAGGTAAACAATGGCGAACGTCAGCCAAGTTACCGCTGATTGGCTGACGGCATGCACGCCGGCAAAGAATTCAATATGTGGCTCTGTTAGTGTTGAACAAATTTGTCATGCCTTAGAGTTGAATCGTAACAAATACGTAGAAAATAAGAAATATATCTAACGCTCCTGTTTCCTCTATAAATATATAAGAGAGAAGGAGACGGCTTATTAGTGATGAACTCTCCTAGTAGTTTCTCCAGTTTAATCTACAGTCCGCTTTCACTTCAAAACTAAGTTTATTTGGTGCTGCTCGAAAAGATCAACAACCCAGGTCAAGATTTATACAATGAATAACGTTGGCGGAGTCTTTCCCGCGGTGGGCGCCACCAATGAAGGCCTTGTATCTATTTTATATATATATGTATATTTATCAATTATTTATATCTATTTAATCGTATGTTTATCGTTATATAATCTTATTTATCCCTATTTATATTTATTCTGTATTTAACCTTATATAATCTTGCATGAACATTGTAATAAATCAGTTTCAATCTCAATCTCTCTCCCTAAGCGCATTTATTGTTTTCATTTATTATACGCATAGAAGTGTCTTGGGATTCTGGGACTCGGAAGTTCTATATATTTTTCAATTGAACAGCTTACATCTTATTTATCATTTTTTTACATGACTTTGATGTTTTATGACAGGACATTTGCCTCGGTTTTAGTTATATTTCCTTGTTTATTTTTTATAATTGCAAACTTTTGGAAGTTTATGTTTTCAAGTTTAATGATTAGTGAGAGAAGTTGAAATATATTGCGTTTTATAAAATCCTTCATATTGTTGCACCAAGTTGCAGCTTTGCAGGGTCGTCGACCTTGGTTTCCTCTTTGGTGTTATACACGTTTCCCGAGCGGGTTTTCATACTCAAAGCAAATAAAGAAAAGTAAATAAAAATAAATTACCTTTTAAAGTTATGGTGTATATTTATTCGTTGTCTTTTCCTCATAGGTCGTGATTAGCAGTCTTGGTCTAGGTCCTCTCTCGCTCCAATAACCAATCAAGATATATGTACAATAAAATATTACAAAAGCAATGAAACTATAATAAGGAATAATGATAATCTAAAATATCTAAAATACCATAGAATATTTTGAATAAATGTAGGGTGCATTAAATTGATGTAACAATATTTTCTATCTTAAGATATTTTCAAATGATACTGCTCTTGACAAATCATGGGGTAGCCCTGTTATTTTTCCATGATCTAGTTTTTAAAAGTTTTCAGAGTTTCTAAATGTAGTCTTCTCCCTCTTTGCTGTTATGAAGACTGTGTGACCATAGGTAAGAATAGGACTTATAATGGATTTGTTGAATTTTTGATTGTGATGTAAGGACAACTTGCTTTTGTTTCCTAATAGCAGGGCTAGCCTGAGCTGCCTTTGCAAGCTATATTGAGTTCTGTACATGTTTTTGGAAGGATAGAAGATGGTCGAGGGGTGGTATTAGACTGAATTTCTTATATACGAGTACCCTCGTACCCTGCATTGTTGTTGAATACTGTTGAATACAGTAAATATATGTTTGTGTGGAGGGAAATACGGTTGTATATTCTTTTAAGATTGAAGGAATTTATCTATATTGAAGATTTAATGCATAGAGCGAGTCTTTTTCACAATTTAACAAAAAGGCTGTTTGGAATTTCAAATATTTGAAACTAATATGCACCCAGACTGGAACTAGTATGGTTAGCTGAAATTTTATATAGTTTTATATGAAAATTGTAGAATAAAAAAAAGGAAAACGTAGAAGGATGTAAACTTTCGTTATGTATATAGGCGAATTCGAGTATCCCTGCCCAATGTCTGGCCAATGCTCTAGTCTAAGTACAAAATCCATTCCTAGGCCAACAGCATGAATCAGTTATCTCTGTATATGTACTCGAGTATCTCTGTTCCATGCCTGGCCAATGCTCTAGTCTAAGTATAAAATCCATTCCTAGGCCAACAACATGACTTGTTTATCTCTGTAGATGTACTCGAGTATCCCTTTCCCATGTATGGTCAATGCTCTAGTCTTAGTATAAAATCCATTCCTAGGTCAACAACATGACTTGGTTATCCCTGTAGATTTACTCGAGTATCTCTGTTCCATGCCTGGCCAATGCTCTAGTCTAAGTATAAAATCCATTCCTAGGCCAACAACATGAATTGGTTATCTCTGTAGATGTACTCGAGTATCCGTGTCCCATGCCTGGCCAATGCTCTAGTCTAAGTATAAAATCCATTCCTAGGCCAACAACATGACTCAGTTATCTCTGTAGATGTACTCGAGTATCCCTGCCCCATGTCTGGCCAATGCTCTAGTCTAAGTGCAAAATCCATTCCTAGGATAACAACATGACACAGGTATTTCTGTAGATGTACTCGAGTATCCCTGTCCCTTGCCTGGCGTGTGGTCAATGTCGAAATATGAAATCCATTCCAAGTCTAACATCATGGCTTCGATATTTTGTTGTTCAGTTTCCGCCTGAAGAAGCTCCTGCCTTCAAGGCGCCACTGGAGGAGGTGAGTTGTGGTCACTGGGATCAATGTTGGACCAATATCACAACATATAATTGGCTCTTTACAAATATTAAAATAACAAATGCTGCGGTTAATTGTGCAATTCCCTATCTTACCCTATCAGCGATATAGTTCTAAACACGTGGTAATGGGGGTGGTGTTTCAATGCAGAACTAAATTCTATTATAAATTGAATAAAATGGTTTTGACATTTGAATTTTTCACATTTAAATAAACAAATAAATAAATTTCTCAAAGTTATTATAATCTTCTATATAATTTAAATGCGATGTAAAAAAATATTTATATAGAAAAACCTATAAAAGTTAAATAAGTTCTATAAAAATAAAATTGAAACAAAGCAGCATAATTGATTTTATATAAAATGTACTTGCTATCAATTCTCCAAGGTAAATAAGTGAATCCTATAGCAGTCATGTGCGATGATGCTCTATTCCAAGTAGAGAAATCTACGCACCTGTTCAACCATTTAGTCACCGAGTGTTAGAACGATTCAATGTAAAATCTTCGAACTAAACCTTGAAAATTGAAGAAAAAAAGAAAGAAATACCCTTTCTTGATTAATCAAGAAAAGCTAACTACGTACGCGTTTCGGGCTGAAAGGGTATTTAGCCAATTTTGGAGCAAATAAAAATCAACGAATAGTTGATTTATTCAGATAGATGGCGCAAGACATCAGCAACTTTCAGTTGCCTGATAATGAGATGCCTTTTTACTTTTTTCAATTTATTAACCTCATCACAGTACAATATCACATTTGTACTATTTTTTTTCATATGGAAAATTAAGCGTCATTTTTTCTCTGTGTTAGTTTCTGATTTCATGTTTGTTTTTAACATTATAGTTAATCATTTCAGGACCTTCTGCCAATATAATCGGGTCATAAATATATATTATAGCAGCAATAATGAATCCTCTCTTCCATACGTTTCCTCAATTGCCCAGATAAAACTCAGTTCGACAAAAGTGCTGGAGAACCAAACATGGCTATTTCAAAGTGTAACCGAGATGTTGGGTGTCAGGATCCGCCACCTCTTCACTTGCTGCACCCGCCCCCAGTAAGTAACGACGTAGTTTACTTCTTGCTGAGCAATACAGTATTTTATAACACTTTTTAATTCGTTGGGATATTTCTTTCAAATAGCCAACAACCGCGCACTAAGTTAGCTCGATTAGCTTAGAAAACTCTGGATTCCAAAAATTGGCTGATATCAAAATTTTAAATAGGATTATTGTATTATAAAAATTCTGAGCTTACAAATTTTTAAATTGCTTTTATTTACAATAATGAAATTTTATTCAATAAATTTTTCTCAAACATTTAAATTTCTGTTAGAGTTCTAGCTTTACAAAATTTCAAAGAAAAAATCATTAAAAATCTGTTATCAGAAATATCTTTCAGACATAAACTCTCCAAACTTGCGACAATTGTCACAGGATTGTTCACTGAGACCACCAGATCCTCCTTGACGTAGAAGGTCTTTGTTTCATTCTTCCAGCTCTGTTTGGTTCTGTTGGGTGAGAACTACAGCGATGATGTCTTAAGTTCTATAGTTATATAACACTATCTAGGATATATAGCCTATACTCCACGTATATATTGTTCTATAGCTCGTATAACACTATCTAGTACACCCTATACTCTCTAGGTATATACATGTATTGAGAGTTGTGCGTCAATATGTGTACGCTACATGGATTCCATATGTTCCAGGCCTGAGCAGGCCCCTCCCCACTCTCCCCCTTCCCCCGCCGAGTAAGTATCTAACAGATTACCCTACAATTTTATCATTTTGTCGATTTTGAACTCTTCAATTATAAAAAAAAAAAACGAGAAGGGAAAATTTGTAGACTAATATAAAAAAAAATGAAAAATTCCATATTCCGGTTGATAGGGGTTGATAAGGGATTTCAGTTGTACGATCAGAAGACACTTTTTTCTCAATATAAATTTCAGGTGTTTTCAACCTGTTTTACTAGGATATCAGGGAGATTTATCCTACAGCGTTGTTGTTGTTGTTGTCGTGTCCAAAGAAGAGTCTTAGATGTCTCCATGCATCTCCATCACAGCAGCAGCAATATCCACTATCTTGCTCTTCATTGGAAAATGGGTGCCGTTGCGACGTTAGTCACCTTGGAAACGAACCAGAATTTGGTCGAATATTCCAAGGGTCCAGGGGGGACCGCAGGGAGGTGTGGTCGGACTTCTCCCCCCCTCCTACAGCGTTGTAGCAACTATTTGTTCAGCCAATAGAATGACATCAACCTGGCTCTATTCAAATTCTTCAGTTGAGAAACTGTTCCAAGAGTATACGATAGTTTTAAAATCATGTATATATCAATAGAGAGAAATAGTTGTTAAATAGTTGTGAAGGTTTGTGTCCTTGTGTGTGTTGTGAGAGCGGCCATTGAGACCCAGGGGATGTTGCAGGCCTTACGACGGGCCGGTCTACTGGGCTCCCAAGGACCAGCCAACGTGTTCCTGGATGGAGAGCTACTCTCCCTACTACCTGATGCCGTAAGTGATCTACTAGACGCTCACTCTAGGTTATGCACAGTTTGTAATAGGATTTAAATCATTCATTTGTTGCTTTGATTAAATTTATTACAACATCTTATATTTAATAACCCAGGATCGAATCCCGCATAGGCACTTTTTTCTGATAAAAAATCTCCCAATGGCCACCGATTCTTACAATAATCCAACCCCACCAGCGAGTACAAGTAACCAAATGAGGATCTGGCTCACTTGTAAGTGCAAAAGTCGAACTGCTTTTCACATGTGTAGACATGTGGTGCATTTACAGTAAAAGCAATCGCTAACTTCTACCTACCATGATTATCGTGGCCTGTATCACGAGTACTAGGGTTATATAAAAATAATATCTAATTGATTGATGAAAAGAGCCGATTTAAGAATTTGAAGGTTGAATTTCCAGTCGCTGTGTGAATCAGACGACGTGCCGTGTTGCATTGAGAACAAACAAGAATATTCGGATCGAAATTTGTAAAATGGCCGAAACTATATCGAGGATCTTATTTCTATTATGTAAAAAAAGAAGAATTCAGAAAGCTATTTAGCGTGATTTCATATGTTTGAGTATACTTGGCAGTCAAACAACCAGCATCTACGGGGTCAACCAAAGTAACAGAAGGGGTTCTGGAAGTTTTCATGTGTCGGTCTAATTCCGCCATTTTGGTTGTCTTATTAAATATATCAAGAGCTTACGAGTTTGGACTTGAAACAAAACAAAATGTTTGATTTTCATATTCGATATTCCTGTAGAAGGGTCGTTATACCCGAAAGTTCGATGTGTTGTTAATAAAAGAAGACACTTATCCTTGGAAACTTGTTGTTGATTCTGATTAAAATTTTGGTGATTATATGGAAAAATATTCTCCAATTTGATCTGTTAGTGACCATTACTCGCAGCCCATCTAGTGACCTTCAGGTAGCTTTCTTGAACCCATCCAGCCAGCTAATTGCATGTCTTCTTCTCTTTTTCTTTGAAGACTATATGGTATATAACAAATATTCTCCAATTTGATATGTTAGTGACCATTACTCGCAGCCCATCTAGTGACCTTCAGGTAGCTTTCTTGAACCCATCCAGCCAGATAATTGCATGTCTTCTTCTATTTTTCTTTGAATACTATATGGTATAACAAATATTCTCCAATTTGATATGTTAGTGGCCATCACTCGCAGCCCATCTAGTGTATTCTGATAGCTTTCTTGAACCCTTCCAGCCAGCTAATTGAAGGTCTTCCTATCTTTTTCTTTGAAGACTATATGGTGTGACAAATATTCTCCAATTTGATATGTTAGTAACCATTACTCGCAGCCCATCTTAGTGACCTTCTGGTAGCTTTCTTGAACCCATCCAGCCAGATAATTGCATGTCTTCTTCTATTTTTCTTTGAATACTATATGGTATATATAACAAATATTCTCCAATTTGATATGTTAGTGGCCATTACTCGCAGCCCATCTAGTGTATTCTGATAGCTTTCTTGAACCCTTCCAGCCAGCTAATTGAAGGTCTTCCTATCTTTTTCTTTGAAGACTATATGGTGTGACAAATATTCTCCAATTTGATATGTTAGTAACCATTACTCGCAGCCCATCTTAGTGACCTTCTGGTAGCTTTCTTGAACCCATCCAGCCAGATAATTGCATGTCTTCTTCTCTTTTTCTTTGAAGACTATATGGTGACAAATATTATCCAATTTGATCTGTTAGTGGCCATCACTCGCAGCCTATCTAGTGACCTTCTGGTAGCTTTCTTGACCCCATCCAGCCAGCTAATTGCATGCCTTTTCTCTTTTTCTTTGAATACTATATGGTATAACAAATATTCTCCAATTTGATATGTTAGTGGCCATCACTCGCAGCCCATCTAGTGTATTCTGATAGCTTTCTTGAACCCTTCCAGCCAGCTAATTGAAGGTCTTCCTATCTTTTTCTTTGAAGACTATATGGTGTGACAAATATTCTCCAATTTGATATGTTAGTAACCATTACTCGCAGCCCATCTTAGTGACCTTCTGTTAACTTTCTTGACCCCATCCAGCCAGCTAATTGAATGTCTTCTTCTCCTTTTCTTTGAATACTATATGGTAACAAATATTCTCCAATTTGATCTGTTAGTGACCATCACTCGCAGCTCATCTAGTGAACTTCTGGTAGCTTTCTTAAACCCTTCCAGCCAGCTCATTGCAGGTCTTCCTAACTTTATTCTTCCTTGTCAATATAGTTTTCCCAGCAGTGCTTTTTGAAAGGTAGCTTGCCTTCTTTCATCTATGCCGATGGCCAAATAAATTTGGCTCTTCTGCTTTGTGGGGCGATTCCTTTCCCAACGGATAAGAGATTACCCTTTTTCATCAACACAAAAATGAAGACGAATGACTATCTCGGATTATATTCGGTTCCCTTTTGTGTTAGTCGTCTCATTAGGATGTATTCCGTCCTCTGTCTGGGAGGTACAAATAGGGGTTTTCCATTCGTTGGGATTGACACCAAATGTGGCATTTCTCAAAACCCTTCAATCCTTGTTGTCCACGAGCAACGCTGCCATTGAGCGTTGTGTGGTCTAAAGGGGGTTAAGAGAGAAATCTGATTCAATTGAACTGCTTTTATTAAGCATATGTTTAAAGTAACAAAATATAAAAGAGAGGCGAACTTACAGGGTGTTGTTGCCGCGAGATCACCAGAGAGAGTCCGTCTAGCATCATTCTGAAATAAAAAGGCATGACACCGGCTTCCTGCCAAAACCGAAACCTATCTCCACCGCCTGTTTGATCCATATTCCTTAAGACTCCGGCAAATACCGCCTGTTTATCAGCGACATTTCTAATAGAGAGAATTTCATTTCTAAGATTTCACCATTCAATGTTGCATATACAAGCAGAATGATCCAATACAGTATTAGAGCTCTAAAGAAACGGTCTGGTGGATTAAATTAGCGAAACCGCTGGAAGGGTTCACCACTGATGAACCAAACCCTCTCAATATTTTTCATCGCAGTAAGGACATTAGAAAAGTTTAATTTATTTGTGAAAAGAAACATTCGCGTCTTGATGTTTACATTTTTTAATATATAGATGGTGCGTTATTGCTTTTTATTAGAAAAATAATTATTTAAAAAAAGTACAATTCTATATTTGTACTATTTTTCTTAAAGATTTATATATAAATCACAAAGTATGAAATGATTTTAAATTATGCTTTGAAGCATTAAAATAATAAATTGGTATAGAAGAAAGTATTTGTGGATATTATACTTTGAAAATATTTGATATATATGGCCTAATGTAACTATTGAGTTTAATTGAATTCCAAAAAATGAAAATTACAGCAAAAATTGCATGTTGAAATATAAATTATTTAAGCATATAAGTAGATAATTTGTTATATTTTAAAAAGGAATCATCACGTCAAAATAGTTGAAATTTCTGATAACAGATGGCGCACTAATGCATCATATGAATAAAAAAAAATAGATTGCGGTGAAATTTTTAAAGATTTTGTACAGGAACGTATTTACAAATGGAAATATTAAATTGTTTTGTTCCAAGAACAAATGTTTCCCTTTTAGTGGACCATATTTATATTGCTATATGTGCTGTTCCAAGGTCGGCCACTAAAAGATCAGCAGCGACTGAATAAATCAAAGTTTATACAATACTATTATCCATAGAAATATTCTTTCTATATCAAATTGTACTTGAGATAAAACTTCTTACTACTATTTATGGTCGAGAGAGACACACACGGGCGCGATCCTTAGCTTAAATCTTCCAACACGGAATATCTATTCCTTGTGTAGGAATGTTTGTGTAGGTACAATGACACTTCAGCGTAGGGCCATGATCTTGATTTTTCTGTTTGTAAAATTCCTTGGTATTTCATCTTATACCTTGTATAGCTGTGGTGTCCTCTCTTCCAATATTCTTATAAACTCGACCCTCTCTTAAATAAGACATCACATACCCTGGCTGTTACACTTAACACAGATTAGTCTTTCATCTCTTCCGACCTATTTTTGCTTACTTCTGGGTTCTGTACTGAGAATTTCCTTTGGTGGTTTGACTTTGGCCCAAAATATGGATTGTACAAACGTCTAGGGATAGAGGTTTTGGTCAAGCGGTTGTTCTGCTAATGTCTTGGAGCGGGAATATGAGGCAGGGGGTTGTTCTGATACTGTTTGGGAGCGGAAATATGGGGCAGGGGGTTATTCTGGTACTGTGTGGGAGCGGGAATATGGGGCTGGGGGTTGTTCTGGTAATGTCTTGGAGCGGGAATATGGGGCAGGGGGTTGTTCTGGTAATGTCTTGGAGCGGGAATATGAGGCAGGGAGTTGTTCTGGTACTGTGTGGAAGCGGAAATATGGGGCAGGGGGTTGTTCTGGTGCTGTGTGGGAGCGGGAATATGGGGCAGGGGGTTGTTCTGGTGCTGTGTGGGAGCGGGAATATGGGGCAGGGGGTTGTTCTGGTAATGTCTTGGAGCGGGAATATGGGGCAGGGGGTTGTTCTGGTAATGTCTTGGAGCGGGAATATGAGGCAGGGGGTTGTTCTGGTACTGTGTGGGAGCGGGAATATGGGGCAGGGGGTTGTTCTGGTACTGTGTGGGAGCGGGAATATGGGGCAGGGGTTTGTTCTGGTACTGTGTGGGAGCGGGAATATGGGGCAGGGGGTTGTTCTGGTACTGTGTGGGAGCGGGAATATGGGGCAGGGGGTTGTTCTGGTACTGTGTGGGAGCGGGAATATGGGGCAGGGGTTTGTTCTGGTACTGTGTGGGAGCGGGAATATGGGGCAGGGGTTGTTCTGGTACTGTGTGGGAGCGGGAATATGGGGCAGGGGTTGTTCTGGTACTGTGTGGGAGCGGGAATATGAGGCAGGGGGTTGTTCTGGTACTGTGTGGGAGCGGGAATATGGGGCAGTACCTGGTAATGTTTGGAAACATTGGGCTTGGAAGTGTACTGATTGTGTCGTCTGACCGTCGAATAATTCTTCTGTTGTTCATTTTGTTGAGGTCCAAAATAACATGAGCCGTTATTTAGATTTTTGGATTTTTCAACATGTTCACGTTAATCTTTCTGAAAGGAAAGCATCTTCTTGCACACGACAAGGAGCTTGTTAATTGTTTTACAAGAGTTTAGGCAGAGTGCAAAAGAAGAATATTTTCAATTCCCCAATGACGAATTTGATTTTTCTTTCTTCTTCCATTTTTTGAGGGTCTATCTTGTAACACACAACACAAGGATATGTTCCGCGAACTTGATTGCTGACTCGTTCCAGTATTGCATACAATTTAGCGCATGATTCTCACTGATTCTTTGTTTGAATATAAATAAAATTGGGAATAAAAGGCGGCTCTTGAAATTTCCACATCTGATAAAGCTAGGCTTGTGTAGGTTCAGCTAGGTCTGGGCGATACCAATCTTATTTACTAATACAAGGCAATAACGCGCCATTTACCATTATATATAAAATGAAAACATTAAGACGCGAATGTTTCTTTTCATAAATAAATCATACTACTACTGTCCTTACTGCGATGAAAAAATATTGGGAGGGCTTGGCTTATCAGTGGTGAATCCTCCCAGCGGTTTCGCCGGTTAATCTACCGGACCGCTTCTCTTAGAACTCTTAGAGGTATATTGGATCATTCTACTTATAAATGCTACATTGAAGGGTGGTTACTTAGAAATGGTATTTAAGCAAACTATGGACACAAGCCTTTTGGATAGTAAAATTATATTTAAATATTTGCATCGAGCAATGCTCTTCTACGGCAGTATCAAGGGAAATAATGAAGTTAGCCCAGTGGTAACCAATCTCTTCAAGAGAAACGATCCATAAGCGAGGCATCTCTGCCAAGTGTTGCAGTTTGGCAGGTCCATTGACCTTAATTGTCTCTTCACTCATGTTGGCTATCTTTCCTAAACGTGTTTCGACCACCGTAGAAAATTAAACAAGTGAAAAACGTAGCGAAACATAAATTATATTCAATTTAATTTTCCTCAACACTAAAAGATATGTAAAAGGTAGCAATATTGAAATATATATACAATAGTGATATAGTATACATAATCTGTTAACCGTTAATATAAATTAATATTTGAAAATAAATGAAAAATAATGTTAGAAATTATTTATGAAAATTAGGCGCATCAAATCTGACATAACACCGTGGAAATAGTGTATGTGTGAAAAATGTTTATAGGGAAATCAAAGGCATTCTTTGAGTGAATGTGATCATTTTGGCAGGGGCGATATTTTGAACATTTTCAGAATACTGTTTTTATATTGTGTTTACGTTAAAGGTGTCGATTTCTCGGTTAAGAAGTTAGTTGGGGAGGTTCATTCGTACAACAAGGAGGGAATATATATTTATTATGATCAAATCAGATGCGATATCCCCACAAGGGATACTTGCGTCAAGCAAAAACATTAAATTCAGAAACTATTTTAAATAAACAATTGGCGAATTACAAAGTTTGAGTAGAAGATAAAAGAAGAAAAGAAAGAAGAGGACATTAAAATCATGATTTCACAACCTACCTAGGAACAACAAATGAAATAAATACAAATACATAGTAAGAAATTATGTTTTTTTTTACCAAAAGAAAAAAAATCATAGATATATTTAAAGATTTTTTTTAAATTTTTAATATGAGTCCTAAGTATTTATAAACATGAAAAGATCCTTGTGTATTCGATGTCTTCCCGATTTCTGGAGTTCTGGAAGATTGGATATTCAATAGCAGGTATTTCCAATATCGTCCTGACAAGTACGGTGCCAGCTTGCCAGTTGTTGGATGATGGTAGGTTTTGACTGAGACGAGATCGCCTATTTAAAAACCGGGAGCTCCATGTGGTTGGTCGAATCTCACTTTGTCGCATATGTGACGATCACATGTCCTTTGATAAGTTAATTTTGTGGCGTCGTCGAGATATTCAGATAGTTCTGGACATGTAGGAATAGTTCTGACGGTAGGATACATAACAGGAGGTATGAGTGGACACGGAATGTGAGCTATTGTTATGAGCTAGTATTTTGGTTCAGGATGTTTATAGGCTGTTTGAGATGAAAATGTTCAATTTTTCCAGTAATAGTGGTGTTTACCTACACCATTGGCTGTGGGTTATTGTTGGTCGTGAGGAGTTAGACTATGTTATGTTTAATCAAAAATGTCTGAAACGTGAAGGAAGGAGCTCTATTCTTTAAAAGTCGTTTCGGATAGCCAAACTGTATCACCTTTTGATCACTTAGGTATAGGTGATTATGCTAGTTGACCGGGATGTAAAAACCCACGCGTATCTCGTGGTATATCTCATTACAACATGAAGAGATGCCTGGAGGTTTCCATGTTTAGAAATCCCAGAGACAGTATCTAGAGATACTAGTTAGTATGATTAGATGGCTGGTGGCAGTTGTTCAAATTCTCTATAGACAAGTTCCTTAGGTGGTTTGGCTAACTGATATATTTGACAGGACTTTATATGCGACCTGATATCGTTTGTCACGTCTACTCAATAGTGTTGAGCCACGATTAGTCTTGTCATCTGCGAGATGCCAGAAGTCGCGATAGTCGCAATGATAAAGAATGTCGGCTGTGTGATGGCGGAACAATAATTTCAGTGAAACCACGTATCATGCTGGGTACGATGTCTTTGCCATTGAGGATATTCCAAGTTTCTCTCCTTAATTTGTCTTGAGGATCTTTCAGTTGAGACGTGGAGAGGAATCCGCAGAAAGAGTTCCGGGAGAGCAGGTCGTACTGACGCGAGACTTTGGGGAATCTGACTTCATAGTAGTACGACGAGTGTCGAGGTCTCCAGAGTCCAGTGGAGATTTTAATGGTCTTTAGCCATTGTAGGACGTGCTGGTCCGAGTATATCTGAACCTAGGAGGTACAATAGGAATTTAGCGTCCCTCTCTACAATGGCCCTCGGATAAGGTATAGGTGTTCTCACAGGAGCGTAACGCGCTACTGTAATAGTGTACAGGGAAACTAAGTGTATTTTGTAAAAAAGGTTGTTGTTTCATTTCATTGACGTATAAGCTGACAGAATAGATTATGGAGCATCAAGGGTCCAACATTACATTTTGTGAACCGTGTGCTTACAAGTGATAGATCACATATGAAGTGATAATACTGTGCGGATATACTGGAACGCCATTTTTTCGCTAAATATATTTTTAATAAAAAAACTTCATTTTAACAAAATCAATAAAAATCTAAAGTTTAGTTTCTCCTTAAAAATAAACCAAACCCTAGTTCTTTATTGATTTTGATAAAGTGTAAAAGCAGGGAAGAATCTTCATTATTAAAACTTCAGTTGATTATAAATTCTGAATTAACTTAATAACATTTCTAATTTTATAGATGATTTTGTTGTAAGGGTTAGGTACTTACAGTTTGTAGGAAGGCATGAGGCCGTTGATGGTTATCTGTTAATAACCTTTATTATCCATTTAAAAGGGAAAGTTAATAGCGAACAACATTTAGAGAGTAAACATAGGCGAGAAGGTAAACAAAGAGAGTGATGATGATAAGTCCAGGGTGGTCGTAGCATTCAGTTCCCAACAATCCCCCGCCTGATTGTGGAGCCGTCACGTCGTAACTTCTCAAATTTTGGTAGCGGCTTGGTTAGAATGTCTCCCTTCATGTTGCTAGCGGGCAGTAGGTCATTTTTTATCACTGTGCTCTTCTGAAGATTCTTTAGGTGATGGACTTGGTTGCGACGTGCTTGGTTCTAAAAGAAACTTTCTCGGATGAACATATCTTGAGACATGATTGATTGTCTTGGTGGAAGTAGATTGGAGATTTCTGTTCCAGTTCTAGATCATTCAGCAAGTCGAGGAGCCACAACAGTTCTTGTGAGGCTCCGGCTGCGGAAATTAGTTCCGCTTCAGTGGATGAGAGAAATACGCAACCTTGTTTCCCAGTCATCCATGAGATGGGATTTGATCACAGTAAGAACAAGTTTCCGCTTAATGATTTTCTATCAGCGTTGTCACTTGCCCATGTGGCATCACTGTATGCTTTCAGTGTGGGCGGGTTTTGGTTGGATATGCATAGCTCGAGTTTTTTAGTAGTTTTTAAATATCTTACGATTCTTTTGGCTGCATTCCAGTCACAATTTCTTGGTTTCTGCTGCTGAGTAAGCAGACTGGAACTGCGATATCTGGTCTGGCCCCTCGCATAGGTACAATAGTGAGCCAATTAGTTGATTGTATAGAACAGGGGTCGGCAAAATATTGAGTCAGAAGAGTCAAAAATTGCAATTTACAAAATTTCAAAGTTTTTAAAGAGCCACATATTTTTTTTTTCTTGTCAAAAATAAATAGCACTCGCATAATTAATATTTGCGTATGAACTATAAAAAAAAGCCGCAGTTTCACATTCAAAAAGCCGCAGTTTGCCGACCCCTAGTATAGGACGTTGTTTGGTAGAAGATATACATCAGATATACCGGGGTGTTAATTAATAACAAAAATAAATAGAATTTACTAAAAGCCTTTATTTATTGATTTTAATTTTAATTGAATTTGAAATATATTTAAAGATACTATTATTTATTTACGCATATAAATATATATATAATAAAGAACAAAAGAAAATGAAACCAAAACGTTAACATTGGCCACCGCCATTTTTCTTTGTTTGCAAGCAACTGTTCTATACTCGATCCTGCGCAGGCGCACACCACGCCCGCCGCCACCATGTGTTGCTCGATGGGGTCGTGTTTTCGAGCCGCTCGCCCACTATAATGGATATTTAACATACTCCCATTTATGATTTGGGGAAGCAAATCATACTATTAAGATAATTGATATATATGTGGTACATAAAAGGAGTTAAACATTATAAATTAAGTCTCTGTGGTGGCTTGACCACGCGTCCACATCGAGTTCGCTTAGCCTCACTATGCTCTTCTTCAATTGTAGTATCTCCTTTGGATCGAAGAATTGGATCCCCACTTGAAAGTTATAGCTTCTGCACAGGGCGTATAAGGGTTCCCAGTTTTGTGCGAACTTTAGCAACCCGAGAATGTCCATCTCTTCCTGGAAACAGTTCTACTATTCTTGCCATAGGCCAGTGGAGTATCCTCTTGTCTTCCACCTTCACTATAACCACATCACCCACACTCAGTTTCAGAGTCCTCTCATTGGCCTTCTGGACAAGCTGGCCCAGATATTACTCCGAAAGCGACTTCTGAGAGCTTCTCGCAGCCTTTGGCAATGCCGATATCTATCTTGAAATTTCTTTGAGTCCAACTTATCAAGATCTGGAACTCCCACGTATTTTGAATAATGTAGAAACATGGAGGGTGATAAAGGAATCAAACTGTCAAAGTCCTCATGAATGTATGTCAGCGGACGACTGTTGATTGTAGCTTCTACATCACATAGAATAGTGGACATCTCTTCATAGTACACTGAAGAATGGCCCAAAATTCGAACAAGGAGATCCTTGATGGAACGAATAAGACGCTCCCACCAACTTCCCCACCATGCAGCAGTAGGAGGTATGAACTTTCAACTTATCTTGTGAAGATTTTGGTCAACACTATTTTCTTTCAGTTTAAAGCCTTGAGAGCATTGTTAGCGCCCACAAAATTAGTACCATTATCAGAATAAAGGACTGTTGGTCGCCTTCTCCGGGCTATAAATCTTCTCAGAGCTTGTTAGAAAGCTTCAGTACTTAATGAGGTTACAAGTTCCAGGTGTATAGCTCTGAAGACGGCACAGGTAAATAGAACAATCCATGCCTTGGTCTAGTTCTTGAGGTAAAGTGGACCAGCAAGGTCTACTCCCAGAATTTCAAAGGCTGTGGCATCTCTCACTCTATCAAGGGGTAAGTGTATCGGAGTAGTTTTCACAGGTTTTGATGAAAATCTTCTACACTTGGCACACTGAAAGACGACACTTCGTATGCTGCGCCGGGAATTTAAGATCCAATAATTTTCTTTGAGTTTTGCAGAAAGGATCTGAACTCCTGCATGACAATGTCTCAGATGGAATTCTCTTATCAGGCATGTGACAACATGATGTTTTGTTGGAAGCAAAATTGGGTAACGAAATGAATATTCGTCATCCCTTTCAATAAGCTTGGATTTTATATGGATCAATCCAAAATCATCTCTGATTATCATCAACCCGTTGATCGAATCTCCTCGGCTAGAAAAAACTTGCTGTTGCACAGTTTTCCAAATTCCCTTTTCAGCATCTTCTAATTCTGAAAGCTGTAGACTATGCATATCTGATGGGGACAATTTTTGTGTATTTCGTATGAACCTCCGGATCCACGCATTTATTCTGACAATCTTTGTAAAATTTGAGAATCTTTCAAACCATGGCATTACTTCAGTTCTGGCATGAGTAGTCACAATACTTGTCTATCTATTTCTAAATTGACCAAAGTTCTGTCTGAGTGGAATAATTGCTTTGGCCACTGATCTTGAGGCTGTTTGAGCCATTCAGGTCCCTCCCACCATCTGGTTCGTTTAAGCTGTAGTACACTACAACCTCTTGAAGGAAGGTCTGCAGGGTTGAGGCTCCCTGGTACATAAAACCATTTGTTCGGACCTGAAGTGTTGCATATCTCTTTGACTCTGTTGTTTACAAAGGTGCCCCACTGTCTGTTCGTCTTGATCCATGAAAGTGCTGTAGTAGAGTCTGTCCAATAGTACACTGGTTCCGCAGTCAAATTCAAAGACTCAGTTATGTACCTGCTGAGTCTAACTTCCAACATACAAACAAGAAGTTCCATCCTAGGGATGGTAGTTTTCTTAATTGGACCTAGCTGGGATTTGGCCATCAAAAGTTGTACTGACACTCCTTTGTTCTCAGGACAACGTAGAAAGCTGCTGCTGCATATGCACTTTGGCTGGTATCACAAAAAATGTGAATGGACCAATGGGCTCTAATCCCATGGTCCACTCTACGTGGAATATTTATGTCGGCAAGAGTGTCCAACTCACTGTACCACTTCATAAAATATTATTGAATGGTTGATGGTATAGGTTCATCCCAATCAGTTTTGACTGTCCAGGCTTGTTGAATAAGTAGTTTAGCAGGTAATAAGACAGGAGCTAAGAATCCAATTGGGTCAAAGATCTGTTGGGTATGAGACAAGAGGTCTCTCTTGGAAAGTGAGTTTATTATAACTCCGAACTTAGGGGTCACATTAAGAGTATCTTCTAAAAGATTCCATTTCATGCCCAGAACTGAAGCCTCTTCACTCCTTTCTATATCAACACTAGGAGGTAATCTAAAATAGACTTCCTTGACTCGGTGTATAGGTCCAAATTGCCACATTCTGAGATCCATCCATTTGCAAATATCTCAGTAGATTTCTCCACCAGATCACTTAATTCTGCCTCGGTATCCACTGAAGTGACACAATTATCAATATACAAACATTCTATCAACTTCTGAGGAAGAGCTCCAAATTCAGATGAGACTCTTTTGAGATGAGGCAGGATGACTGCTCCAAGCAAATAGGGGCTACAGGTTACACCAAAGACAACTCGCTTGTGACGGAAAACCTGAATATGATGATTATTTTTCCACCATAAGACTCTAAGATAGTCTTTATCTTCTTCTTTCATTTCAATTTGCAAAAAGGCTTTTCTAATGTCAGCAATAACTACAATAGCCTTTTCTCTGAACTTCAGTAGGATAGCTGGGATCTGTTCAATAACATTTGGGCCACTTGCCAAGCAATCGTTCAATGAAAGATTCCCCTTGTCCTTACATGATGCGTCAAACACAGGTCTTATCTTGGTGATGTTGCTATTGATTTTAACCACTGGGTGATGAGAGAGATAATGACACTTCCTGTTCAGATCTTCTGGAGACACCTTTTCAATAACACCTTCAGCTAGCCATTCTTGGAACACCCTATCATATTCGCTGAAGATACATTTAACTCTCAATTTGCGGGTTGTGTTGAAAAGTCTTCTCTCTTCAATATGACGATTGGATGGAATTCCTTCTTGGTTCCCCAGCCAAGGTAATCCTACACAAAAGCGTCCATCTTCCAGCTGATGAACAGTATTTAAGAAGTGCTGGTGTACTATCTAATCTTCTTCTAGCTTTGTGATATTTTCTCTGGGATCTTTTATGCCAATCGTTTCTAAATCTCACAAATCATCAACTGACATATTTATACTGTGCATGCTGATGACCACCAGTGATGAGTAATCAGTCTGCTCATCTTTATTCGGTGAAGGGCCACAAATTGTCCATCCAAGATGTGTTTCTATGGCTGTTAGTCCATTTCCCAGCCCTTCACACGTCCCGACAAAAGGCTTCCATAAATATCAGTGCCGATCAAAAGTTCTATCTTGGGGCTATCTCTCCCAAGATCAGACAGCCAAATTCTAGATCCTTTTAGTTCATTCAACCATGCTCCTTTAGGCGTCCTTGGAATCTCTCCAAAAATAATGTCTTGAACCTATAATTCAAATTCTCTCAGAGTGTCCAATTCGGATAGGTTGCTGCATAATGCGACCGTATATACCTTATGGCATTTTGTTTCTGTTTGGGTACCACCAAACAATGAATGAGCAATATTTACATTGCCCACAGGCTTCAATTTCACTTCTAGTGCAGTGGATTCCAAAATATATAACTTCTGAGAACCAGGGTCCAAAAGTGCTCGCACTCTTCTATAGCCATTATTTCCCATAATATTGACCATCAGGGTCATTAAGGTTACATCTCTTGTACACTGCTGATTGGCTAAATCACTCTGCACTACTTCAGAGACATGCGTCTTTTCCTTTCGGTTGCAGGGCAAGTCAGGACAAAAAGAACGTAGTGTCCTTTGGCACAAATATTACATTGAACACTCCTCTTGCAAGCCTTTGCAAGATGTCCAGGTTTAAGGCATTTCAACAACATAATCATAAATATTTGATCTTTTATCCTTGAATGGCATAGATTGAGCAGTGATGCAGTCTTTACTTTGGTGATTATTTTCACAGAACAAACATCCCATCTCCTTGGCAGAAAATAAACCTGCAGCGGTAGGTATATTTGAATTCTGCTTAAATTTATTTCTAAGTTTCTCTTTTGGGGAAGACCCTTCAAATCCTCTCCTTGCTAGAAGTCTTCTTTCTCCTCCTTCCACTTCTCTTCTAAGAAAGTCCAATAGATTGTTAAGGCGAGAGCTGGAGTTAGAATAAGAGTTTTTTTGATGCATCACAATTATCCAGCGGTGATCTCTGCCAAGCAACCAGCACATCTTCTGGCAAACAAGACTCTATCATTGGGAAAAGCAATGCTGTGTTTTCCTTGGTGTCAACACCCAAATATTCCAGAGATCTTAGTTGTGTTTCAAGTTTGTCGTATAGTTTAGCCACTGACCGCCTTTCATCTGGTGGAGTCTTGATATTTGCCATCATTAATTTAAGCCGTTCCTTTACATATATTTCAACAAGCAAATCTTTCTGTCCATACCTTTGTTTCAAGGCTTGGACCGCTTTGGCATAGTTTTCTGCTGTTTGGAGATAGCTTTCTATGAGCTCTCTGGCTCTAGTGTTTGATTGCATAGACTGCACCAGATAATGAAACTTGTCTGCATCATGCAGCTCAGTATCCTCATGAATCTTTTCAAATTTGCCCAAAATGGAAGCCAATTAATTAGTTCTCCATCAAATTTTCTTATTTCGATCTTAGGAAGTTTATAACTTTTGGCCATTAATGACCCATTTGAGCTTCCCGGGGATTTAACATCACTTTTGTTATCAGAATCAATTAATTCTCTTACCTTTCTTTCCAGGGTGATGAAGGTATCCGAATAATGTTCTGCTTCCTCAATTTCACAATTTAAAGTGTCTTCTTCGGCATCAGCCACCATCATATGATCCAACATCTTCTGGTCAAGTTCCTTCAATTTGAATTCGATGTCTTTTAATTTTTCTAAATTTGTCCTTGATCACACCTATATCAGCATCAGTTTTACTTATTTCGGAATTCAAAACATTTACTACCTTAGTAAATCGTGTTCTGGTTACTGAGCGCAACTTCTTTTCACGTTCCATCCTGACAGGCTCGCCACTTTTGTTAATTAATAACAAAAATAGATAGAATTTACAAAAAGCCTTTATTTATTGCTTTTAATTTTAATTGAATTTGAAATATGTTAAAGATAATATTATTTATTTGCACACATAAATATAGATGAAAAAATTGCCGGGAGGAAATTGATCCATAGAAGCATAGGGCGCTTCTCCCTTCAAAATAAACGTCAAAAACTGACGCCATCTATTGACCGTCGCCGCAAACTAGCGGCCTCGGGTCGGTGACAGTCCGCCCTAGACTGCGAGGGCCATTAGCCCGAAACCATGGTCTCTAGGTGGACGCTTCTCAATTTGCCAAAGCTGGTGTTGTGGCTTTGTCACCGACCCGAGGACGCTAGTTTGCGGCGACGGTCAATAGATGGCGTCAGTTTTTGACGAGAGAAGTGCCCTAGGCTTCTATAAATATATATACTAAAGAACAACAGGTCCTGAGATTTTGGGTGAGGATTTTGAAAATGGAAGAGAGTAGGTTGCCCCGGGCATGTTTGTCACACCTCTGCACATTACACAGCAATCAAAGGGCTGGTTTAACCTTTGTCGAAAACCTGTCAACCATTTTAGACTCAAACGGTTTTTCGTTCCTGAAGGGTTGTCCGGATTACACTGCAATACTGACAGAAATCCCTGCTATTATTCGAATAGCAACCGAACAAAGCATCCAAAGCGACATGGCGAAAATCTTAAATACTTCACATTACAGTCACTTCAAATACCTAAAAAATTCAATAACAGCAGAACGATATTTATTCACAACTATTCCTCTAGCAATTAAAAGATTCTTTGCACAACTGAGACTCCTATGGACGATCTTCCCAGAAAATCGTTCAAAGCGCTGGAAGACTGATTTGTCTCTAACTTGCGATCTGTGTAAAAACAGAATCCAAGACGAAATTATGCATATAATATTTGGATGCTCTTGCCTAGAGAAATAGAGGAAAGAAATTTTGGGTGACTTACCCTGGTCTCAACCTGACTGCCAACAAATTTGCAGCTGGATGAACACACTGATGGTTGATCAGGGTCTCTCCCTCGGTTTATATAAATTATACAAGGCCGCAGTCAATGTCCGTTGGAGAATAATTGACTCGCCGAATGTCGTGGTTTGCTTGGAGGAAGAAGGCGAAGACTGAACGCGGCTGATTCCACACTAGCCCTCTCAATGATATCCTAACCTTGACATATCCTAAACATTGGTACTTTAATTTAAATATTTAATCATGTATGGTTCCTTTTTCTCTGTATGTTTATTTTTTGTATATATGGTTATATTTCTTTTTGTTTGTTTTTTTCTTTCTTCTCTCTTTTCTTTTTCCTTATTACCTCTTGTATTCCAGTTTTTACTTCTGAAATATCTTCCTTTGCTAAATCCTGTAGAGGGGAATCATGTATAGGGCTGGATGCCCCAATATAAAGGCTTGTGTGTGTGTGTGTTATTTAAGAAAAGGAACTGCTCGACTGCTTGTATATAAGTCTATACCAAGCCCTTTCTTTCTTCTTCCCCCTTATTTGACACATTGTAAATAACATTGCTGATTATGGTTATTTCTGTATATACCCTGTTCTACTCGGAGAATCTGTATAAGATCAAAAGGTCTTAATAAAGCTTTTTGTTGTTGTTGTTGTATATACTAAAGAACAAAAGAAAATGAAACCAAAACGTAACCATTGGCCACCGCCATTTTTCTTTGTCTGCAAGCAACTGTTCTATACTCAACCCTGCGCAGGCGCACACCACGCCCACCGCCACCATGTGTTGCTCGATGGGGTCGTGTTTTCGAGCCGCTCGCCCACTATAATGGATATTTAACACGAGGTATCCGCTTTCCACATAGAAGTGTATATAAGTTTAGCTTCTTGGAGTTTGTTCATTTCTACTAGTTCTTGGAATTTGTTCTTTTGGCTCAGAAGGAGTTCACCTTCTCTGTTTCTTGAAATTTCTATACCAATGAATTGAGTGGGGTCTCCAAAGTGTTTTTATTTCGAATTCTTTTTCGAGAGCTTTTACAGTGTTTTGGAAAATAATTTTGGAATCGTTAGCAAGAAGCATGTCATCTAACTATAGAATCAAATAGATTGAATGACTATCTTCTCTTTGGAATATAAGCAAAGATCTACGATGCTCTGTTTGAAGTTATTTCCAATTAAAGTGTTAGCGAGGTTTATGTTCCAAGATCTTCCGGCTTGTTTTAGACCGTAAATTGTCTTCTTTAGTTTTCAGACTCAGTTTTTTTTGAGTGGAGTCCTTCTGGAAATTCTATGTAGAGTTCTTGATCCAGATCGCTTTGTAGGAACGCTGTCTTGTGACATCGAGGTGGTTGCATTCCCTTGTAAACTGATGTGGCAAGGAAGGCTCTAATTGTAGAATGTTCCACAGTTGGTGCAAAGGTTTCTTCGTAATTCCAACCAAATATCTTATTGAATTATTTTGCTATGAGTCTGGCTTTGTACCGCTCTATTTCTACTTTGGAATGGAGTTTCTGATTGTAGATCCATTTGAATCCTATGGTCTTTTTGTCCTTGGGTAGAGGCGTTAGTTCCCAGACGTTGTTCTACTCAAGAGAACTTAATTCTTCGTTCATTGCGTGTATCCATTTTCTCTTTCTACTTTTAATAATTGTAGGACTTCCCAGTAGCTAGTGGGTGTCTGCATGTAAAGGGCTGTAATTTTGTATAGCATGTAGCCATCGCTTATAGGAGGTATGCCCTTTGTTGATCTCGTTGATCTTCTTGGTGTGAAAACTCGTGTTTCTTTTTATTTGTACTGGGTTGAATGTAATTCTCGGTTTCTAAGTCATCAAGGTTTTCAGATTGCGTTTCTGGTTTCGAACTTTCCTCTACATTTTCTGTGTGATGGAAGGAAGTAAGATCTGTGCTTAGTACTGGTGTTGAAGTTGTTTTTGTGGAAGTGTGGTGACGCACGTTTTCTTTTTCTATCAACCTTACAGAGAACTGCTGATCATGATGTTGTCCGTGTCGTGCAGGATTCTGTATCCTTTGCATTTCTCATTGTATCCTAGAAAAATCCCTTCGATGACTTTCCTAACCAGATTGTTCCTTTTTCCTTCGGGAATATAGGCGAAGGCTTTACATCCGAATCTTTTTGATGCTTCAGACTGGGCTTCCTGTTGGTCCATAGTTCAAATAGAGTCTTGTCTGTAGTTTTCGAGGGTATTCGGTTGTGTGGGTAATTAGCTGTGGAAACCGCTTTCGCCCATATAGACAGTGGGAGTCCTGAGTCAAACATCTTTTCATTTCCATTAGTGATCGGTTTTTCCTTTCGGCTACTCAGTTCTGATATGGAGAGTAAAGAACTGTTAGCTGATGTTTGATTCCTCTTTGGGTCATGAAAACTTCGACTTGTTGGTTTACGTACTCATGGCCGTTGTCTGTCCTTATGATTTGAATGTTTTTCCGAATTCCGTGTAAGCTGAGGTGACGTAATATTTTATTTTTCATAGACTTCGTCTTTTCGGAGGTAGAACTTCGTGATTCTGCTGTAGTCGTCAGTGAAGTATCACTTAGAGAGTTAGTGGACCACAAACATCACTGTGGACGGGTTATAGCGTTGCTCTGTACTCTATCTTCTTTGGAAATGGGGTTTCAGTGAGTTTTCCTTGGATGCACTGAACCCAGTCTGTGATGTTCGAACGGTTGTTTAATTTTAGTCCTTTTGATAGTTTCTCATTTCGGATTTTCTTAATCGATAATATATTCCTGTGACCTAGCGTGTCGTGCCATAGCCTAGCACAGCTTTTATTGTTGTAGTGGTTTGTTTTGCTAGGTTTGCTTTTAATGCGCGAGTCTGGGGTTTGTCATCCAGGTGGAGTCGGTATATTCCATTGTCAAGTATTCCATTCGCGAAATCTGTTTTGTTTCTTTCCGTGGTACCCGAATCCTTTTCGAACGTTACATTACATCCTTTGGCCGCACTTACTGACAGAAGGTTGTTTGATAGTTAGGGGATGTTGAGGATTTTGTGAGAAGAAGGGTGTCAGTCTTTCCTTGGGGTGTGATGACTGTGATGTCTTCTTGTCTTTTCCCTTTGACCGCAGCTTGCTGCCGTTGGAAACTACGACATTTTGTGCTTGTTATCTGTTTAGTTTGATGAAGAAGCTTTCGTCGCGCGTCATATGAGATATGGATCCAGAGGCGATGAACCAATTGTGTACATTTACTTCTCGTTGAGTGAGTGCAATTGAGATCTTTTGGATTAGATCCTTTTGTCGTTCTCTGATTTGTTGATTGTTCTTGAGAGAATATCGGCGTATTTATATACTTTGGTACGTTTCCTTTTTTGAAGTTTTCATATTTGGAATATTTGTTGCCCTTATTTTTATTTTGATAGTATTAACATTCTTCTTTGGAATGGTTTGTCTTGTGGCAGAAAGAACAACATTTCTTCTCTATTTCTCTTCTTCTGTTTGAAACTCTGTAGTGACTTTTGAAGGCTTTTCATTAAGTGCTTTCGTCTTTCGAACTTTCTACTCTGCGCGTGTATTCACCAAGGAGTTTGTTCTTGGTGAATTCAAGCGTTAGCCTGTCGTCGGTCCTTGATTCCAACATCGTGATGAGAGTGGAATATCTCTATGTAAGCGAAGAAAGTAGTATTGCCGCGATGTTAGTCTTTTATTGTTTCGCCAATGGTTCGCAGTTTGTCAACTAGTTCCATCATGGTAGTTATGTGCTGTTACATGTCGTTGTCTTCTTCCAGTTTTAAGCTGTATAGTTTCCTTAGAAAATAGATATTTCCTGAGATTGTTTTCTTTTTATATATATATATTTTAAGAGTGTCCCAGCTGTTGTCTTTGGCTGTTGTTAGGTTTTGACATGCACTATTTGTGAGTCGGCGATGCTTAGGTTAAGGATAGCTCTAGCTTTTGAGTCTTTATTTTCCCATTCAATTTTTGGTTTGTTTAGAATATTTTCGGTGACAACTTCCAAAAGATATTATTTTTGCAAGAGCATTTCAAGTTTAAAAGACCATTTTGAGTAATTATAGCCGTCGAGCTTATCTAGGGTTACGTCATGACTCGGGAGTGACGCCATGTCTGCTAAGCCTTCTTTCTTGTTTTATCTCGTAAGTTCAATGTCATGCAATATTTAGTCTCCTAATCTAATTGTTGTAAGGTTTAGATACTTACAGTTTGTAGGAAGGCACGAGGGCGCTGATGGTCATTTGTTAATAACCTTTATTATCCATTTAAAAGTGAAAGTGTTAATAGCGAACAACCTCCGTTTGCAGAACTTGTTAAATTTTCTATTATTTTCTTTACTGGGAGCCACATTTGGCTTAAACTGGAACTGTCATTTGACATTGTTCTCTTAAATTTGCAACAAGTAGGCACCGGATTAAAATATGATCTGGGTTCTGATCTTGGTTGCATAAGCAGATTGAAGAAACACTTATACCAATTTTATATAAGAAGCTATTTAAGTCGCCATGCTTCGTAAAAATGATATATTTAAAAAAATTTGGCTTGAGATAAATTTTAGTAATTTTGAGTTTTCAAAAAATCGCAAATTCAATCTTCATAGTATTTTTGTAATTTTTAATTTATAAAATCAGATATTGCAAATGAAGCCATTATGACGCGAAGGTTTCTTTCACACATCAATCAAATTTTTCTACTCTCCTTACTGCGACCGAAAAAAATATATTGGAAGGACTTGGCTCATCAGTGGTGAACCCTCCCAACGGTTTCACCAATTTAATCTACCAGACCGCTTCTTTATAGCTCTAATACTGTATTGGATCATTCTGCTTTTATATGCTACACTGAAAGGTGGAATCTTGAAATGCTTTTTAAGCAAATAATGGACATAAGCTTTTAGGACAGTAGAATTACATTCAAATATTTACATCTAGCAATGCTCTTCCGCAAAAAACAAGGACAAGTTAGGCATAAATTAATACAAAGCAGACCGCTTCTTTAGAGCTCTAATACTGTATTGGATAATTATGTTAAATATTATCAATCTTTTTTTATGGATCATTTCTATTATAATCTGTTTCAACTTTGTGTATGTTTGACAAAATGAAATCCGTAATTTTGGGTATTGCTAGAACATGTGTACAATTCGAAGATAGTGTATTGTAAACATGTATACAGTGTTTGATATTTTTATACTGTAATGAATCCAATTTGTCTTTAGATCTCGTGTTTATATATCGGTACCAGAAATTTTAGCCATAAGATATTATGCTTTAAAATATAAGGTCTTATATAATATATATGATCGCCTGTATTTTATTTTTGTTAAAACAAGAAGATATACACTCTCTCTAGTTACTTCTGCAATAACATTGCCGATGTGAGCATAAAATATAATTTGTTCTTGTATCAATAAATTCTTGAAAGTTAATTCCAGTATTTTTTGAGTTTTTAACTGGTTTAATAATATTATAGTGCAAGTTAGTTATATAGTTTTTACAGTTGAATAAATATAAAATCTTTGTTTTCTGTCTTGATATTTTAAGTTTGTTGTTTTCACACAACACATTTATTTTACCTATTGCATTTTCAATTGTGATCTTAAGATTTGTTACATATGTATACTATCCAATAATTTCGCTATTAGATTCCTGAAAGTTGGTTAAAAGATCATTCTTTATGATGTTCCAAATTTTCGGAGATAAGGATCCTCCTTGCGGACATCCTTTACTTAGTTTTTAGTGAATTCATTCGAAGAGTACCTAAGTCTTTCGGTTCGCGAAGTATGATATTAAATCCAAAAGACAAAAACCTCTCGCAATCAGTATCTTTTATTATTACAAATAACGGACGCTAGCTTTCGAACAATTAGTTCTTCAACGGGCGTTTTTACAAAACGAAATCAGATTCTTATTAATATATAGAGGTAATAGAAAAAATATATACAAATATTCGCTCAAAGATATGCTAAAAAGGTAAATTAGAGAATTGAAAAATAATCAGATATGCAAAAACTTCTTTAAAACTAAATTAAGTTTAAAACTAAGTGGGGAAGGGGGGACATAGCAGAATTCGTTATTCAAATTATTTTAAAAAAGACAGCGGAACTGTTCTGGGACATCTATTCTTCTGTTTATGCTGTCTTTACAACCAGAAACCAAGGATTCCAAAATTAATCTTTCCCCTTTGTATCTGATGTTGTTGTAATGGCAGATGGGGTTATCCAGATCAAAACTATGTCCTGTGTTTAACGTGTGTTGGTACAGAAGGGATCTGGGGTCTTTTGAGCTGATATTGTATTTGTGTTCTTTGATTCGGTTTTCGATTTTTCTGCCTGTTTCTCCTACATAAACGGATTCACAATCATTGCAGGCAACCGAATAGATCGCGTTGCTTTTATGTTGAACATCATGTTTAACTCCTGGTTTGGTAATGGGGTTCCTCAGTATATGTCCTATTGTGCTTGTGCTGCGATAGGTGAACTGAATTCCATATTTCCTCAAATCATGGACTATTCGCTGATTGGTAGGGGAGAAATCTATAAAACCCCTGGTTCTGTTGACTGTAAGGGTAGCCTTTTTGAACGGGATGAATGTATGTTTTCTTATAAAGTCTGGTGGGTATCCAAATGTCCGTAGATTATTGTAAATATTCTCTTTTTCTTTTTCTTTTAAAGCTCGAAGGGAACAATGGGTATGGAGCCTCTTAGTTAGGGTTTTGACAACTGATATTTTGTAAGAGACTGGACTGTAGGAGTTAAACGGGATATATGATGGTTTGGCGGTATCTTTGTAATAGACAGTTGTTTGGAAACTGTTCCTATTTCTAAAAATGAGGGCATCCAGATATGGTAAGGTGTGGTTTTCTTCTCTTTCTATTGTAAACTTAATTTCTGGGTGGTAACTGTTAAGAGTGTCAAGGATGGCTTGGTCCGCTCCTAGGTGATATTCACAATATATATCATCAATATATCGTCGCCATTTCTTAATCCCCAGATTCTCTCGACTGTTAATCCAGCCATCTATTGTCAGTAGAACAATTTCTGCTACTGTAAGGGAAAGGGGGCTACCCATGGGTGACCCCTTAATCTGCCTGTAAATCTGGTTCTGATATGTAAAATTATTAATGGAGAGGCAAGCCTTGACCATGGTACAAATTGTATCAATATCGTCGAGTTCTGCCTTCACAAGTATATCCCGTAGGTTGCTGATTATAAGATCATGAGGGAGGCAGAGGAAGAGGGATTTCACATCGAAGGAACAAATCCTACTGTTAGGGTCGGGTATAGATCTTCTGATATCACCTATAAAATCTGCTATGTTGTTAATTGAATAGATGTTCCGTGAACGGACATGGGGCGACAAAAGCGAAGACAAAAAACGAGATACCACTATAGCCGGCGAAAGGTGGTATGCGACTATTGGTCTTAATGGGATATCTTCCTTGTGCAACTTCGGAAGGCCATATATGTAAGGAATATTTGTGTTATTGTTTATGAATGACTTGTATTGTTCATCAGTGATCTTTTTGTTCTTCCTGAGAGATGCTAACGTTTTCTTAAAAAGAGCTATGGATTTAGAATTTTCGGCTTTAGATATGGGTTCAAAAATCTCTTTGTCTTCCAATGTTGTCTCCATCTTATTCTGGTAATCCAATCTGTTCATAATGACCGTACTACCTCCCTTGTCTGCTCTGCAAACCACCAATTCCTTATTGTTTTTTATGTTTTTAATCGCTTGGAAGAATTGTTTCTTAGGTTTTATATCAAAAGTACCCCTTCTGTTAATTTTAGCGGCGACTATGTTCCTTATCTCTGATTTCTGTACATGGTTGAAAGTTTGGATTACGGATTCGATTGAACCAATGGTTCTGAAAGGGTCAGTTTCGGTCGGTATTCTGTTTTTTAGGCCATTTCGTAGTAAATTCTCTTCTGATGGGGAAAAAACATGATCGGTGAGGTTAACTATTGTATTTCCTAAAGTATCTGCTGGAAAGTTATATTTCTTTTCCCAAAACCGGAATTTATCATGATGTTTCTTGGATATTCTGAGATTCTGTGAATCAACTGCTCTTGTGATGTTTATAAGTAATTCTGCCATGGCTTCCCTTGGTAGTGTACACGATAATAGGGAAATTAGTTCTTTAATTGTTTTACCAAGAAATCTTATCATGGAGTGACACCCTTTGATCCTCGCCTTAAGTAGATCTTTTCTAAGATTCTCTATCTTCCGTTCAGAAAAAACATTCCCAACCGGATCTCTAATTCTGAGGGAAGGAGGAATAAAATTCACTTCCTGACATTTCTTGTTGAACTGTAGGTTATTTCTCCACCTGGCTAGGCTGAGTGACTTCCTATATAATTTCGTTTTATAAAATTCAGTATATTCAAGGTTTTTCGGGTTCATTCTAAGATCAAAAAACTTGCGCACAAAATTAAATCCAAAAGACAAAAACCTCTCGCAATCAGTATCTTTTATTATTACAAATAACGGACGCTAGCTTTCGAACAATTAGTTCTTCAACGGGCGTTTTTACAAAACGAAATCAGATTCTTATTAATATATAGAGGTAATAGAAAAAATATATACAAATATTCGCTCAAAGATATGCTAAAAAGGTAAATTAGAGAATTGAAAAATAATCAGATATGCAAAAACTTCTTTAAAACTAAATTAAGTTTAAAACTAAGTGGGGAAGGGGGGACATAGCAGAATTCGTTATTCAAATTATTTTAAAAAAGACAGCGGAACTGTTCTGGGACATCTATTCTTCTGTTTATGCTGTCTTTACAACCAGAAACCAAGGATTCCAAAATTAATCTTTCCCCTTTGTATCTGATGTTGTTGTAATGGCAGATGGGGTTATCCAGATCAAAACTATGTCCTGTGTTTAACGTGTGTTGGTACAGAAGGGATCTGGGGTCTTTTGAGCTGATATTGTATTTGTGTTCTTTGATTCGGTTTTCGATTTTTCTGCCTGTTTCTCCTACATAAACGGATTCACAATCATTGCAGGCAACCGAATAGATCGCGTTGCTTTTATGTTGAACATCATGTTTAACTCCTGGTTTGGTAATGGGGTTCCTCAGTATATGTCCTATTGTGCTTGTGCTGCGATAGGTGAACTGAATTCCATATTTCCTCAAATCATGGACTATTCGCTGATTGGTAGGGGAGAAATCTATAAAACCCCTGGTTCTGTTGACTGTAAGGGTAGCCTTTTTGAACGGGATGAATGTATGTTTTCTTATAAAGTCTGGTGGGTATCCAAATGTCCGTAGATTATTGTAAATATTCTCTTTTTCTTTTTCTTTTAAAGCTCGAAGGGAACAATGGGTATGGAGCCTCTTAGTTAGGGTTTTGACAACTGATATTTTGTAAGAGACTGGACTGTAGGAGTTAAACGGGATATATGATGGTTTGGCGGTATCTTTGTAATAGACAGTTGTTTGGAAACTGTTCCTATTTCTAAAAATGAGGGCATCCAGATATGGTAAGGTGTGGTTTTCTTCTCTTTCTATTGTAAACTTAATTTCTGGGTGGTAACTGTTAAGAGTGTCAAGGATGGCTTGGTCCGCTCCTAGGTGATATTCACAATATATATCATCAATATATCGTCGCCATTTCTTAATCCCCAGATTCTCTCGACTGTTAATCCAGCCATCTATTGTCAGTAGAACAATTTCTGCTACTGTAAGGGAAAGGGGGCTACCCATGGGTGACCCCTTAATCTGCCTGTAAATCTGGTTCTGATATGTAAAATTATTAATGGAGAGGCAAGCCTTGACCATGGTACAAATTGTATCAATATCGTCGAGTTCTGCCTTCACAAGTATTCCGTAGGTTGCTGATTATAAGATCATGAGGGAGGCAGAGGAAGAGGGATTTCACATCGAAGGAACAAATCCTACTGTTAGGGTCGGGTATAGATCTTCTGATATCACCTATAAAATCTGCTATGTTGTTAATTGAATAGATGTTCCGTGAACGGACATGGGGCGACAAAAGCGAAGACAAAAAACGAGATACCACTATAGCCGGCGAAAGGTGGTATGCGACTATCTGCCATTACAACAACATCAGATACAAAGGGGAAAGATTAATTTTGGAATCCTTGGTTTCTGGTTGTAAAGACAGCATAAACAGAAGAATAGATGTCCCAGAACAGTTCCGCTGTCTTTTTTAAAATAATTTGAATAACGAATTCTGCTATGTCCCCCCTTCCCCACTTAGTTTTAAACTTAATTTAGTTTTAAAGAAGTTTTTGCATATCTGATTATTTTTCAATTCTCTAATTTACCTTTTTAGCATATCTTTGAGCGAATATTTGTATATATTTTTTCTATTACCTCTATATATTAATAAGAATCTGATTTCGTTTTGTAAAAACGCCCGTTGAAGAACTAATTGTTCGAAAGCTAGCGTCCGTTATTTGTAATAATAAAAGATACTGATTGCGAGAGGTTTTTGTCTTTTGGATTTAATTTTGTGCGCAAGTTTTTTGATCTTAGAATGAACCCGAAAAACCTTGAATATACTGAATTTTATAAAACGAAATTATATAGGAAGTCACTCAGCCTAGCCAGGTGGAGAAATAACCTACAGTTCAACAAGAAATGTCAGGAAGTGAATTTTATTCCTCCTTCCCTCAGAATTAGAGATCCGGTTGGGAATGTTTTTTCTGAACGGAAGATAGAGAATCTTAGAAAAGATCTACTTAAGGCGAGGATCAAAGGGTGTCACTCCATGATAAGATTTCTTGGTAAAACAATTAAAGAACTAATTTCCCTATTATCGTGTACACTACCAAGGGAAGCCATGGCAGAATTACTTATAAACATCACAAGAGCAGTTGATTCACAGAATCTCAGAATATCCAAGAAACATCATGATAAATTCCGGTTTTGGGAAAAGAAATATAACTTTCCAGCAGATACTTTAGGAAATACAATAGTTAACCTCACCGATCATGTTTTTTCCCCATCAGAAGAGAATTTACTACGAAATGGCCTAAAAAACAGAATACCGACCGAAACTGACCCTTTCAGAACCATTGGTTCAATCGAATCCGTAATCCAAACTTTCAACCATGTACAGAAATCAGAGATAAGGAACATAGTCGCCGCTAAAATTAACAGAAGGGGTACTTTTGATATAAAACCTAAGAAACAATTCTTCCAAGCGATTAAAAACATAAAAAACAATAAGGAATTGGTGGTTTGCAGAGCAGACAAGGGAGGTAGTACGGTCATTATGAACAGATTGGATTACCAGAATAAGATGGAGACAACATTGGAAGACAAAGAGATTTTTGAACCCATATCTAAAGCCGAAAATTCTAAATCCATAGCTCTTTTTAAGAAAACGTTAGCATCTCTCAGGAAGAACAAAAAGATCACTGATGAACAATACAAGTCATTCATAAACAATAACACAAATATTCCTTACATATATGGCCTTCCGAAGTTGCACAAGGAAGATATCCCATTAAGACCAATAGTCGCATACCACCTTTCGCCGGCTATAGTGGTATCTCGTTTTTTGTCTTCGCTTTTGTCGCCCCATGTCCGTTCACGGAACATCTATTCAATTAACAACATAGCAGATTTTATAGGTGATATCAGAAGATCTATACCCGACCCTAACAGTAGGATTTGTTCCTTCGATGTGAAATCCCTCTTCCTCTGCCTCCCTCATGATCTTATAATCAGCAACCTACGGGATATACTTGTGAAGGCAGAACTCGACGATATTGATACAATTTGTACCATGGTCAAGGCTTGCCTCTCCATTAATAATTTTACATATCAGAACCAGATTTACAGGCAGATTAAGGGGTCACCCATGGGTAGCCCCCTTTCCCTTACAGTAGCAGAAATTGTTCTACTGACAATAGATGGCTGGATTAACAGTCGAGAGAATCTGGGGATTAAGAAATGGCGACGATATATTGATGATATATATTGTGAATATCACCTAGGAGCGGACCAAGCCATCCTTGACACTCTTAACAGTTACCACCCAGAAATTAAGTTTACAATAGAAAGAGAAGAAAACCACACCTTACCATATCTGGATGCCCTCATTTTTAGAAATAGGAACAGTTTCCAAACAACTGTCTATTACAAAGATACCGCCAAACCATCATATATCCCGTTTAACTCCTACAGTCCAGTCTCTTACAAAATATCAGTTGTCAAAACCCTAACTAAGAGGCTCCATACCCATTGTTCCCTTCGAGCTTTAAAAGAAAAAGAAAAAGAGAATATTTACAATAATCTACGGACATTTGGATACCCACCAGACTTTATAAGAAAACATACATTCATCCCGTTCAAAAAGGCTACCCTTACAGTCAACAGAACCAGGGGTTTTATAGATTTCTCCCCTACCAATCAGCGAATAGTCCATGATTTGAGGAAATATGGAATTCAGTTCACCTATCGCAGCACAAGCACAATAGGACATATACTGAGGAACCCCATTACCAAACCAGGAGTTAAACATGATGTTCAACATAAAAGCAACGCGATCTATTCGGTTGCCTGCAATGATTGTGAATCCGTTTATGTAGGAGAAACAGGCAGAAAAATCGAAAACCGAATCAAAGAACACAAATACAATATCAGCTCAAAAGACCCCAGATCCCTTCTGTACCAACACACGTTAAACACAGGACATAGTTTTGATCTGGATAACCCCATCTGCCATTACAACAACATCAGATACAAAGGGGAAAGATTAATTTTGGAATCCTTGGTTTCTGGTTGTAAAGACAGCATAAACAGAAGAATAGATGTCCCAGAACAGTTCCGCTGTCTTTTTTAAAATAATTTGAATAACGAATTCTGCTATGTCCCCCCTTCCCCACTTAGTTTTAAACTTAATTTAGTTTTAAAGAAGTTTTTGCATATCTGATTATTTTTCAATTCTCTAATTTACCTTTTTAGCATATCTTTGAGCGAATATTTGTATATATTTTTTCTATTACCTCTATATATTAATAAGAATCTGATTTCGTTTTGTAAAAACGCCCGTTGAAGAACTAATTGTTCGAAAGCTAGCGTCCGTTATTTGTAATAATAAAAGATACTGATTGCGAGAGGTTTTTGTCTTTTGGATTTAATTTTGTGCGCAAGTTTTTTGATCTTAGAATGAACCCGAAAAACCTTGAATATACTGAATTTTATAAAACGAAATTATATAGGAAGTCACTCAGCCTAGCCAGGTGGAGAAATAACCTACAGTTCAACAAGAAATGTCAGGAAGTGAATTTTATTCCTCCTTCCCTCAGAATTAGAGATCCGGTTGGGAATGTTTTTTCTGAACGGAAGATAGAGAATCTTAGAAAAGATCTACTTAAGGCGAGGATCAAAGGGTGTCACTCCATGATAAGATTTCTTGGTAAAACAATTAAAGAACTAATTTCCCTATTATCGTGTACACTACCAAGGGAAGCCATGGCAGAATTACTTATAAACATCACAAGAGCAGTTGATTCACAGAATCTCAGAATATCCAAGAAACATCATGATAAATTCCGGTTTTGGGAAAAGAAATATAACTTTCCAGCAGATACTTTAGGAAATACAATAGTTAACCTCACCGATCATGTTTTTTCCCCATCAGAAGAGAATTTACTACGAAATGGCCTAAAAAACAGAATACCGACCGAAACTGACCCTTTCAGAACCATTGGTTCAATCGAATCCGTAATCCAAACTTTCAACCATGTACAGAAATCAGAGATAAGGAACATAGTCGCCGCTAAAATTAACAGAAGGGGTACTTTTGATATAAAACCTAAGAAACAATTCTTCCAAGCGATTAAAAACATAAAAAACAATAAGGAATTGGTGGTTTGCAGAGCAGACAAGGGAGGTAGTACGGTCATTATGAACAGATTGGATTACCAGAATAAGATGGAGACAACATTGGAAGACAAAGAGATTTTTGAACCCATATCTAAAGCCGAAAATTCTAAATCCATAGCTCTTTTTAAGAAAACGTTAGCATCTCTCAGGAAGAACAAAAAGATCACTGATGAACAATACAAGTCATTCATAAACAATAACACAAATATTCCTTACATATATGGCCTTCCGAAGTTGCACAAGGAAGATATCCCATTAAGACCAATAGTCGCATACCACCTTTCGCCGGCTATAGTGGTATCTCGTTTTTTGTCTTCGCTTTTGTCGCCCCATGTCCGTTCACGGAACATCTATTCAATTAACAACATAGCAGATTTTATAGGTGATATCAGAAGATCTATACCCGACCCTAACAGTAGGATTTGTTCCTTCGATGTGAAATCCCTCTTCCTCTGCCTCCCTCATGATCTTATAATCAGCAACCTACGGGATATACTTGTGAAGGCAGAACTCGACGATATTGATACAATTTGTACCATGGTCAAGGCTTGCCTCTCCATTAATAATTTTACATATCAGAACCAGATTTACAGGCAGATTAAGGGGTCACCCATGGGTAGCCCCCTTTCCCTTACAGTAGCAGAAATTGTTCTACTGACAATAGATGGCTGGATTAACAGTCGAGAGAATCTGGGGATTAAGAAATGGCGACGATATATTGATGATATATATTGTGAATATCACCTAGGAGCGGACCAAGCCATCCTTGACACTCTTAACAGTTACCACCCAGAAATTAAGTTTACAATAGAAAGAGAAGAAAACCACACCTTACCATATCTGGATGCCCTCATTTTTAGAAATAGGAACAGTTTCCAAACAACTGTCTATTACAAAGATACCGCCAAACCATCATATATCCCGTTTAACTCCTACAGTCCAGTCTCTTACAAAATATCAGTTGTCAAAACCCTAACTAAGAGGCTCCATACCCATTGTTCCCTTCGAGCTTTAAAAGAAAAAGAAAAAGAGAATATTTACAATAATCTACGGACATTTGGATACCCACCAGACTTTATAAGAAAACATACATTCATCCCGTTCAAAAAGGCTACCCTTACAGTCAACAGAACCAGGGGTTTTATAGATTTCTCCCCTACCAATCAGCGAATAGTCCATGATTTGAGGAAATATGGAATTCAGTTCACCTATCGCAGCACAAGCACAATAGGACATATACTGAGGAACCCCATTACCAAACCAGGAGTTAAACATGATGTTCAACATAAAAGCAACGCGATCTATTCGGTTGCCTGCAATGATTGTGAATCCGTTTATGTAGGAGAAACAGGCAGAAAAATCGAAAACCGAATCAAAGAACACAAATACAATATCAGCTCAAAAGACCCCAGATCCCTTCTGTACCAACACACGTTAAACACAGGACATAGTTTTGATCTGGATAACCCCATCTGCCATTACAACAACATCAGATACAAAGGGGAAAGATTAATTTTGGAATCCTTGGTTTCTGGTTGTAAAGACAGCATAAACAGAAGAATAGATGTCCCAGAACAGTTCCGCTGTCTTTTTTAAAATAATTTGAATAACGAATTCTGCTATGTCCCCCCTTCCCCACTTAGTTTTAAACTTAATTTAGTTTTAAAGAAGTTTTTGCATATCTGATTATTTTTCAATTCTCTAATTTACCTTTTTAGCATATCTTTGAGCGAATATTTGTATATATTTTTTCTATTACCTCTATATATTAATAAGAATCTGATTTCGTTTTGTAAAAACGCCCGTTGAAGAACTAATTGTTCGAAAGCTAGCGTCCGTTATTTGTAATAATAAAAGATACTGATTGCGAGAGGTTTTTGTCTTTTGGATTTAATTTTGTGCGCAAGTTTTTTGATCTTAGAAGTATGATATCATGGGTTTTATTATTGATGCTGGTATATTATCCTCATCGAGTCTTTAATCACCATTGGTCACCTGGTATTGTCAAAAGCCCCACTAATATAAATTGAAATTATAGCTGTATACTCCTTGGATCTGTGTTCTAAAGCAGTGTGAATTATTTCAGTTAATGCAGTTATCGTTGATCGAGATTTTGTAAAACCATGTCGTAGAATTTGATGATTTTGTTATTTATTATTCTTTCAAAAAATTTCGAAAAATTTGAATTTAGACATAGAGTTCGATAGCTGCCACAATCTTTGTAATCGGATTTACACGGCTTTGGAATGATCAACGCCTCTGCTCTTTTCCATTCATCAGGAAAGTAACTTATATCCAGACACTTCTGATAAATTTTTGTTAATAGTGGTATCGCGAATTGGTTTGCGTATTTTATCATATTATAAAAAATATTATCTACTCCTGAAGATTTCTTCGGTTTCAATTTTTCAATAATAGCGTTTACTTCATTGATTGTAATTATTGGTTCTGTTGTATTCGAAAGTCTTAGTACATATTTCCTTATATTTGTATCTGTATTCTTATCATCACCTGGGTTGTCATAAGGAAATAGAGCCGCTATTAATTCCTCAGTTTTCTGTTGTTGTTCTTAATGTGTATTTGTTTCTAATATTTGTACAAGTAGTTGTTTATTCGAGTTCCCTTTTAATTTTTTGTATATTTTGTATAAATTCCCATAAGGATTGGTAGAATTATTTTCTTCTAGGTAGGTCCTCCACGATATTCTTTTGGCCTTTTCAATCTGTCGTAAATATTTATTTCTTGTTCTTTTAAATAACTCTATTAAATATCCTGAAGGATTTCGAGTTCGGTAAAAAAGATTTCTTATATAGTGGAAGTAGGGTTTTAAAATCTCTAGTTTTGTATTCCACCAGTTAACTGAGCCACATTTCGAGTTACATTATCTTTTAGTTTCAGTGTGGAATAGGCAGATTCAATTAGAATCTCTAAGTGCTTTTTATTTTTTGATCAACCTTTTATGGTGTGGATATATCAACCGATAAGCTTATGATCTTTTTCTTGTCAGCGTCATTTACATTCTGTGTAAATCTTGGCCAATCTGCTCTTTTCTCATTGAATTTCTATGTTGTATAGAGGGTTGTGGTTGAAAATTGTCAGTCATACATACATTATAAATTTAATTTTCATCAATCGATAAAATTTGTAACAAATAAACTTATTGGCTTACTGTTTCTTTTCAATAATATCATCAAATATTATCTCTACAGACCTTACTGCAATGATATAAGTTATTGAATGAGAGGGCTTGGCTCATCAGTGGTGAACCCTCTCAGCTGTTTCACAAATTATTCTCCAGACCGCTCTACTATTGTATTAGATTGGTTTGAAATATACCCTGCATTTTCTATGGAAGGCAGCTTAGGGGTGTTTAGTGAAACTATGGACATTAGGTTCTAGGTCTGTAGAGGTACATACATATAATTTCAAGGTATTTCATCGAGAAAAGCTCTTCCGCAAATATGGTTTCATAACAAATTTATATTAGTAAATTAAATTTAGAAATTTAATAGCCATATAGAGTTAAAATTTGTAACAATTAAATTTACTGGCAATGTGTTTCTTTTCAATAATATCATCAAATATTATCTCTACAGATCTTACTGCAATAATATTAATTATTGAATGAGTGGGCTTGACTCATCAGTAGTGAACCCTCTCATTCAATAACTTATATAATTGCAGTAAGGTCTGTAGAGATAATATTTGATGATATTATTGAAAAGAAACACATTTCCAGGAAATTATTTCTTACAAATTACATCAAATATTAGAGTAGCGTGATCAGATATTTAGGATATTTGTTATGTATGCCATTTAATTAAAGTTGTAAGAGCTTTTTTTACTTGTCAAATCAATTACACTGGCATTCCTGCATGTTGTTTATTATTGTGTATAATTAGATCAGTAACTATGGCCGTTATAATTTATATTTAAATCATACCATAATGGAGATCTCGCATTAAAGTCTCAACATAGAATCAAAGGCGTATTCCTATAATTGATAATTAATTATTTAAAGAATGATTCTCTTGGTCTTTGTGTTCATGGAGTTAGGGTGTATGGATATATTAGAAATTGTTACACTTTTTGTTTTAGTGTAAACTATAATAGTTGTTGCGAAAGAATTAGTAAATTGAGTAATTAATTTAGTTTGAAGACTACTAATATTAATAATAATAGCTGTATTTACACGTTGAGTGTTTTCTATTTGATATTTCTTAGCTGACCATGGAATAATTACTTCTTCATCAATTTATAGGATTCTTGTACTAACATTCGATCTGCTGTCTTTCTGGTGTAGATGTTTTATATAATCATTACTATTTGGTGAATGGAAGATATATTTTAACTATCATTAGCTGTAATTAGTGAAGTTTCTTCTTTAGTTGCATATTTTTCCTTCTGAACAGATTTATCTATTATGATTTTGACTATTTCTGCATATGTATCTTTATCCTTATTGGACTTAGATATTTTCGTCAGGTCTCCCTTGATATAATTAAAGTTATTCTCTAAGCACTCCTGTATTTTGTTTACATTCTGGTCTAATGTTATCAGTTCACATACACTATCCTTTATCTGCTTTATTGTTCCTTTCAAGTATCCTATGCCATTTTTACTTAGATTTTTCTTATTGCTTTCGTGTTTATCTAAAAAATATCTAAATATTTCATTCAATCGGTTATTAATCAGCCTATCTCTATGACGTATTTTAGCATATAGGTGATTTTGAGTTTGGTGATAATATTTGTTATTAAAAACGCAAATATGCAAATTTTTATATTGTAGTATAATAATAATCATTCGTAATATTTCATACATATTTCATGAAGGTTTGAAGATGTATATTTGAATATCTATAAAATATTCATTGAAATATTTTCTCCAGAATAGGCAATAAATGACATGTTCTAAAAGTATATATTTATACTTAACACGAAGGTACTTACCTTTCCATGGCGGTTGAAAGCAGTTCACGGGGACTTGTGGTCATCTTGAGGGTGGAGCAACTGATCTTGTTTGGAGTCGTCCGAACCCATTGATGAGGCCTTGAAGACAGGTCGTGTCGGCCACTGCTCGGTGTTCTGCCCTTGAGTGACGAACTGACTCGGTGGTCGTTATTGTGGAGGTTTTAAGCTGGTGATATTCTCATTGTATGTTAGGGATTGGTGTAATTTCTCTGTTGGCTGCGCCATCTTTAACACGTCATCGACCTTCACTACATTTCGTTGAATTCTTGGATAGTGAAGCCAGGGTGAACATGACTCAGAGTACATCTTTGGCTTCATCATAGGCCCAATCAAAGGTAGCGATAACTCTTGGATCATATTTTAGGCTCACTCTGGGTGGTTATAGGGATTTTGATCTAGGCGCATAGATTATAAGTTGAAAAATATTGGAAATTAAATGTATAGCGCTGGTCCATTGTACGTGATCACTTCTACTTAGGTCAATAGGTGGTCGAGGGCACACACGTAGCGATGTTGCCAATGTAGATTCGGTCATTGAGGTTTGGTCGCTAACTTGTTCGATCATCATGATTCCTTCTTGGTCTCTTCAAATCCTGTTGGTTGAAGCACGCATGCTAATATGGTGATGTACTAGATCGTAGTAAAGGCGTTGCCTATCAGTGTAGAAGATACAGCGTATCAGCAGCTTGTTAGAAGTGTTGTTCAGGGTGGTGTTTCCAGACGGTGGGTTTTGATTCAGGGTTAGTTATTTGGTTTTCTTGAGATTTTGTGTTTACCGGTAGTGTCCTTTTGCCTTCTTTCTCCGTCCAGCCGACTCTCTTCTGTGGAAATTGTTTTCGATCGGTTGGTAGGATTTAATTTAATTATTTGTTTATATTGAGGATGAATTTATTTTTATTATCTTTATAAATTATTGGTAATATTTCGATAAAATACTAGTTGACCCAGATGGTACAGTCCACGCATATCTTGTGAGTGTGTAAATAGGTCTTAGAGTTGTCATATTTGACGAATACTGCGATAGTGTCGAGACACTAGGTCAAATAGTTGCGTTCCCACAGGAATTTATCCTAGCTTACGAAAGTGGGACCTCTGGGTGGTTTGGTCAGCTAGCAAACCGAACAGGTTTTTACTGTATGTGCGATGTCTTTTGACATCTCTTACCAGTTGTACTGGGCGGAGATGAGACGGATCATTTGGGAGATGCCTGGGTGATTGTATTGTGTGTGTACTGTGTGTATGAGTTTGTTTGTAAGTGTGTTTGGAATGAGTATTTTGGTCACTCCCCTGCGGGTAATGGTGTGGAGCCCGTTGCGATCAATGGTCAGTTTAGAATTTCCAGGTGGGGCGAGCTAATGGCTTGTAATGAGGGAGGCGTCTAAGAAACCACAGAACGAGATAGGAGGTCCGCTTCATGCTGTTGTGCTCCCTTTATGTAACGAATTCATAGTCGTAACTCGACAGATTTAATCTCCATCTAAATAATCTGTCTGACGGGGTTTGGTCATTTTTAGCCATTGTATTAAGTGATGGTCAGAAAATATTGCGAATCTTCTGCCCATTAAGTGCACACGGAAATTTTCAACGATCTCAACGATTGCAAAACATTCTAATTCAGAGATGGAGTAGTTACGTTCGTGTGAACGCAAGGCGCGACTGAAGTATTGGACGGGATAGGACCTCCCATCAAGGTGGACCTGTTTGAGAAAGTCTGCTATACCTAGTGTCGATGTATTGCAGTACATTCGGCATGGCAGACCTTCTCGGTGTAATATGGGTGTATGGTGAGACAGTCCTACAGGGCGTCGAACGCCTTTTGGCAAGCGTCATTCCAGATCCACGCCACATCCTTTTTGAGAAGGTTGTTAATTGGCGTCCGCAAGCGGGCATAGTCCAGAATGAACTTGTTATGAACGTTCACAGCACCTTGGAAGGACTGTAATGTTTTGCGGTTGTGGGGTGATTATATGGGGTGTATTATGTCTAAGTTGCGTGTGAAGGGTGTGATGGTACTGGCGATGATTGAAATTCCCAAGAAATTCATGGTTTGCTCAGAAATTTCGCATTTCGCGAAGTTGAGCTGCAACCTCTCGGTTTTGCAAAACGCGAAAAAGTTGTGCAGTTGAAATTTTGGTGGCAAATGTGGACTTTGATCCGCAAGTGTACATGTTACATTATAAAGGACTGCGGCGAGTGATTATAAACAATACTTAAAGTTACACCGCATAAGTTTCTTTTTTTGTGAAAAATCAATATTTATTTTTAAAGAGAAATATTTACTATTTCTAACTTTTTTGAATGAAGTATGAGAGGGTGAAAATATGAAGAGTAATGGCTAATGGAAAAATAAAAGTGTCCAGGGGCGGGAATCGAAATTACAACCTTCTGCTTACCGGGCAGGTGCCATGTCTCTTTAAAAATAAATATTGTTTTTTTTTTTCACAAAAAAGAAACTTATGCGGTGTAACTCTAAGTATTGTTTACAAGTGTACATGTGTCAGAGAATATTTCTGAGGTTGTTGTATAGTAACAAATGTGTGGGCATGCGAGTAAGTGGGTGGAAATATGCTGTCATGGTTGTGTGATGTATGTACATGGAGAGCTGGTGTTGACAATATGGGGATATTGTGGTGGGAGGAATATTCCTGTTTATCGTGACTATCATAGAACGGAACAAGGCCCTGAGTTGTGTATGTGGTATGGTGAATGGTGGTACATGATTTGCGGATATACATGTGACATGGTGAGTAGTCGTACGTGTTACACGAGTTGGGTGTGTATCATAGATATTGTGAAAAAAGTCTTTAGAAGGCTGTTTAGTACATGGTGGTGATACTCCTCGAGTACGAGGTTAGAAAAATGCACAAGGTGGGTGAGTGACAAAGGTTGGTGACACTATAGGTGACATGGCATACTCACCTGACGAATTTGCACATTGGTTGCCCTGTGCGGTAGGCATAGATACGGTGTGGGCCTTGGAATTGACCGTTTGACATTGGAAATATGTGCATTCGCCAGGTACACGTGTGGAATGATAGGTGGAGTATGGCAAAGAGGCGTGGAGCTATAACATAGTACCTTTTTCGAAATCAATTTGAATCTTTAAAACTTTCAGGATGTTTATGGAGAGTAACCCAAACGGCAGAGGAGCACCCAATATATGGAACTTCTCAGTCGTGGTTACTTGTCCTAGGTTTATGGGGGCGTAAATTGACTTGAAGTCGAGGTGGGACTTACTATGGGATTTATAGGGGTAAAATGAAGTTCTATTTGATATATTTTTAAATTTTCTATTAAGATATTGGTAGCCATTGTTAGGCATTTTGTTTAGGCTCTTACCCATGACAACAAGAAATGATAGAGACATACATGAGGAGAAGGAGAATTTAATATTAGCAGCTGAATGAAAGAAACAGTCTGTTGCATGTCGAAAGACATCAGAAGTGCCTTCTCTTTGGATTTGTTCGGCCTTGGTCGAGTGCTCGTGGTTTGCTTGGCTGGGCTAGAAGTCTCTGGCCTTGGATGTTCTTTACTAGACTTCTTTGGTGATGGGTGTGCATCGCATGTACACCAGGGTGATGCACTCTCTTGTAGCGGCATTCGGAATGCCAGTGGGAGCCATTACAGTAACAGCAGTAACAGTTCGGCGGAACGTCGTCTTGCTGTTTTGGGGTGTAGTCACTCGTTCTACGCACTTGCGACTCCACGGCGAACCACTCGCTTAACGAATTCGGGACGGACACTTGAGTTAGACGTTGATCGAGACTCAGGAGACCCTCGGTCAACATTTCCAGAATTAATAGCTGCGGAAATCCAAGTTGAAGGCTCATCGTACACTTTTCCGGTAGTATACTTCGAGGCTATACTGGCCTTGAAATTTAATGCCGAAGAATTTGACGTAGGACGCCTCGTTGGTGTCCGGGAACAAGTGTAGGAAGGTGCGTCTAATGTCGGTGTGGCGTTGCTCGTCGAGCTCTAGCTTTCTAAACAAGGCGAAAGCTTCGCCGGCTAGGACTTCTGACAGGTTGGTTAGTCCTCCGGAGTTCTTTAGGAGGGATTGGTCACAGAGCCTATCGTAATGTTTGAAGAATGGGGCGGAGTATTTACCTGTAAAGGCATTGCAGTGAATAAATGGCTTGTTCACAGTCGTTGGGGCACTACGCAGGCTTTTCAGTTTGAAAATATAATTTTACAAAGAAAATGTCAGTATAAGTGGATGAAAAGATAACACCTTGAAACAACTGAATGAGGAAATCAGGAAATTCCAACCGTCTGTATCATTGACTAGTTCTATTATTATTTTGTCTATTGAAATTCACCTGTCGTAGTTTAAAAGTAGATCGCTGTAGTATTTCTGAAATTGGTGTTTAGGACGACGTTCATAGTCCATATGTCCATAGCTTTCTTGAAAACCATTTCTAAGATTCCACCCTTCAGTGCAGTATATATAAGCAGAATAGTTCAATAGAATATTGGAGCTTTAAGAAGCGGACTGGTAGATTAAATTGGTGAAATTGCTTGGAGGGTTCATCACTGATGAGTCAAGCCCTCCTAATATTTTTTCATCGCAATAAGGACAGTAGAAGTTTGTTTTGTGTGAAAAAAAATCATTCGTGCTTTTAAATTCTTTCATTTTCTATAAAAGTAGATAGTTGTTATATTCCTGGAATTGGTATTTAGGACAACGTTCTCTATTTCTTCTCACAGTTAGATATTATGGAAAGGGAGAGGGCTTGGAAATGTAGACATTATTTTGTCTCATCTCACTCACAAATTGTTTTTAATAAGCCCCATCTATCAAATATATTTGACTCATTTAATGATGTCTATTAATAAGAATTCGTCTGTTGACTTTCAAAAAATGATTTGTTCTAACCTTTCTGATGATAGGAATCTGTTTACGTTTTAAAAATCACTTTTTATATTTTTTGGGAGTATATAACAGCCAAACACCTCATTGGTTAAAATTTCATTAGATCCCCTGTGGATTTCATAAAATATAAAGTCCGCCCTGGACTTACGAGGGTCATTAGATCGAAACCATGGTCTCCAGGTGGAGGCTTCGCAGTTTTCCAAAGCTGGTGTTGTGGCTTTGTCAACGATATAAGTCCACTAGTTTGCGTAGACGGTCACTAGATGGCGCTTATTTTAGAGTCTATTTTCCCGGGGAAAGACAGTCTGTTTTTATAGTTATTTATATCTGATCATTCCAGTAATACCTATGTATTTGTCACGTGATGTTGTGTGGAGAGAGGAAGAGAATATATGAAGTTTTGGATTATCAAGGTATAAGGAATTCAAAGATTTGATCTTTAAAGAAAAATGTGTTGTCACTTTGTTTAACTTGAATTTGTATGGAGTTGTAAGCTCTCCAGAGTTTGTTCAATTTATAGTGACAAAATATGCTTCGATTTTCATTAATATAATTTACTGGTATAAACGTCATGAAATTCCCCATGTTATAGAGATTAGAAACTTGTCATTTATTTTTAAATTTAATCATTCAACAGTTCATTTATCTTGCTTCACATGCCCTGATGTTAATTTTAGACCACCAACGATGAATTTTAGGGACAATGTTGAAATGAGATTTGTGTGAGGAAAAATTATCAACATATATAGTCACGACCGTCTTTCCACCGTCAATCAATTCCTCAATTCCTCATGTCACGGATGCGCGCGCATCATCATTATGATCATTATCATTATCTAATGATACTAATAATATTTATTATTATTATATTATTATTATTATTTTATTATTTTATTATCAACATATATAGTCACGACCGGCTTTCCACCGTCAATCATGTCACGGATGCGCGCGCATAATCATTAAGATCATTATCATTATCTAATGATAATAATAAAAATTATTATTATTATATTATTATTATTATCAACATATATAGTCACGACCGTCTTTCCACCGTCAATTCCTCATGTCACGGATGCGCGCGCATCATCATTATGATCATTATCTTCTATAGAAGCTTCTATCTTTATAATTATGTATATTTACAAAAAGTCAATTCGCTCGCGCCTCTAGCGGTGAAAATGAGGGGTAATACCAGCTGACCTAATGTACATGTAAAGTTTGGAGCGGGACGTTTCACAAGAGTGACATCCACGGCTCCAATTTATAATTGTAACAAATAGTATTGGAATAAAAACATTCAATCGGGTAAAACACGGGCGTTGCCCGGGTATTCGTCCCTATATATAGTCACGACCGTCTTTCCTCATCGCTGTCCTCAATTCCTCATGTCACGGATGCGCGCGCATCATCATTATGATCATTATTATTATCAACATATATAGTCACGACCGTCTTTCCACCGTCATGTCACGGATGCGCGCGCATCATCATTATGATCATATACATTATCTAATGCTAATAATAATAATAATTATTATTATATTATTATTATTATTATTAATTAATCAACATATATAGTCACGACCGTCTTTGCTCCTCAATTCCTCATGTCACGGATGCGCGCGCATCATCATTATCATCATTATCTTCTATAGAAGCTTCTATCTTTATAATTATGTATATTTACGAAAAGTCAATTCGCTCGCGCCTCTAGCGGTGAAAATGAGGGGTAATACCAGCTGACCTAATGTACATGTAAAGTTTGGAGCGGGACGTTTCACAAGAGTGACATCCACGGCTCCAATTTATAATTGTAACAAATAGTGTATTTGAATAAAAACATTCAATCGGGTAAAACACGGGCGTTGCCCGGGTCATTCGTATATATATAGTCACGACCGTCTTTCCTCATGTCACGGATGCGCGCGCATCATCATTATGATCATTATCTTCTATAGAAGCTTCTATTTTTATAATTATGTATATTTACAAAAAGTCAATTCGCTCGCGCCTCTAGCGGTGAAAATGAGGGGTAATACCAGCTGACCTAATGTACATGTAAAGTTTGGAGCGGGACGTTTCACAAGAGTGACATCCACGGCTTCAATTTATAAGTGTAACAAATAGTATTGGATTAAAAACATTCAATCGGGTAAAACACGGGCGTTGCCCGGGTCATTCGTCTAGTCAACATATATAGTCACGACCGTCTTTCCACCGCCAATCAATTCCTCAATTCCTCATGTCACGGATGCGCGCGCATCATCATTATGATCATTATCATTATCTAATGATAATAATAATAATAATTATTATTATATTATTATTATTATTTTATTATTTTATTATTAATATATATAGTCACGACCGTCTTTCCTCAATTCCTCATGTCACGGATGCACGCGCATCATCATTATGATCATTATCTTCTATAGAAGCTTCTATCTTTATAATTATGTATATTTACAAAAAGGCAATTCGCTCGCGCCTCTAGCGGTGAAAATGAAGGGTAATACCAGCTGACTCAATGTACATGTAAAGTTTGGAGCGGGACGTTTCACAAGAGTGACATCCACGGCTCCAATTTATAATTGTAACAAATAGTATTTGAATAAAAACATTCAATCGGGTAAAACACGGGCGTTGCCCGGGTCATTCGGCTAGTAATCTATAATTACGAAATCAGCAAAACACAGAGAAATAATTCCTACTTTTTTAGATATTCAGTACTAAAATTTGCCTTTGATGCTGTAAACCGTAGAAAATATTTCTTGTTCTCTTTGAAAATAGAGCATTTATAACCAGAAACTTCACAAATCCTAATATTTTTGTAATTTCAATTAAACGTTAGGTGTTGTGTGTTGATTGATTGTAGTTATCATTGTCTTTATGTTATCGTGGCTGCAGGTGCCGCTACTGCCATCGTCCGCCTGGGGGTTGGAGACCTGCGTACGTTAAGTAAGTAATCGTCAGGTTTACCGTTCTAACTTCAACAACCGACACCGTTCTAACTATTCCTGAATTGTGCCGCAGCCCCGCCGGCATCAAGGTGGAGTAAGTACGACCAGACATCTCCCATTGACACACCTAGACACTGCCAGCTGTCCAGGAGAATGCTGGACGACGCCCCGCTGACCAAGGAGGAGGAGGCCGCCCAGATCGAGTAAGTGCGCTTCTTTCTTTCTCTGTTGAACTGATGACAGTGTGAGCGGCTGTCAGGCTGGCCAAGGCCTTGTCGCTGCTCTTCAAGTCGGAGGACAGCGATGACGAGGATTAAGTAAGTGTCATCAGTACTAAACTCGATAGCTTACATAGTAACAAGATCTGACAACACAGCACTGTTCAGAAAGTGGCCCTTAATCAGTAGTTCGGCTCAACCTTGAGAGATGACATAGCAACCAGAGTGGACAACACATCAGGACACTGTTCAGAACGTGGATTCTAATCAGTACTTCGCCTTAACCTCGATAGCTGAAATAGCAACCAGAGTTGAATACCACAACAGAACACTGTTTAGAAACCAGCGAAGTATTCACTCTGTCTATAGAGATTTATATATATCCTTTTTGTTATCATATAATATATGAAATATTTTATAACAAAGAGATATTAATAAATATGTGATTTGAGTAAAATATAGTGAATATATTCAGGCCTAAAACACACTTATAGAAGGATAATACCCTGTTAATAAAACGTGATTTGTTAAATTATGAAGTTGTAGCTCAGTGAAACAAAATGCCTTTCCAAATATAACATCACTAGGACTTCAATATAAAACTTATGTATAATTCTCCATTTAACGATATATCCTGCGTTCTACCAGATCCTACCCCCGCCCCTCCCAGGACCACGTCTCCTCTCCGTGTTCTGGGAGTAGAAGAGAGGACCTGCGGAGCTCCCTGCGGACTGTCTCGAGCAAGACGGAGCCGCCGCGACGGTGAGCTAGAGCTCAACATCTTTGTTGTCTTAGTTAGCCCTATTTCAACTTTAAGTACAGAGGTTCCTGTAGCTAACATATTTGTTGTCTCAGCACTGTTTCAACTTTAACTACAAAGGTCCATTTAGAAAACATCTATGTGGTCTCAATTAGCACTATTTGAACTTCGGGTACCGAGGCATTTGTATTATCTACACTTCGAATACTGAGGTCCCTTTAGCAAACATATGTGTTGACTCAGTTGGTACTATTTTAACTTCGAGTACCGAGGTATCTGTAACTAACATCTGTGTTTTCTCAGTTAGCACTATATCAATATCAAGTAGTGATATTCCTGTAGCAAACATATGTGTTGTCTCAGTTAGCACTATTTAAAATTCGAGTAGCGAAGTCCCTGATGCAAAGAGCTGTGTTGTCTCTGTTAGCACTATTTCAACTTTGATTCCCGAGGTCACTTCAGCCAACATCTGTTTTTCCTTAGTTAACACTTTTGTAGCTTGAGTACCGTTGTCCCTGTAGCAAGCATTTGCGTTGCTTCATTTATCACTATTTCAACTTCGAGTACCGAGGTCCCTGTAGCAAATATCTTTGTTTCTTCATTTAGCACTACTAACATCTGTGTTGTCTTATATTGCATTATATTAACTTCGAGTACTGAAGTCCCTGTCGGAAATATCTGTGTTTTCTAATTTGCATTATTGTAACTTCGAATATCGAGATCACTGTAGCAAACATCGATGTTGTCTAATTTAACGCTATTTCAACTTCTAATAGCGATGTCTCTGTGGCAAACATCTGTGTTGTCTCAGTCAGCACTATTTCAGATTCCAAAACCGAGGTCCTGGAAGTAAACATCTGAGTTGTCCTCAGTTAGCACTATTTCAACTTGAATACTAAGGTTTCTGTAACAAACATCTCTTTGGTATCAGTTAGCAATATTTGAACTTTGAGCACTAAGATCTCTGTAGCAAACATCTACATTGACTCTGTTAGCACTATTTCAATTCATTCACTCAGATCCCTGTACCAAAATTCTATGTTGTCTCAGTCAACAATATCTCAAATTCTTACACCATGGTCTCTATTGCAAAAATATGTGGTTTCTCAGTTCGCATTATTTGATCTTTGAGTACCAAGATACCAAGAGCAAACATTTATTTTTATTCAGTTATCTCTATTTCAATTTGAGTAACGTAATCTCTTTAAAACAGCTGTGTTACTTCATTTAACACTATTTCAACTTCTTACAGCGAGGTCCTTGTAGCAAATATCTTCGATTCAGTGAGCACAATTTCAACTATGAGTCAAAACAACAAATAACGAGGTTTCTGTAGCAACCATCTGGGTTTTCTCAGTGAACTATATTTCAATTTCGCGCATCAAGGTCCCAGTAGTAAATTTCCTAGTGGTCTCAGTTAGCAATATTTCAAATTTGAGTCCTGATATCCCTGTGATAAGACTCTGCGTTGTATCAGTGAGCACCTTTCAATTGAGTAACAAGGTCCCTGTCAAAAGCATCTGCGTTGTTTCAATTAGCACTATTTCAACCCTGAATCCTGAGCTACCTGTAGTTTAACATCTATGTTGAGTCGGTAAGCACTATTTCAACTTCGAGTACCGTGATCCTCCTGTAGCAAACATCTTTGTTTTTTAAGTAAGCACTATTCCAGTTTTGAATATAAAGGTCCCTGTAGCAAATATATGTGTGGTCTCAGTTAGCACTATTTTATCTTTAAAAACCGAGGTACCTTTTGTAAAGATCTGTTTTTAATCAGGTAACTCTATACAGACTTGAATACCATTGTCCCTTTAACAATCATATATGTTGTATGATTTGACACAATTTCAATTTCTTACAGCGAGGGCCCTGTAATAAACATCTGTGTTTTGTTCAGTCATAATCATTTTAACTTCTAGTAGCAGAGTACTTATACAAAACATCAGTTATAATCAGTTAGCTCTATTACAACTTGAGTACCGAGGCCCCTTCAGCAAACTTCTGTTTTGTCTCAGTTAGCACTATTTCAACTTCGAATACCATATTTTCGGTAATAAACTTCTTTGTTATTTCATTCAGCACTATTTCAACTTCGAATAGCGAGGTACCTCTAGCAAACATCTGAATATCTCAGTTAGCACAATTTCAACTTGAGTACCGAGATATCTGTAACCCCCATTTGTGTTCTTTCAGTTAGCACTATTTCAACTTTGAGCACCGATTTCTCTTTAACCCCCATTTGTTTTCTCTCATTTAGCACTATTTCAATTTTGAGTACCGATTTCTCTTTAACCCCCATTTGTGTTCTCTCAGTTAGCACTATTTCAACAACGAATTCCGAGGTCCCTGGGGAAACATCTTAGTTACATCAGTACGTGCTATATTAATTCCGAATACCGAAGCCCAGTAGCAACCATCTGGGTTTTCTCAATCAAAATATATTCAGTGTAGAGCATCGAGGTCTCAGTAGCAAACTTCTTTTTGGCCTCAATCAGTAATATCTCAATATTTCAACTTCGAATACCAGACTGTCAGTTGAAAAGATCTTTGTTATCTCATTTTTCACTATTTCAACTTCAAATAACGAGGCCCCTGTAGCAACCATCTGGGTTTTCTCAGTCAAATCTATTTCAATTTCAAGAATCGAGGTCCTAGTGGTCTCAGTGAGCAATATTCCAAGTTCGGGTCCCAAGAGCACAATAACAAACATTTGTGTTGTATCAGTAAGAACTTTTCAACTTGAGAACCAAGGTCCCTGTCAAAGGTATTTGCGTTGTTTCAGTTAGCACTCTTTCAACCCTGAGTCCTGAGCTACCTATAGGTTAAAATCTATGTTGAGTCAGTAAGCACTATTTCATATACGAGTTTCGTGATCTTCCTGTAGCATATATCTTTGTTGTTTAATTAAGTACTATTTCAGCTTCGAATACCGAGGTCCCTTTAGCAAATATATGTAGTAGTCTCAGTTAGCACTATTCAATCTTCGAAAACCGAGGTACCTAATGCAAATATCTGTTTTTAGCCAGTTAACCTTTTTCCAACTTAAGTAATGTGTTCCCTTTAACAAACATCAATTTTGAATCATTCGACACTATTCCAATTTCTTACAGCGAGTTCCATGTAGTAAACATCTTTGTTTGGTTCAGTATTCATTATTTTAACTTCCAATAGGGAGGTACTCATAGCAAAATCAGTTATAAGCAGTTGTTTCTGAAATCAGATCCGTGTAACCCTCATTTGTGTTCTCTCAGTTAACGCTAATTCAGCTTCGAATTGCGAGTTCCCTATACCAAACATCTGAGTTATTTCAGTTCACGCTATATCTATTCCGAATACCGAGGCGCAGTAGCAACCTTCTGGGTTTTTTTCAGTAAAAAGTATTTCAATTTAGAGCATCGAGGTTTCATAAGTAAACTTCTTTGTGGCCTCAATCAGTAATAACTTAACCATGAGTCCCTGGATCCCTGTAGTAAACATATGTTTTGTATCAGTGGGCAATTTCCATTTGAGTAACAAGGTCCCTGTAGCATGCATCTGCCTTGTTGCACTTAGCACTATTTCAACTCTGAATCCCGAGGTACCAGTTGCTTAACCTCATTGTTCAATCATTTAGCACAATTTCAACTTCGATTACCGAGGACCATGTTTCAACTATCTGTGTTGTCTCAGTTGGCACTATTTAAATTTCGAGTACCGAGGTCCCGGTATCGAACATCTTTGTTATCTCAGGTAGAGCTATTTCAACTTCGTGTACCGTGGTCTTCCTGTAGCAAACATCTTTGGTGTCTCAGTCACCACTATTTCAGATTCGAATACCGAGGTCCTGGAGGTAAATATCTGAGTAGTCCTCATTTAGCACTATTTCAACTCGAAAACCGAGGTTCCTGTAGAAAACATCTCTTTTGTCTTAGTTAGCAATATTTAAACTTCGAGCACTAAGATCCCTCTAGCAAACATCTACGCTGTCTCGCTTAGCACTATTTCAATGCTTACACTGAGGTCCTTGTAGCAAACATCTATGTTGTCTCAGTTAACACTATTTAAACTTCTTACACCGTGTTCTATGTAGCTAGCATTTGTGAAGACTCTGTTAGCACTCTTTCAACTTTGAATACCAGGCTGTCGGTAGAAAGCATCTTTGTTATCTCATTTAGCACTATATTAACTTCGAATAACGAGGCGCCTGCGGCAATTATCTAGGTTTTCTCAGTAAACTATATTTCAATTTCGAGCATCGAGGTTCCAGTAGTAAACTACTTAGTGGTCTCAGTTAAAATTATTTCAACTTTGAGTCCCAAAATCCCTGTAACACAAATCTGTGTTGTATCAGTGAGCACTTTTCAACTTGAGAACAAAGGTCCCTTTCAAAAGCAACTGCGTTATTTCAATTAGCATTCTTTCAACCCCGATCATGAGCTACCTGAAGTGTAAAATATATGTTGAGTTAGTAACACTATTTCAACTTCGAGGACCGTTATCCTCCTGTAGCAAACATCTTTGTTGAATCAGTAAGCACTATTTCAGCTTTGAATACCGAGGTCCCTGTAGCAAATATATGAGGTGTTTCAATTTGCACTATTTTATATTCGAAAATCGAGGTACTTATTGTAAACATCTGTTTTTAATCAGGTGACTCTATTTCAACTTGATTACCGAGATCTCTTCAACAAACATGTATGTTTTATCATTTGACACTATTTCAATTTCTTACAGCGAGGTCCCTGTAGTAAACATCTGTGTTTTGTCCAGTCAACATTATTTTAACTTCTAATAGCGAAGTACTTATAGCAAACATCGTTTATAATCAGTTAGCTCTATTATAACTTGAGTACCGAGGTCCCCTTAGAAAAATTCTGTGTTTTCTCTGTTAGCATAATTTCAATTTTTAATACTTAGGTACCTGTGGGTCAGTTAGAAATATATTAAATTCGAATACCAGACTGTCGTTAGAAAACATCTTTTTTATTTCATTTAGCACTATTACTACTTAGAATAACGTGGCCCATGTGGCAACCATCTGGGTTTCTCAGTCAACACTATTTCAATTTCGAGCATCGAGGTCCTAGTAGTACTCTCTTAGTGGTCTTAGTGAGCAATTTTTCAACTTTGAGTCCTAAGATCTCAGTAACAAAATCTGTGTTGTATCAGTTATCAATCTTCAATTTGAGAACCAAGGTCCCTGTCAAAAGAAACTGCGTTGTCTCAGTTAGCACTCTTTTCAACCCTGAGTCCTGAGCTACCTGTAGTTTAAAATCTATGTTGAGTCAGTAAGCACTATATTTCAACTACGAATACCGTGATCCTCTCTTGTAGCAAGCATCTTTGTTGTTTGAGTAAGCACTATTTCAGCTTCGAATACCGAGGTCCCTGTAGAAAATATATGTGGTTTTTCAGTTTGCAATATTTTATCTTCAAAAACCGAGGTACCTATTGCAAACATCAGTTTCTAATCAGTTAACTCTATTCCAACTTGAGTACCGAGGTCCCTTTAACAAAAATCTATGTAGTATCATTTGACACTATTTAAATTTCTTACAGCGTGGTCCCTGTAGTAAACATCTGTGTTGTCCTATTTTGCACTATATGAATTTCGAGTAATGAAGTCCCTGTAGGAAATATCTATTTTTAATTTGCACCATTTCAACTTTGAATATCGAGGTCCCTGTAGCAAACATCTTTGTTATCTCATTTAACGCTATTATTATATCTCATCTAACGCGAAGTCTCTGTAAACACATCTGTGTTTCCTCATTTACACTCATTCAACTTCGTGTGCCGTGGTCCTCCTGTAGCAAACATCTTTGTTATCTCAGTCGGCACTATTTCAGATTCGAATGCAGAGTTCCTGGGAGTAAACCTATGAGTTGTTCTCAATTAGCTATATTTCAACTCTAATACCAAGGTAAAAACATTTTTGGTTCCGTTTTAGCAATTTTTTGATACCACTGTTGTACCAAGCCATTCCTATCTTCATAGCCAGTGGTTCGCCTCCGCCTGCACTTCGTCATCATTCGCAAAGTGCTTGCCTCCAAGGTGCAACTTGAGTGCTGGAAAAAGATAGAAGTCGTTTGGGGCAAGTTCCGAAGAATAAGGTGAATGTGTGAAAATTTTCCATTTGAAGTTTTCCAGCAACGATTGGGTCGTTCGAGCTGCGTGAGGGCGAGCATTGTCATGGACGATTAACACTTTCCGAGACAAAAGTCCAGGACGTTTCCGTTTAATTGCAGCTCTGAGTTTATTGTGGACTTCGCAGTACCTCGCAGCGTTAACCGTAGTGTTTTGGGGCAGGTAGTCAACCAATAAAACACCCTTACAGTCCAAAAGACGATAGGCATAACTTTGCCTGCAGGGATTGTGAACTTCGCCTTTTTTGGTGCACTTTCCTCAGGCTTCTTCCACACCATGCTTTGTCTTTTTGTTTCTGAAGTTGAATGATGCCCCCAGCTTTCATCTCCAGTGACAAACAGGAAAATAGTTGATCTTCATCTCTTCGATACATTTCCAGGAAAGCTAAGGCTGCCTCCATTCGTTGTTGCTTGTGATATTCCGAGAGCAAACGCGGGATCCATTTTGCGCAGACTTTGCGAAAATTCAAAACATCTGACATGATTGTTCCAGTCGAAGAACGCCCAATTTCGATTCCAGGAGGCAGTCGAATCATTATTTTATCAATGGTGAGGCGGCGATCTGGTTCCACCACATTCCGAACAGCAGCAACGGCTGCATTGTCCGTAGCAGTAACGGGCCTGCCGCTTCGCTCGTAATCATGCACGTTTTGTCGACCTTCCAAGAACCATGAACGCCATCGGCGAACCATTTGGATGCTCTTACATCCTTCACCATACACTGACACTAAATTGCGATGAATATTGACCGCAGTTTCATTTTTCGCCGTGAAAAAACGAATTACAGAACGGAGTTCGCAAGTGGACACGTTCACCAGTAGTAGCTCCATGAAAATTGAAGCACTATGGACTTGCGCGTACGAGTAGCGTGATTTTGAAGGTCACGCGCTTCCAATGCATCCTAGTGACCATTTCTTACACTACTAACTAATTTTTACAACGTTTTGTTCGCAGAAAAAAAATATAGGGAAACTTATTTATTGGATAGCCCTCGTATAACAAATAGAAATGCATATCAAATCCCACCTTTAATTATTCTTCCTACGTCCAGACTCTATCAGAGAAATAGACAGATTTGATTTCAAATTTGATAAAGTAGAATTCTTAACTGGGGGCGCTGGACTTCAAAATTATAAATCAAATTTACAGTGCTACCTTTTATTAAACTATCTTTCCCTAAACTCAGTTCTCCGCCTTTTCAAACTAATTTCTTTACAATAATTTAGTCCATATTATCTTGTCAACTCTACTAAAGAAATCCTTGACAACTTCTGAGTAAGTTGTTGATCATCGTCTAGTTGGAGGAATAGCCGTGAATCGAATTTCTGAAGCTTCCTAACACGTAGTGGTATACTCCCAACTCACTTCTATACAAAAAGCTTGTTTTTTATATTGGTGTGGTGATTTCTTGTCCATTGAGCAGATCAGATCGGTCTGTTCACCCTGATCACAAAACCGGCCAACCGAGGTTCCTTGTCCGTATGGATGACGTCTTCTAGATTGATGTCTACCATATAGAGGGCTGCAAGGATGGCTGGGAAACGTTTTTTAAATATTAAATAAGTTTATTGATATGTTCCTCTAAATGTGTATAAGCATTTTCTTTCTTTAAAGAGTTAGACATTCATCGACCAAACCGTAAAATAACATCACTGTATAGCCACTAATCACTTATGTGGTAGATAATTATACGTTGCTTCATGCAATGTTCCAGCCGCGGCCCTGCTCCCGACTCTACGAGGGACTTTCCCGCCGAGGGACCTCCGCCCCGGCCTGCTGCCCTTCTCAAGGACAGCTGCGCCGCCGCAAAGACGCTCCTCTTCTAGGGTAAGTCTTGTGTCCTACATATAACATGGTGCTATTACGTTATTTCAGGTTCTTTCGTGAATTAACCTCATTTATTTCTTTTAAAGTAAATCATATTTCATCATAATTAATTATTTTTAAATTGTTGAAACTTCGAACTTAATTGGAATGGACATAAGCTAATTTCTTCTCAACAGCCCCCCAGACATTTATATATTGCTACAATTGGAGCTGGTTTAAAGTCTGTTCTCATTCAAATGTCAGTGGCATAAATTGGCTTTATATTTCGACTGACTTATCTCAGAGGGTTGCTGGATAGACTATCCACACAGAGGAAATGATTATTTAAAAAATTTCACAATAGAATATGAATTTCACGCTGATAGCTATAATCTCAACTCTTTATAAAATAAATGTGAATAGACAAATCACAATCCCTTACGTCGATCCAGAGCTCTGCCGAGGCGACTACCAAGAGCTGCCCCAGGAGCGCCTCTCTCCCGCCATAGGATCCTCCTGCACTTGGTGTAGGTGAAGGGTTACATTCAGTAATGTTAACGTTCTTTGTGTTCCCAGAAAAGATCCAGTGGCGGGACCCGGTCCACAGTGTGGAGGTGGGCCGTGGATTAGAACATCTCCACACAATGTATATACTCACTACATATTGGTAACGCCTTTCAAGAGGCCATTCAAAATTTCTACAGGCGACTTCTCTGTTTGCTTCCATATAATCCTTGTCGCCCTCAACCTTCATGCAGCCTCAGCCTCCTTGTTGCATTGGTACTCCTTGCTCAAAATTCTGGCTGCCCTCGTTCTTCTTAATGAACTCAAAATTCTGGCTGCCCTCGTCCTACTTCATGTACTCAAAATTCTTGCTGCCATCGTCCTTCTTACTGAACTCAAAATTCTTGCTGCCATCGTCCTTCTTCTTGAACTCAAAATTCTTGTTGCCCTCGTCCTTCTACCCTCGTCCTTCTTCCTGAACTCAAAATTCTTGTTGCCCTCGTCCTTCTTCCTGAACTCAAAATCCATGCTGCCCTCGTCTTTCTTTCTGACTTCAAAATTCTTGCTGTCTTCGTCCATCTTCCTGAACTCAAAATTCTTGCTGCCATCGTCCTTCTTCTTGAACTCAAAATTCTTGTTGCCCTCGTCCTTCTACCCTCGTCCTTCTTCCTGAACTCAAAATTCTTGTTGCCCTCGTCCTTCTTCCTGAACTCAAAATCCTTGCTGCCCTCGTCTTTCTTCCTGAAATCAAAATTCTTGCTGCCCTCGTCCTTCTTCCTGAACTCAAAATTCTTGCTGCCTTCGTCCTTCTTCCTGAACTCAAAATTCTTGCTGCCATCGTCTTTCTTCCTGACATCAAAATTATTGCTGCCTTCGTCCTTCTTCCAGACTTCAAAATTCTTACTGCCTTCGTCCTTCTTCCTAACCTCAAAATTCTTGCTGCCCTCGTCCTTCTTCCTAACCTCAAAATTCTTGCTGCCCTCGTCCTTCTTCCTGAACTCAAACTACTTTTTACTTACTTCATCGTCGGATTACTTACTTCTTCGTCGGATTACTTACTTCTTCGTCGGATTACTTACTACAACGTCGGATTACTTACTTCATCGTCGGATTATTTACTTCATCGTCGGATTATTTACTTCATCGTCGGATTACTTACTTCATCGTCGGATTATTTACTTCATCGTCGGATTACTTACTTCATTGTCGGATTACTTACTACATCGTCGGATTACTTACTACATCGTCGGATTATTTACTTCATCGTCGGATTACTTACTACATCGTCGGATTACTTACTACATCGTCGGATTATTTACTTCATCGTCGGATTATATACTTGATCGTCGGATTATTTATTTCAACGTCGGATTATTTACTTCATCGTCGGATTACCTACTAATCGTCTGATTACTTATTTCAACGTCGGAACACTTCATCGTCGGATTACATCATCGTCGGATTATTTACTTAATTGTCGGATTACACACTACATCGTCGGATTACTTACTTCATCGTCGGATTACCTACTAATCGTCTGATTACTTTTTTCATCGTCGGAACACTTACTTCATCGTCGGAATATTTACTCCATCGTCGGAATATTTACTTCAACGTTGAATTACTCACTTCATCATCGGATTACTCACTTCATCGTCGGATTACTCACTTCATCGTCGGATTACTTACTTCATCATCGGATTACTTACTTCATCGTCGGATTATTTACTTCATCGTCGGATTATTTATTTCATCATCGGATTATTTACTTCAACGTCGGATTACTCACTTCATCGCCGGATAATTTACTTCATCGTCGGATTACTCACTTCATCGTCGGATTACTCACTTCATCGTCGGATATTTACTTCATCGTCGGATATTTACTTCATCGTCGGATATTTACTTCATCGTCGGATTACTTGCTAATCGTCGGATTACTTACTTCATCGTCGGATTATTTACTTCATCGTCGGATTATTTATTTCATCATCGGATTATTTACTTCAACGTCGGATTACTCACTTCATCGCCGGATAATTTACTTCATCGTCGGATTACTCACTTCATCGTCGGATTACTCACTTCATCGTCAGATTATTTACTTCATCGTCGGATATTTACTTCATCGTCGGATATTTACTTCATCGTCGGATTACTTGCTAATCGTCGGATTACTTACTTCATCGTCGGATTACTCACTTCATCGTCGGATTAACTGCTTCATCGTCGGATTACTTACTTCAACGTCGGATTACTCACTTCATCGTCGGATTACTTACTACATCGTCGGTTACTTACTTCATCGTCGGATTATTTACTTCATCGTCGGATTACTTACTTCTTCGTCGGATTACTTACTACAACGTCGGATTACTTACTTCATCGTCGGATTATTTACTTCATCGTCGGATTATTTACTTCATCGTCAGATTACTTACTTCTTCGTCGGATTACTTACTACAACGTCGGATTACTTATTTCATCGTCGGATTATTTACTTCATCATCGGATTATGTACTTCATCTTCGGATTATTTACTTCATCGTCGGAATACATACTTCACCGTCGGATTACTTACTTCATCATCGGATTACTTCATCGTCGGATTACTTACTTCATCCTCGGATTACTTACTTCAACGTCGGAATACTTATTTCATCGTCGGATTACCTGCTTCATCGTCGGATTACTTACTTCAACGTCGGATTACTTACTTCATCGTCGGATTATTTACTTCATCGTCGGATTACTTACTTCATTGTCGGATTACTTACTACATCGTCGGATTACTTACTACATCGTCGGATTATTTACTTCATCGTCGGATTACTTACTACATCGTCGGATTACTTACTACATCGTCGGATTATTTACTTCATCGTCGGATTATATACTTGATCGTCGGATTATTTATTTCAACGTCGGATTATTTACTTCATCGTCGGATTACCTACTAATCGTCTGATTACTTATTTCAACGTCGGAACACTTCATCGTCGGATTACTTCATCGTCGGATTATTTACTTCATTGTCGGATTACACACTACATCGTCGGATTACTTACTTCATCGTCGGATTACCTACTAATCGTCTGATTACTTTTTTCATCGTCGGAACACTTACTTCATCGTCGGAATATTTACTCCATCGTCGGAATATTTACTTCAACGTTGAATTACTCACTTCATCATCGGATTTATCACTTCATCGTCGGATTACTCACTTCATCGTCGGATTACTTACTTCATCATCGGATTACTTACTTCATCGTCGGATTATTTACTTCATCGTCGGATTATTTATTTCATCATCGGATTATTTACTTCAACGTCGGATTACTCACTTCATCGCCGGATAATTTACTTCATCGTCGGATTACTCACTTCATCGTCGGATTACTCACTTCATCGTCGGATATTTACTTCATCGTCGGATATTTACTTCATCGTCGGATATTTACTTCATCGTCGGATTACTTGCTAATCGTCGGATTACTTACTTCATCGTCGGATTATTTACTTCATCGTCGGATTATTTATTTCATCATCGGATTATTTACTTCAACGTCGGATTACTCACTTCATCGCCGGATAATTTACTTCATCGTCGGATTACTCACTTCATCGTCGGATTACTCACTTCATCGTCAGATTATTTACTTCATCGTCGGATATTTACTTCATCGTCGGATATTTACTTCATCGTCGGATTACTTGCTAATCGTCGGATTACTTACTTCATCGTCGGATTACTCACTTCATCGTCGGATTAACTGCTTCATCGTCGGATTACTTACTTCAACGTCGGATTACTCACTTCATCGTCGGATTACTTACTACATCGTCGGTTACTTACTTCATCGTCGGATTATTTACTTCATCGTCGGATTACTTACTTCTTCGTCGGATTACTTACTACAACGTCGGATTACTTACTTCATCGTCGGATTACTTACTACAACGTCGGATTATTTATTTCATCATCGGATTATTTACTTCAACGTCGGATTACTCACTTCATCGCCGGATAATTTACTTCATCGTCGGATTACTCACTTCATCGTCGGATTACTCACTTCATCGTCAGATTATTTACTTCATCGTCGGATATTTACTTCATCGTCGGATATTTACTTCATCGTCGGATTACTTGCTAATCGTCGGATTACTTACTTCATCGTCGGATTACTCACTTCATCGTCGGATTAACTGCTTCATCGTCGGATTACTTACTTCAACGTCGGATTACTCACTTCATCGTCGGATTACTTACTACATCGTCGGTTACTTACTTCATCGTCGGATTATTTACTTCATCGTCAGATTACTTACTTCTTGTCGGATTACTTACTACAACGTCGGATTACTTATTTCATCGTCGGATTATTTACTTCATCATCGGATTATGTACTTCATCTTCGGATTATTTACTTCATCGTCGGAATACATACTTCACCGTCGGATTACTTACTTCATCATCGGATTACTTCATCGTCGGATTACTTACTTCATCCTCGGATTACTTACTTCAACGTCGGAATACTTATTTCATCGTCGGATTACCTGCTTCATCGTCGGATTACTTACTTCAACGTCGGATTACTTACTTCATCGTCGGATTATTTACTTCATCGTCGGATTACTTACTTCATTGTCGGATTACTTACTACATCGTCGGATTACTTACTACATCGTCGGATTATTTACTTCATCGTCGGATTACTTACTACATCGTCGGATTACTTACTACATCGTCGGATTATTTACTTCATCGTCGGATTATATACTTGATCGTCGGATTATTTATTTCAACGTCGGATTATTTACTTCATCGTCGGATTACCTACTAATCGTCTGATTACTTATTTCAACGTCGGAACACTTCATCGTCGGATTACTTCATCGTCGGATTATTTACTTCATTGTCGGATTACACACTACATCGTCGGATTACTTACTTCATCGTCGGATTACCTACTAATCGTCTGATTACTTTTTTCATCGTCGGAACACTTACTTCATCGTCGGAATATTTACTCCATCGTCGGAATATTTACTTCAACGTTGAATTACTCACTTCATCATCGAATTACTCACTTCATCGTCGGATTACTCACTTCATCGTCGGATTACTCACTTCATCCCCGGATTATTAACTTCAACGTCGGATTACTCGGTTCATCGTCAGATTATTTACTTCATCGTCGGATATTTACTCCATCGTCGGATATTTACTTCATCGTCGGATTACTTGCTAATCGTCGGATTACTTACTTCATCGTCGGATTACTCACTTCATCGTCGGATTAACTGCTTCATCGTCGCATTACTTACTTCATCGTCGGATTACTTACTACATCGTCGGTTACTTACTTCTTCGTCGGATTACTTACTACAACGTCGGATTACTTACTTCATCGTCGGATTATTTACTTCATCGTCAGATTATTTACTTCATCGTCGGATTACTTACTTCTTCGTCGTATTACTTACTACAACGTCGGATTACTTATTTCATCGTCGGATTATTTACTTCATCATCGGATTATGTACTTCATCTTCGGATTATTTACTTCATCGTAGGATTATTTACTTCATCGTCGGAATACATACTTCACCGTCGGATTACTTACTTCATCATCGGATTACTTCATCGTCGGATTACTTACTTCATCGTCGGATTAATTACTTCATTGTCGGATTATTTACTTTATCGTCGGATTACTTCAACGTCGGATTATTTACTTCATCGTCGGATTACTCACTTCATCGTCGGATTATTTACTTCATTGTCGGAATACATACTTCATCGTCGGATTACTTACTTCATCTTCGGACTACTTACTTCATCCTCGGATTACTTACTTCAACGTCGGATTACTTATTTCATCGTCGGATTACCTGCTTCATCGTCGGATTACTTACTTCAACGTCGGATTACTCACTTCATCGTCGAATTACTTACTACATCGTCGGTTACTTACTTCATCGTCGGATTATTTACTTCATCGTCGGATTACTTACTTCATCGTCGAATTATTTACTTCATCGCGGATTATATACTTCATCGTCAGATTACCTATTAATCGTCTGATTACTTATTTCATCGTCGGAACACTTACTTCATCGTCGGATTATTCACTTTATCGTCGGATTACTTCATCGTCGGATTACTCACTTCATCGTCGGATTACTTACTTCATCGTCGGATTATTTACCTCATCGTCGGATTATTTACTCCATCGTCGGATTATTTACTTCAACGTCGGATTACTCACTTCTTCGTCGGATTACCTATTTCACCGTCGGAATATTTACTTCATCGTCGGATTGCTTACTTCATCGTCGGATTACTTACTTCATCATCGGAATATTCAGTTCTTCGTCGGATTATTTACTCCATCGTCGGGTTATTTACATCATCGTCGGAATACTTCGCCTGGACTACATACTGCGACCCGAAAGGAGAACCACTGCTATAATCGACAGGAGAACCACAGCTACCTTCGAACGGAGAACTTCCGCTACCCTCGACAAGAGAAATACTGCTACCAACGACAGGAGAACCACCGCTACCATCGATAGGAGAAACACCGCTACCATCGACAGGAGAACTACCGCTACCCTCGACAGGAGAACCACCTCTACCATCGACAGGAGAACCACCGCTACCATCGACAGGAGAACCACCTCTACCATCGACAGGAGAACCACCATTTACTTCGCCTTGAGAACCACCGCTACCATCGAAAGGAGAACCACCGCTTCTTTCGCCTGGAGTACCATTGCTACTTCGCCTGGAGAACTACCGAAACCTTCGTTAGTAATAACACCGCACCTTCGGTAAAGGTAACATCGCAACCCATGACCGTAATAACTACCTAGTTATCTATACTCTCTATTGTCTAGACTAGTTTCCTTCTACCTATTATCCTCTTGTCTAACGCCTCCCTCTCGCTACCCTTAATTCCCTTGTACCTATCCCTATTCTAACTTGTTTTATGTCTATCTCTTTCCTAACGTGTCTACTGCGCCTAGAATACCTCCTGCCCTGGTGGGTCTTCTTCCTCCTACATATATACATAAACTTGTTTTGCGTCTAGGTTCCTACCCATTTACAATAATTTGTCTTGCGTCCAGATCCCCCGCGTTACTTCTTTAACTTGTATTTCGTGTAGATGAGCAATAGGCCTGGGGGGTGGGTCCGGTTAGGTGGGCCCATGTTCTCTGCCTTCACGTGGCGGGCCTGTTAAGTGGGGGCTGCTGTTCGCTCTGTCTCCTAACTTAAACGTGTTTTGCCGCATTCTGTATTAGAAGCGGCCATTACACTTCTACACGCTCTATTAGAACGGCAGTCCTCGCGAACCGAAGAGAACAACTAGCTTTCTAGGGTGTATCACAGTTTATATTGTGAACTCGATGCAAAGAGAGGGAAATGGAAAAATCTTATTTAAAGTCCCCAGCACTCAATTATAAGATAAATTGTTGTTGTAATTTCCCGTAATGATACTGTTATTCATTTTTCTTTCGATTTCAGATTAAATCAATTTTCCTGAATATTACTTTATCCAAATAAAGTGATATAATGTTAAGAAAAAGTTATAAATCAGCTAATTCAGCTTAAAGATGTAATCTTCGATAGAGAGGAATATTTATACGCTACATTAGTGGGAAGGCGGAACCAGCTATAAAAGATAGTCTTTAATAGATTAATAAATATACCATACAGTAGTGGGAAGGCGAGATCAGCTATAAAAGATGCATTCTTCATTGAAAAATATTTATAAGCTACATTAATGGGAGGGCGGGACTAGCACTGAAAGATGCAGTATTCCATAAAGGAATTTTATACCTAACAGTAGTGGGAGGGCGGGACCAGCACTAAAAATGCAGTATTACATATAGAAATTATTATAAGCTACAGTAGTGGGATGGCGGGAGCAGCTCTAAAAGATGAAATCTTCCATAGAGGTTATTTATACGCTACAGTATTGGGAGGGCGGGACCAACACTTAAGGATACAGTATTACATAGAGGAATATTTATACGTTAAAGTATGGAAGGGCGGGACCAGCACTAAAAGATGTAGTATTACATAGAGGAATAATTATTGGCTACAATAGTGGGAGGGTGGGACGAGTACTGAAAGATGCAGTATTACATAGAGGAATTTTTATACACTACAGTATGGGAGGGCGGAACCAGCACTAAAAGATGCAGTATTACATAGAATTATTATTATAAGTTACAGTATGGGAGGGCGGGACCAGCACTAAAAGATGCAGTATTACATAAAGGAATTATTATATGATACAGTAGTGGAAGGGCGAGACAAGTATTAAAAGATGCAGTATTAAATACTGGAGTTATTATAAGCAAAAGTAGTGAGAGGGCGGGACCAGCACTAAAAATGCAGTATTAGATAGAGAAATTATTTAGAGCTACAGTAGTGGGAGGGCGGTACCAGCTCTAAAAGATGCAGTCTTCCATAGAGGTTATTTAAGCCGCTACAGAAGTGGAAGGCTAGACCAGCACTTAAAGAAACAGTATTACATAGAGGGATTTTTATACGCTACAGTATGGGAGGGCGGAACCAGCACTAAAAGATGCAGTATTGAATAGAGGAATTATCATAAGCTACAATAGTGCGAGAATGACACAAGTACTAAAAGACGGATATTTCCATAGAGGTATATTTATAAGCTACATTATGGGAGGGCGGGACCAGCACTAAAAGATGCAGTATTACTTAGAGGAATTATTATAAGCTACAGTAGTGGGAGGGAGAGTGAAATACAGAAAGATGCAGTATTACATAGAGGAATTATTATAAGATAAAGTAGTGGGAGGGGGGATCAGCTCTAAAGATGCATCATTACATAGAATAATTATTATAGGCTACAATAGTGGAAGGGCGGGACTAGCACTGAAAGATGCAGTATTACATAGAAGGTTCATTATTAGCCACAGAAGTGGAAGTGCGGGAACATTACTAAAAGATGCAATTTTACATAGTAGTGGTAGGGGGGATCAGCTCTAAAGATGCATCATTACATAGAATAATTATTATAGGCTACAATAGTGGAAGGGCGGGACTAGCACTGAAAGTTGCAGTATTACATAGAAGGTTCATTATTAGCCACAGAAGTGGAAGTGCGGGAACATTACTAAAAGATGCAATTTTACATAGAGGAATTATCATAAGTGACAGTAGTGGGAGGGCGGGAACAGCTCTGAAAGAAGCAGATTTATATAGAATAATATTTATAGGTAACAGTATGGGAGGGTGGGACCAGCACTAAAAGATGCAAACTTATATTAAGTATTATTATAAGGTAAAGTAGTTGGAGGGCGGAACCAGTCCTTAAAGATGAAGTATTACATAGAGGAATATTTATAAGCAACAGTATGGGAGAGCGGGACCAGTACTAAAGGATGAAAGTTTCCACTCTGAAATATTTATACGCTAGAGTAGTGAGAGGGCGGGACCAGCTCTAAAAAATGCAGTATTCCATACGGAAATATTTATACGCTACGGTAGTGGGAGGGCGGGACCAATACTAAAAGATGCAGTATTACAATGAGAAATTATTATGAGTTACAGTTGTGGAAGGGCGGGACAAGTACTGAAAGATGCAGTATTACATAGAGGAATTTTTATACGCTACAGTATGGGAGGGCGGAACCAGCACTGCATGATGCAGTATTACATAGAAGAATTATCATAAGCTACAGTATGGAAGTGCGTGACCAGCCCTAAAATATGCAGTATTCCATACAGAAATATTTATACGCTACAGTAGTGAGAGGGCGAAAACAGCTTAAAAGATGCAGTATTACGTAGAATAATAATTATAAGTTACAGTATGGGAGGGCGGGACCAGCACTAAAAGATGCAGTATTACATAAAGGAATTATTATATGATACAGTAGTGGATGGGCGAGACAAGTATTAAAAGATGCAGTATTAAATACTGGAATTATTATAAGCAAAAGTAGTGGGAGGGCGGGACCAGCACTAAAAGATGCGGTATTACATAGAGGAATTATTAAAAGCTACAGTAGTGGGAGGGCGGGACCATAACTAAAAGATGCAGTTTTTGTTAGAAAGGTTTTAGGGTTTTATATTATTTTATAAATTAATACATACGATTTTAGTAATTGAAAATAGTTTATTTATGCAAAACTATATCTTTCCATTATTTACAAGTAATAATATATAAGAATAGTGAGGAGTGATAACTATGGAAATATTAATGATGATATACCACAGAATATTTAAAATAATTATTCAGTGACAATATTATATAAAATATTAAAGTCTAAAATTGAATTCATATATTCAACACTCCTTCTTGAATTCATGTTTTAGAGTTTTAATTACTCTATCAAAACATCTGTATCAGTGAAGATCTGTGTTTTTCAAAAGTTTCCTTTGGCAGAGGCTTGGTTAGGATATCAGCAACTTGGTCTTGGGTTGGGCAAAACTGAACAGCAACATTTTCTCTTATCTGATCTTTCAAAAAATGATATCGAACATCTATATGTTTTGTCTTTCTGTTCATTTGTCCTGTCTTCATTAAAGTCATTGCACTTTGGTTGTCAATATTTAGTTTAGCAAGTATGGTTTCATTTGTAAGTTCTTCAATTAGTGCTTTCATATAAATGAGTTCTTTCACACATTTAGCTTTTACAAAATCCCAAGTTTCATTTTTCTTCAATGAATCTTTTTATTCCTGTATTGCTTTTATCCAGTTTTCTTTGTCTACTCCGGTTACAGCTTCATTGTATGTTAACAATCCTATTTCTTCAGAAACAGAATTCAACACTTCATAATCTTTTAGTCTTTCAGGTCTATTGATATTTTCTCTATTCCTTAACATATATCTTGAATTGGTCGAGTTCTGTGGTTTATCATGGGTATCCAATTCCAATTTAGTGTCTTGACTTTCCTCTATTTCAGAATCCAGATCTTCTCTGTATCTTGGCTGAATGACACTGGTCATTTCATTTGTTAGTTTTCCTGTAAACACCACATCTCTTGCAATTATAATCCTTCTTTTCTGCATGTCCCACAATCTGTATCCATTTCCACTGTATCCGATAAGTGAATATTTTTCACTTTTACTATCCAATTTTTTTAGGTTTCCCAATTTTTTGACATACACTTCACTCCCAAATAATTTTACATTAGAAAGATTAGGCTTTCTTCCAAACCACATCTGTGCTGGTGTTGTTTGTACTGTATTTGAAGGGCTTCTGTTGATTAAATAGGCAGCGACTCTTGTGGCCTCTCCCCACATTTCCTTATTTAATTTGGAATCCAGCAAAAGTGCTCTGGTTTTTTCAATCAGAGTTCGATTCAACCTTTCTGCTTTTCCATTCAATTGTGGAGTATATGGAATTGTAAAATCAAGTATTATTCCTTTCATTTTGCACCATTCTTTAACTTGCGTATTGGCATATTCACCGCCATTATCACACCTTAATTTTGACACTTTCGCATTTAAAAATCTTTCTACTTCATTTACATATTCTTTAATATATTCTTTTGCTTCATATTTATTGCTGAGCAAATACACATAACAGAAATGTGTATAATCATCCAAAAATGTCATTATATATTTCTTATTATCATGTGTTAAGGGTTCTATTGGGCCGCACAAATCAGTATGAACAATTTCCAAAGGTCGGGTAGCTCTAGATCTTTCATTTCCAAATGACTTCCTAGTTTGCTTTGCCATGATGCAAATTTCGCACACATCATTTTCCTGTTTTTCCAATTTGTTAAGCTCCATACCATCAACCAAACTTTCAAGTTTTCTTAGATTCTGCATCCCAATGTGTCCCAATTTTCTGTGCCATTCTTGGGTTTTGTTTTCACTTGGTAAGGTAAGGTTCGAGTCATTTTGCTTTGAAAAATGTTGTTCAATATTTACAGCATAAAGTCCATTATCAAGTTGATCTCCTTCTAGAACTTTTTTTCCATCTTTCAAAATTGTCACTTTATCACCTTTAAAATTTACTTCTCCTCCGTTGTTAACAATTGAGCTCACTGACAAAAGGTTTTTTGATAATTCAGGCACAAATATTACTTCATTTAGGTTACATTGTCTCCCCTTAAATTGTCCTGAAGTTTTTGCTCTCATAACTTCTTCTTTTTTGGCAACATTGATGTTCACATCACACTTTTTTTGATGATCAAGCAACTTTTCTTCATTAATCATGTGACAGGTGGATCCGCTATCAACAATGAAAGTGACTGATGATCTTTTATCATATTCTTCTCTTTGTTCAGCAATGAAAGCAATGGGAGGTTGCTTTTCTTTGTTCCTGAAATAGCAGTCTTTTTCTTTATGATTAAACTTTTTACATATTCTGCATTGTTCTTTGTTTACTTTAGCAGCAGGTTTACTGTTGTTCTTAAAGAAACAGTCCTTTTCTTCATGGTTAGTTTTTTTACAAAATTTGCAGAATTTTCTTTGGGTGCAATTTTTAGATATATGTCCTGGTTTATTACAAGTAAAACATACCTTTTGTTTTGTTGCATTCATAGCCACTCGGTCTTCTGGTTGGCTCTGTCTATTTCTTCTTATTTCTTCAGTGGTCAATCTTGATATTAGATTTTCAATAGTTTTTTCATCTTTTCCAGTTGACTCCCAAGCAGTACAAAAATAATTATAATCTTCTGGCAAAATTGTTAAGATCTTTGAAATAACAATATTGTCATCAAAGTTCTGTTTTAGATTATTGAGTTTAAAAGCCAAATTTCTTAAATTACTTATGTTGGATACAAGGTCTACATTTTTATCAAATTTATAAGTGTGAAATTCTTGTAGCAGCTTACATTTTAATTGTTCATAATCTCTTTCAAAAATTCTGCATATGGTGTCATACATTGATTTGGCATTTTCACAATGTATTATGTGTGTTAATATCGTTTTATCGATGCTCAAAATAATATATTTTTGGGCTTTAGCATCTTTTATTATCCATACATTTTTTTCTTTTTCATCCTTTTGATCTTTAAAACACAATTTACCATTTATTATTTCAATTAAATTATTAGCTTTAAAAATAATGTTAATTTGAAATTTCCAAATATCAAAATTTTCAGAGTCTTTTAATTTATCTATAATCGAAATATCTTCCATAACAGCAGCCATTTTTATTTTTACGATTTTAGATTTTAAGTTTTAACCACGCTTTATGCTGCCACTGTTAGAAAGTTTTTAGGGTTTTATATTATTTTATAAATTAATACATACGATTTTAGTAATTGAAAATAGTTTATTTATGCAAAACTATATCTTTCCATTATTTACAAGTAATAATATATAAGAATAGTGAGGAGTGATAACTATGGAAATATTAATGATGATATACCACAGAATATTTAAAATAATTATTCAGTGACAATATTATATAAAATATTAAAGTCTAAAATTGAATTCATATATTCAACAGTTTTAAATAGAGTAATTATTAAAAGCTACAGTAGTAAGAGAGCGGGACCAGTACTAAAAGAAGCAGTATTACATACAGGAATATTTATAAGATACAGTATGGAAGGGCGGGACCAGTACTAAAGGATGCAGTATTCCATGCTGAAATATTCATACGCTACAGTAGTGGGAGGGAGGGACCAGTACTGAAAGAAGGAATATAACATAGAGTAAAATATTTACCCGACAGTCGTTGAAGAGTGGGACCAGAACTAAAAGATACAGTATAACACAGTGGAATATTTATAAGCTACAGTAGTGGGAAGGCGGGATCAGTTCTAAAAGATGCAGTATTACATAAAGGAATTTTATAAGCAACAGTAGTGGGATGGCGGGACCAGTACTGTAAGATAAGTTTCAATATAAGAATTATTATTAGCTACAAGTAGTGGAAGGGCGGTACCAGCTCTGATATTTGCAGTATTACAAAGAGGAATTATTATGAGCTACAGAAGTGGGAGGGCGGGACCAGCTCTGAAAGATACAGAATTCCTTAGAGGAATATTTATATGCTACAGTAGTGGAAGAGCGAGACCAGCACTAAAAGATGCAGTATTAGATAGAGGAATTATTTAGAGCTACAGTAGTGGGAGGGCGGTACCAGCTCTAAAAGATGCAGTCTTCCATAGAGGTTATTTAAGCCGCTACAGAAGTGGAAGGCGGGACCAGCACTTAAAGAAAAAGTATTACATAGAGGAATTTTTATACGCTACAGTATGGGAGGGCGGAACCAGCACTAAGAGATGCAGTATTACATGGAGGAATTATTATAGGCTATATTGGCGGGAGGGCGGGACCAGCACTAAAAGATGCAGTATTGAATAGAGGAATTATTATAAGCTACAATAGTGCGAGTATGACGCAAGTACTAAAAGACGGATATTTCCATAGAGGTATATTTATAAGCTACAGTATGGGAGGGCGGGACAATCATTAAAAGATGCAGAATCACATAGAGGAATTATTATATACTACAGTTACAGGAGGGCGGACCAGCACTGAAATATGCAGTATTGCAGAGGAATTATTATAAGCTACAGTAATGGGAGGGCGGGACCAGCACTAAAAGATGCAGTATTACTTAGAGGAATTATTATAAGCTACAGTAGTGGGAGGGCGAGTGAAATACAGAAAGATGCAGTATTACATAGAGGAATTATTATAAGATAAAGTAGTGGGAGGGGGATACAGCTCTAAAGATGCATCATTACATAGAATAATTATTATAGGCTACAATAGTGGAAGGGCGGGACTAGCACTGAAAGATGCAGTTTTACTTAGAGGAATTATTATAAGCTGAAGAAGTGGGAGGGCGGGACCAACTCTGAAGGATGCAGTCTTTCATACAGGAATATTTATAAGCTACAGTAGTGGGAGGGCGGGATCAGCACTAAAAGATGCAGTATTACATAGAAGGTTCATTATTAGCCACAGAAGTGGAAGTGCGGGAACATTACTAAAAGATGCAATTTTACATAGAGGAATTAATATAAGTGACAGTAGTGGGAGGGCAGGAACAGCTCTGAAAGAAGCAGATTTATATAGAATAATATTTATAGGTAACAATATGGGAGGGCGCGGGACCAGCACTGAAAGATGCAAAATTATATTGAGGAATTATTATAAGGTACAGTAGTTGGAGGGCGGGACTAGTCCTTAAAGATGCAGTATTACATAGAGGAATATTTATACGCTACAGTAGTGAGAGGGCGGGACCAGCTCTAAAAAATGCAGTATTCTATGCGGAAATATTTATACGCGACGGTAGTGGGAGGGCGGGACCAGTACTAAAAGAAGCAGTATTACATAGAGAAAAATGTATACCTTACAGTATTTGAAGAGCGGGACCAGTACTAAAATATGCAGTATTACATAGAGGAATATTTATAAGCTACAGTGTGGGGGGCGGGACTATCATTAAAATATGAAGTATTTCATAGAGGAATTATTATAAGCTACAGTATAGGAGGGCGGGACTATAGTAAAAGATGCAGTATTCCATTGAGTAAGAGTTATACACTACAGTAGTGGATTGGCGGGACCAGCTCTTAAAGATGCAGTATTACATAGAGGAAATATCATTAGCTACAGTATGGAAGGGCGGGACCGGCTCCAAAATATGCAGTATTCCATACAGAAATATATTTATACGCTACAGAAGTTAGAGGGCGGCACCAGCTCTAAAAGGTGCAGTATATCATACTCCAATATTTATATGCTACATTAGTGGAAGGGCGGAACCAGCACTAAAAGATGCAGTATTACATAGAAGAATTATTTTATGATACAGTAGTGGGAGGGCATCGCCAGTACTAAAAGATGCATTATTACATAGAGGAATATTTATAAGCTACAGTATGGGAGGGCGGGACCACCATTAAAAGATGCAGTATTACATTGAGGAATTATTTAAAGCTACAGTATTGGAGGGCGGGACCATCATTAAAAGATGCAGTATTACAATGAGGAATCATTATAAGATACAGTTGTGTAAGGGCGGGTCCAGCTCTGAAAGATGGAGTATTCCATAGAGGAATATTCATATGCTACTGAGTGGGAGGGCGGGACCAGCACTAAAAGATTCAGTATTCCATAGAGGAATTTTATACGCTACAGAAGTGGGAGGGCGGGACCAGCTCTAAAAGATGCAGTCTTCCATATAGGTTTTTTTTACGCTTCAGTAGTGGGAGGGCGGGACCAGCTCTGAAAGATGCAGTATTACATAGAATAATTAATAAAGGCTACAGTAGTGGAAATGCGGGACCAGCACTAAAAGATGCAGTATTACGTAGAGGAATATTTATACGCTACACTAAGGGAGGGGGGTATCATCACTAAAATATGCAGTATTACATAGAGGAAATATCATTAGCTGCAGTATGGGAGGGCGGGACAAGCTCTAAAATATGCAGTATTCCATACAGAAGTATTTATACGTTACATTAGTGGAAGGGCGGGACCAGCATTAATAGATGCAGTATTACATAGAAGAATTATTATATGATACAGTAGTGGGAGGGCATGACCAGTGTTAAAAATGCATTATTACATAGAGGAATATTTATAAGCTACAGTATGGGAGGGCGGGACTAGCACTAAATGATGCACTATCACATAGAGGAATTATTATACGCTACAGTAGTGGATGGGCGGGACCCGCTCTAAAAGTTGCACTATTCCATAGAGTAAGATTTATACGCTAAATTAGTGGATGGGCGGGACCAGCTCTAAAAGTTGCAGTATTCCATAGAGTAAGATTTATACGCTACAGTAGTGAATGGGCGGGACCAACTCTAAAAGTTGCAGTATTCCATAGAGTAAGATTTATACGCTACAGTTGTGAATTAGCGGGACCAACTCTAAAAGTTGCAATATTCCATAGAGTAAGATTTATACGCTACATTAGTGGATGGGCGGGACCAGCTCTAAAAGTTGCAGTATTCCATAGAGTAAGAATTATACGCTACATTAGTGGATGGGCGGGACCAGCTCTAAAAGTTGCAGTATTCCATAGAGTAAGATTTATACGCTACAGTAGTGGATGGGCGGGACCCGCTCTAAAAGTTGCAGTATTTCATGGAGTAAGATTTATACGCTACAGTAGTGGATGGGCGAAACCAGCTCTAAAATTTGCAGTATTCCATATAGTAATATTTATACGCTACAGTAGTGGAATGGCGGGAGCAGCTCTAAAATATGTTTTCTTCCATAGAATAATATGTATACCTTAAAATAGTGGGAGGACGGGACCAGATTCGAAAGATGCATTCTTTCATAGAGCAGTATTCATATGCTACAATGGTGGAAGGGTGGGACCGGCTTTAAAAGATGCAGTCTTCCATAGAGGAAATTTGATCAAAAGGAGCTCTGTACTGGCCAACTCTGATACATTTTATGAACCTCCACTGGAAATAGAACAAAATATTGGTTTCTGTTTGCTTACAGAACTTCAGGCAAGGTCACCAGCTCAAGTCAGAAATGGCAGCATGGAAAATTACACCCTGATAACACGGGATCGGCAGCGAATAGGACTGTGCCAAAGAATGCGGGGATGTCTCAAGTGGCACGAACTATAATAAAATTAAAAATAATATCTTATTATCTTCATTTTTTAAGAGAGTACGTTTTGTTTCCCTAACTTCCATTGGGAACCCACAAAAATAGAGTTTAAGGAGGATGGCAGTCATATACTGAAATATACATATCTAACTTTAAATATGCATTAGAGCAATTCATTATATTTATCACTCCAGGGAAAAACTTAAAGAATACATATGATTATATTTATATGGATGAGAAAATGAAATATTTGAAGATTATCAATCCGAACATATAACGAATGAAGATATTAAAATCGAATATTTATTTTCAGAAATAAATCAAACTCTTACTGTTCTTACTATGATGAAAGGACAGTAGAGGTTTTATTTAATTGTGAAATGAAACGTTCGCGTTTTCATGTCTTCATTCGTTATATATAGATGACGTGTTATTGTTTTGTATTAATCAGAAATATGTTGAAACATTCAACACTGATTTTAAATGATATATATGTAATAATATATACTCTTACAGGAATTATAAAGCAAGCCTACAGTCGACCCAGAGAGAGACGGGAGGGTAAGGACCGGTCACTTTAGGCACCAGCGACATTCCAAGGGGCTCCTGGGGTCCGTCACTTAACACCTCGGCACTTTGAAGACAGTTGGCGATTGTGTTCGACACGAACGGCCGCTCAGCGGTGGCAGGCCGTCTCTCTCCCTCGCTCTCCCTGGTTGTCTGGGTTCCTCTACCAACTTGTGGTGTGATTATTTCTCTTTCCCCACCTTACTATTATATTGCCACATAAAAGTCGATAGGATAAGACCTGGCCGGGAAACAAATTCACATATCACTAGAATATGAAGAAAAAAGAAGCAAAGCCATGGTGATCGGACAAACCCACAGCCAAGTTCCACAACCAACTCAACTGTAGCCACTTCTCTTCGAACTCTCACCCTCTGCCTCGGCCAACTCTTGAACTGTGCTCCGGAAGAAGTGATCACCTACGACGGAGATGAACCTGCCACACACTTCTCCCAGCACTAGATCTGCCCAGCATCGATCACCGCGCCTGAGCATGACACCTTCCACCATCATGGACAAGACTCCGCCATACCTCTGCCACTACAGTAGCGGACAACACTGGCACGTACAGTGCCTCCCTCAATGAACTCAATGAATCACTTTCTCTCTAAACCAAGAACAAGGTCCGAATAGGATTGGCGATCAACCTCCCTAAGAGTGCCATCGTGCAAGCACTATCCAACGGTGTGCCACGTCACTATGGCAACCTTTTAAAGATGGCACAACCCTCGGAACCAGAAGAATGGTTGTGCTTAGCCCAGCAGCTGGTCTACGAAGGTGATAACACCAGCACTAAAGCTGCCCAACAACGATCACTGCGCCAGAGCAGAGCACCATCCACCACCGTGAACAAGTTCCCACCATATCCTTGCCGTTACTGTGGCGGACAACACTGGCACGCACAGTGTCAGCAGCGAGGGCCCTACCAGCGGACTTTTCGGACCTTTACACCTGTGGTCCACAACGTCGAGCAACACCAAAAATCGACTCGACCTGCAGGTGTCTACGAGACCTCAGCAACGACGAGCTCGGGAGAAACCAAGTAATGCCAACCTTGGCAGCAGAACTCCTCCGAAGCTCAATGAACCTACTTGCACCCTAAACCAGCATACGCCTGTAAGTGCAATTGTTTTAACCCCTATCATTCATTCTTTAAAGATGCCATTCCTAGGTGACTCTGGAGCCAATGTTTCCATAATTAGTTTAAATCAATTTGAATATATTAAAAATTTTAATAGTTTCATTTGTTCCTCCCCTATTAGATTTGATGTTATTATCCGTACTATATCTAGTCATGCCAAACCAATCGGATTAGTTACCTTACCAATACAATTTAATAATTTTAATTTTAATGAAACATTTTATATTTTAAATTCACCCCTTGAACTTGGCATTCTATCTATTCATGTTATGCAATTCTTAAGATTAACAATAGATTTTCATAATCAATTGATACTTCAAAATAGTGTTCCAGTACCTGAACATTTGTACCATTTTGTATGTGACCTTCCCACTTGTAAGCACGGCTCGCAAATAATAACTTCTAACCCTAAACGACCCATAATTCACTCGGTTAACTTAGGCGTTGACGATTTTCAACCTCCACGTGAGCCTTGCTTACAAACAACCCTTAGTAATCTTTATCAACCTTCCCCTGAATGCCCCTCTCACACTTACAACCTTAATAACCTTTCTACCAGCCCATGCCCCTCTAGAGAATTAATGATTAAAGAATTTATCGAACAACGCCCAGAAATGCCTATCCCTTATCAGTAATTATTGTATTCTTTTAAAGATATTTTCCCTATCAATAAATTCAATGTATTACCACTCAACATAACCCCTGTAAAGCTCAAAATTATTTCCGATAAGGTTATTTCCCTCCGACCATACCGAACTCCCTATGCCTACCAGAAGGAAATTCAGGACCAGGTATCTCAACTTCTAAAACATGACATAATCACCCCCTCCTCTAGCCCATATTCCTCCCCTGTGACACTCGTTCGCAAACGTGATAATACCATGCGTCTCTGCATCGACTTCCGTCGCATGAACGAACTAGTACCCTCGGATTTGCATCCTTTGCCATTGATAGAAACGGTACTGGATAACCTGTCGAAAGCCAGAGTATTTAGCACCGTTGACATAAGCAATGCATACTATCAAATCCCCATCGCGGAGGAGAGTCAACCACTACTCTCTTTCGTGACTCAACAAGGACAATATAATTTCAAATGCTTACCTTTTGGATTCAGATCAGCACCCCAAATTTTCGAACGTGTGATTACCCAGTTTTTTCCACAAACAACACCTTTCTTTCATAGCCCATTATTAGACGACTTCGTTATTTTTTCTAACTCCTCAGAACAACACCTTACACACCTTCGACTTTTCTTTAAATTCTGTTTAGAGGAAAACCTCCAGCTTAACCTTAAAACATGTATTTTTTTTATCAAAATGAAATAGATTTTCTCGGCTACTACATCATCGCAGGGACTTGCACACCTAATATTAAAAATACCGAAATAATCAACGCTATCAACATTAAAACTCTACAATCATTTTTAGGGGCCGTCAACGTATATCATAAATTCATCCCAGAATATGCGATACTTCGCCATCCCTTAAATCAATTTCTAAAAAAGAACGCCAAATGGCTTTGGAGCCCGAATTGTCAACAAGCCTTTGATAAATTGAAGCAACACCTCGCTACACAACCTGTGTTACATCTATTTCAAGAAGGGCTCCCATGCCAGGTCTATTGCGACGCTTCCACGCAGGGTATTGCAGGTGTACTCAAACAAGTACATCCTGACGGTAACATCTACCCTGTACAATATTACAGTCGCGCGTTGCGTTCCTATGAGCGTAATTACACTATATGTGAACTGGAGTGCTTAGCCATTGTAGAGTGCGTTGATATATTCCGAGTGTACCTCCTAGGTACAAGGTTTGTCATCTACTCGGATCATCACGCCTTACAATGGCTAAAGACCATAAAAGACCCCACCGGACGCCTCTTTCGTTGGAGCCTTCGACTCTCAGCTTACGACTATGAGGTCAAATACTTCAAGGGCTCGCGTAAGTACGAAGCGGACCTACTCTCCCGTAACCCTTTCTGCGGATTTCTATCCACAGGTCAAATAAAGGATCATCAGGGCGAATTACGGAGGGACACAAGGTATATCCTCAATGACAAAGACCTTATGATCATCACACGACGAGGTGTCACTAAAATAATTGTTCCACCATCACTCCGTGGCACCCTACTACAACGAGCCCATCGCGATTTCAATCACCCCGGCATTTCGCAGATGACCAGACTGATCGCAGCCCAATACTATTGGGACGGCATGACAAATGACATCAGGACACATGTAAGAGCCTGTTCAATATGCCAATTAGTCAAACCACCAAAAGGACCTATCTATGGAGAATTGGGTCAACTCCCCCCAGCGGTCCTGCCATACGAACTAGTGTCACTAGATACTACGTATTTCTGGATTCGCGAAATATGGAAATTCTCAGACCTTCTTACATGTCGTAGTGGAACATGCCACACGGTACGCGTGGGCATTTCCATCTCGGTCCACCAGCATTCTCAACTATACCCAAGTAATTGAAAAGGTGATGCAGTTTGGTTCTCCTAAACGACTTTTGACGGATAGAGCTCCTGCCTTCACCTCTCCGAAATTTCGTAGATTTTTGATTAGACATAACATCGGCCAACTTCTCACGACAAGCAACAACCCTCAGGACAACGGATTAAGTGAACGACTAAACGCCACGATTACTGGCAAACTTAAACTGTTGCGCCTCCAACAACCTAAGACGGCCTGGACCAAACTACTACCTCAGGTCCTTCAGGCTTATAACAATACCCCACATTCTGTGACCGGGTTTCCACCGTTATACCTATTGTTAGGTAGTTTCCCGCTACAACTATCCGAGCATGTACAAAACCAACGAAAAATCGACGACGCCAGAGAATTGGCCTATCAAAGAACACACGAACGATACTTACGCGACAAAGCGAGATTCGACCAAACACAGAGCTTCCGATTTTGAAGTAGGCGATCTCGTTTTGGCAAAAACATACCACCATCCAGACACCGGTAAACTGGCACCTTTCTTCTAAGGACCTTATGAAATACTGGAGATAATTTCCCCTCAAATCGTACGGATCAACCGCTCCAACCGACCTCTAAGTCGTGAGACAGATACAATTCATGTCAACAAATTAAAACACTATAGGGAAAACGAACAATTTATTTCACCGCCCGTAAATGATCGAGACCCACCCAAAAATACCTTCAATTTCCCATATAAACACTTCAATCACACTCTAATCCATACTAAAACGGCTATTAACTCACGAAAGCAACATGTCTACACTTACAATCAAGATGATCAAAGATATTTGAACCACTTATCCCCTGAAATCTTTACCAATTACTAACATGACAACGAGACTTTACGATCCCGGAGTTACCAAGCTATTTTCGGAACCAACCCATAGAACTTTCTCTCGGACTCACTACTAGAACCCAGTAGTATCTAAATAATTAAGGTAGTAAGGCCCAAAGCAAGTTTCCCCTCGCTCTGTTCGCCTATATTCTACCTTTGCATCTCGAACTATTTTATCTTCTCAAATTAAATATAAGTCCATTCGACTTCCTCACCTACACACGGGACTTTTCCCCTCGGACTGCACAAGTAACTGCATAGATAAGGTAGAATGGCCCAAAGCAAGTTTCACCTCGCTCTGTTCGCCAAAACTCTAACATTGTATGTAGTTCTATATTTACCTCGTCCTGAGCTCACACAATTTTCAACCTCAACCTCATTTCTCGTACTCTACACCTATAGCATAGAAAGCCCATGCCAAGTTTCTCCTTGCCATGTCCGCCTGAAACATATCTTAAAGTGTAGAGTTACCCAGTCTTAATGACCTTCAGAATTTCACCATTTTTTATGCGACTCCCCTTCTCGTTGTTCACACTCCTCAATAGCATTTACCTTATAATACATTATATGTTATTGTATATAGCCTTTTATAGCTTTGATACTATCAAAAATTCCCTTAAATATCAAACTCTCCGATGTTGTAAAACTGCTTGTAAATAATATTTACTTGTGTACTATACAATATTTTATTTATATAAAACTATGTACCATAACCTTAAATAATTTCAACTATGAAATTATTTTCTCTATTCCTGGCTTCTCCAGCTTTAAGCATACTCAAACCATGTTCAGCCTTCTTCAACGGGGGCAATATGTCATAATATATACTCTTACAGGAATAATAAAGCAAGCCTTCAGTCGACCCAGAGAGAGACGGGAGGATAAGGACCGGTCACTTTAGACACCAGCGACATTCCAAGGGGCTCCTGGGGTCCGTCACTTAACACCTCGGCACTTTGCAGACAGTTGGCGATTGTGTTCGACACGAACGGCCGCTCAGCGGTGGCAGGCCGTCTCTCTCCCTCGCTCTCTCTGGTTGTCTGGGTTCCTCTACCAACTTGTGGTGTGAATATTTCTCTTTCCCCACCTTACTATTATATTGCCACATAAACATAACACTATGTACAATGAATGCTACCGATGCAGATTAAAATCGCATTAGAAAATAATAATGATGAACCAAGCCCTCATATTAATTTTTCCATTGTAGTAAGTACAGTAGAAACTGTTTTATTTTTAAAAGAATCATACGCGTCTATAATAGTTTCGAATTCTCATAACAGATGGCGCGCTAATGTATCATAATATAATTGTTCTAATAAAAGCTCTTATTGTTGATAATGAATCAGCCATATCAGCATTTTATGAAAATTCGGACAATAGCCGTCCAATATACAGCGATATATATTCTCATTGTCTTCATATATGAATATTAAATATCATTTGATATATCCTGAGCTAGGTAAAATTTAATTAATATACACGAGTGACCATTGACATGCATACACAAGGAAGAAATGCAAATAACAAAATTATATTTCGGACAAATATACGTTTTATTATATTGGCACAAAAATAAATAAATCACTTTCTGCAAGTTGAAAAAAAAAAAAACTTGTGACAAGTCATTCATTTGATTTTGTGTCAAAATAGTCTATTCCGCAATTGCCAAAATTTCAAACATATTATAGTGGAATTAACAAGTGATCATAATTTCAATAAATTTGAAGGTATGGATCCTGAGTAGTCAGTACCAAGAAGAACCATCCTGGCAGCAATAACAGTACTTATACGCCTGGGCATTGAGTCAAACAAAGATTGAATGGTATGTACAGGTATAGATTCCCATACAGCTTCAACACGATGCCACAGTTCACTGACAGTAGTGACTAGTGTATGGTGACGATCCAATAGTTCGGAAACTATTGAACAGACGTTTTCTATTGGTGACAGACCAGAACAACGTGTTAGCCAGCTGCCGAACATATATCTATACTGTTCCCAGCAAGGACTCATGGGGAGGCGGTCGATACTTGCTAAAGCAGCCAAACCGCTGCCTGCCTTACTGATTACCACTGCGTACTATGGAGCAACCTACTCTCTTGTAGGCGTCCCTAACTCATCAATGTAGCAACCAGATCATAGGATTCAATCTCTAAGCAGTATTAAAACTGCCAGCCATACTACAACTTACTACGCTATAGACCTCCTACTCTCTTGTAAGCGTCCTTGGGCGTAATCCATATTTACAGCAGGAAATACTTACAGCCTACACGACTGCCAGCCTTACAAAGAGATACTACATGCAACAAACCCTCAGAAAAGCCTCCCGTTATCGACTTTGCACATTATCCATCATCTGCCCATCATACTGATCAGTAGTCTACCTGACTGTATGCTTTACATCGAGTCAATACGAGCGAGTGGCCACCCACGCTCTTTTAGGTGTCCTCTCAAGCAATATAAATGATACACTGTTTCCTCATATCCAGAGCATTAATTACTGCCTACCTTACAGATAGCAACTCATTCACGATAAGACCAACCACGCTCATTATAGAGTCCTTCCACGATTCTCTTCGCCAACAGGTCATAGGCTCATCTTACCCTTTTCGGTAACAGACGAACTTAAGAAGCTAGTTTGATTATTTTTATTTTTTATTTCAAGGCCCGATTCGAGCATCACCGCCCATATTTTTTTTTCACACAAATGTGGGGAATTTTTCTTCATCATCACCTTACCACTGCTCATCGCGGCCCAAGGATTCCCTTTTTAGGCGACAGAACGACTCTCTCTCATTCAATCTCTCTTCCTCTACCAAAGTTTCCACCACCCGTTTCCAAACCGTCTAATAGGATAATACAGAATACTTTCAGCGTGCTGTGAATGGATCAATGCCTACGATCACTTGACGTCGCATTGCATCGCTGTACCAGTAGCAGTCTATCCTGCGTTCTTCCATCTACACTTCCTAATTAGTACACCTCACAAATCTTTGCATTGCAGTCTCGAAGAGGTTTTCGATTCCCGTAGAATAATTCGCGTTGAATTGTTATATTTTGTTATAAAAAATGGCCTTAGCGTCCTAACAATGGACTGGTTGGGTCAGAAGGTAGAGGCGTAGATCATGCTTCCAATACAAACATGGCTGCCTGGACGGCTGGTAGTCGCGCTACTCCTGCTCTACGTCTACTTCCACAGCGCCGAGTTACGTTTCTGTAGGGAGCTGGGCGAATGTAGCGCCAGAGAACTGGAAGAACTCAAGAATGAACTACATGTGTGCAAGGGACACCTCCTACACAAGTACTTCCACAACCTGGCGGCCCAGGAACCAAACGTCTGTACAGCCGACATGTGAAATCCTCCGTGATACCTCTTGACAATTTCCACGAAATTGTTATCAACTACGTGATAGATGTGCTATTATTCCCTTGAGAATCTCTTTCCACTGTTTGATATCAAGTACAGAAGAAAGCTAGTATATTCCATAAACCGGTTAGCATCATGTACGGAAGAAAGCTAGTATATCCCATACACCGTTTAGCATCATGTACGGAAGAAAGCTAGTATATCCCATACACCGTTTAGCATCATGTACGGAAGAAAGCTAGTATATTCCATATACCGTTTGGCATCATGTACGGAAGAAAGCTAGTATATTCCATTCACCGTTTATCATCATGTACGGAAGAAAGATTGTATATTCCATACTCGTTCAGCATAATGTACGGTAGAAAGCTAGTTAATTCCATACACCATTTAGCATCATGTACGGAAGAAAGCTAGTATATTCCATATTGTTGCATCATGATTAATGCGCGTATTTTAAAAATTATTTATAATATTATTTTTAATATATTTAAAATTTAAATTATATATTTATTTATTTTATAAAACATATTATTACTATAAAATATTATGTATTATAAAAAAATTGTATTTTGATACACTAAAATACCCCACCTGCTTTAAACTTTGATGTGATAAATAAAGAGATTTCTAGGTGCTACCTAAATATATAGTTGCCTTATTATTGACTGGTTTAACCTTGCGCAAGATGGTTGAGACACGTTCTGGAAAGATGCAAGATACGTCTGAGGAGAGACTCAAGACTGAAGAATCTGCCAAACCGCAGCCCAGTGCAACAATTGGTAGAGATGCAAGTGCCGACCCAGTTGCCTTGAACCCCAACATAGACATCCCCAAATATGATGGAACAGAAGACCCTCGCCCATGGATTGAGTCCCTTGAAGAAATTGGCTTCCTGTACCATTGGGCAGAATATATTATTTCTCGCTATGCAGCCATGAACATGATTGGTAGCGCCAAAACCTGGCTGGACCTACACAAAATAAGTTTTACTAGCTGGGAACATTTCAAGAGCCGCCTAATTCAGGATTTTGCCTCAGACGCCAACAAAGAAGAAATGAAGATGAGGCTGAACAGAATGCAGCAGTGGAATGAACCTGCAATCAGGTTTGCAGAGGATATCCTGGTTCTGTGCAACAAGGTCGACCCCCAAATGGAAGAAGAGAATAAAATAAATTGGGTTATTGGAGGGTTAAAGAAAGAATACTCTTTTGCCCTCTACTTAAACCCTCCTAAGAATACCAACGAACTCCTAAGATTGTGTAAAAAGATGGATTTGTTTGGAAATAATTATCAAGAACGTATAAAAAAATCAAAGGCTCTATTTAATGGACCACGCTCTCCTCGTTCCCATCATCAAGAGCAATGGAAGAACGCTCCGTCGTTCAGAAGACCAGACCAGAACACCTCCAAGCCCCAGGCCCCCGCTCCGAGGTACTACCAGAACACCCCCAAGCCCCAGGCCCCCGCTCCGAAGTACTACCAGAACAAACCGCTGTCCCAGGTATCTGCCCCTAGACGATTTTACACTCCCAATCCTGAGCCAAAACCGGTCTACCCAAGGAAAACATACAATTAGAGTCCAGATTCAAACAGGAATAGGACAGAAGACGGGAGACCAATATGTTTCAAGTGTAACAAGCCAGGACACGTAGCGCGGTATTGCAGAGTCAAGTTTGTGAGGATCGTAGAAGAAGACCCCTCAGTTTCCCAAGATAAGAGTCAAGAAAATCTTCAAATGGACGAAAGAAAATATTATACACGGCCTCGCCTCTATGCGGAAGTTTGTAACGACACACAAACGAATATTCCTACACGGAATAGATATTCCGTTTTGGAAGATTTAAACTAAGTGTCGCGCCTGATTCCTTCAATCAAAGCAAGTCGACCATAAATGGAATTAGAAAGTTGGACCCTAGGTACAAAATTAATATTAATATGGACAAGATAGGGTTATGCGAAGCTTTGATTGATACAGGCGCCGATCTTTCAGTGGTCGACCTAAGGACAGCACTTTTTGCTGACCGTGAAATAAATAGTCTCACTAAAACGTGTTCAGGACCCGATGGGAAAAAATTAGATATGGTAGGTAGCATTATTTAAGATTTAAAAATTGATGACACTGAATTATCCCACGGATTTGTAGTAATGGACGCGCATCTACGAACTCTTATTCTTGGACGAGATTTCCTTAAAAAAATGAATGCTAAAATTGATTGTAAACGAGAAACGATTAAATATAATTTGATGAGTAATCATGACGTAAGCAATTATGATCTAAAAATAAATAAAGAGCACTACAGATACCGTTATACCTAAACTATCTATTAAATTGATTAGGGCCTCAATAGAAGCAGAGGATGGGGAATACGTCATCGAAGAGAACAACAGAATGACTCAAACAAATGGTCTTCGATTGGCAAGAAGTTTGTTTACTGTCACGGATAAGAAAACCCATATCTGGATAACGAACCCTTATCCTCGACCTTTAAAAATCATGAAAGACCAAACATTGGCTTATGGAAGTCTTCCTGCAGAGGTAAATTTTATAGAGAATATAGAGAAGCAGAATGAAAATAACGAAATACAATTTCAAATAAACAAAAATTTATCATTTAAAGAACAAGAGAGGTTAAAACAAATTTTGGCCAAGTATACTGATTTGTTCTCATCGAGGTTAGGCAGGACAAATTTGGCAAAACATCAGATTCATACAGAAGACGCAAAACCGATAAAGCACAAGCCTTACAGGGTAAGTGCTAAGGAACGAACCATCATAAAGGATCAAATAGACGATATGCTTGAAGAAGGAATAATTAGACCCCCCATCTTCAAGTCCCTGGTCCTTTCCCGTTATATTGGTCAAAAAACGAGATGGCAAATACAGATTTTGTGTGTATTACAGGAAATTAAATGAAGTAACAGTGAAGGATGTTTATCCAATCCCAAGAATTGATGATGTAATGGATTCTCTCCAAGGATCCAAGTACTTCTCAGCAATAGATCTCAAATCGGGATATTGGCAAGTCGAAATTGAAGAGAGAGACAAAGAGAAGACGGCTTTCACTACGGCTCATGGGTTATATGAATTCAACGTAATGCCCTTCAGTCTATGCAACGCCCCTGCTACTTTTGAGAGGAACATGGACAATGTCCTCGGAAATCTGAGATGGCAGATTTGCCTTTGCTACCTGGACGATGTGATTATATACAGCTCGGACTTTCCAACACACATTAAAAGACTTGAAGCTGTCCTCAGATGCTACAGCGAATCTAATTTAAAACTGAACGCCAAGAAATGCAGATTTGCTTTCGAGGAACTTGAGATCCTTGGTCATATAACCAACAAAGAGGGTATAAAACCTGCTGAATATAATATCAAAGCCGTTAGAGATTTTCCTCAGCCCAAGAAGGCCAAATAAGTGCAATCATTCCTAGGAATGTGCTCATATTATAGAAAATTCATTAAAGATTTCTCATTAATCGCTGACCCATTGACCAGTCTCATCAGAAAAAATGTGCAATTCATCTGGACAGGAAAACAGGAAGAAGCGTTCCAAAACCTTAAAAAAGTTCTTATAAATCCGCCAAATTTAGGTCACTTTGATCCAAATGCAGCCACCTGCATTCACACAGATGCCTCTAACATCGGCTTAGGCGCAACACTAATTCAAAATATCGGTGGCGAAGAGAAGGTAATATCATATTTGAGCCGAACCCTAAGTAAATCTGAGCAAAATTATTCAACCACCGAAAAGGAATGTTTAGCTGTGGTGTGGTCGATATCAAAATTACGGCCCTATTTATATGGAAGGCACTTTAAAATCGTCACTGATCATCACGCACTATACTGGCTTAAGAATTTGAAAGATCCGACCGGTTGATTAGCACGATGGGCACTGAAGATTCAGGAATATAATTTCGAAATCATACACAAATCGGGAAAAAAACATCTGGACGCTGATGGTCTATCTAGAGGACCCTTACCAGACAACGAATGGGACAAGGATTATGAAAGACTATTTCTGAATCAAATAATAGACGAAAAGGATGATTTTATTGAGAATATTAAGGAGAACCTTACTGAAAACAAGCGTTCAATTACACAGAACTTTAAAGAAGAAAATGGGTGTCTCTACAAGAAAAATCCAAATCCTGAAGGTAGAGAATGGTTGCTGGTAGTGCCAAAGAAGAGAAGGAAGGATATCATGAGTGAATACCACAACCATATGCTGAATGGCCATCTGGGCGTCGCCAGAACCACATACCGATTGAAGAATAAATACTTTTTGCCTTCCATGCTGAAAGATGTTTCCGAATTTGTAAAGACGTGCCATCTTTGCCAAAGTCGGAAAGGTTCGAATCAGTTGCCATCTGGACTTTTACAACCTATTCCCCCAGCTAACTACCCTTTTGAAAGAATCGGAATTGACTTTGTTGGCCCCTTGCCATCAACGAAAAGAAGAAGGAAATGGATAATTGTGTTGACGGATTATTATACCAAGTATGCTGAAACAAAGGCAGTACCAGAAGCGACAGTGAAAGAAGTCTCTACATTTTTAATCGAACATATATTTTTACGCCACGGGGCTCCAAGATTTCTTATCAGCAACAGAGGTTCCCAATTCACTAGCAATTTGATGAAGGAGGTTATGAAAATGTGCAAAATTAAACATTGCTTCACGACGAGCTACCACCCCCAGACTAACGGACTAACGGAACGGCTAAATAGAACTTTAATCAATATGATCAGCATGTATGTGAATACGGATCAGAAGAACTGGGACGAAATCCTCCCTTTTATCACCCACGTGTATAATACCACGATTCAAGAAACCACAGGCTACTCTCCATTTTTCCTGTTGTTTGGGAGGGAGCCCATGTCCCTCTTAGACGATGAGAATATCCCAACGGAAAGTAACATGGACGATTACGACGAATATACAGAAAATTACTTAGATAAAATAGCAAGGACGAGACAGGTAGTCATTAACAACACAGAGAAGAATCAGAAAAGAAGAAAATAAACTATGACAAAAAACACAACGAGAGAATCTATGAACCAGGACATTTAGTGGCAGTTTGGACACCAGTCAGGAAAATCGGAAAATGTGAAAAACTATTGAGAAAATATTTTGGCCCATATCGAGTATTAAAGAAGCTATCCAACGTAAATTACTTAATTGAGCCGAAAGATAATCCTGGCCAAGACCCATTGATTGTCTATGTCTCAAGACTCAAACCCTATTTTGAAAGAATTGATGAGGTCACTCACGAGGACGTGACGACCTCTGGAGTGGGGAAGTGTTGCATCATGATTAATGCGCGTATTTTAAAAATCATTTATTATATTATTTTTAATATATTTAAAATTCAAATTATATATTTATTTATTTTATAAAACAGATTATTACTATAAAATATTATGTATTATAAAACATTTGTATTTTGATACACTAAAATACCCCACCTGCTTTAAACTTTGATGTGATAAATAAAAAGATTTCTAGGTGCTACCTAAATATATAGTTGCCTTATTATTGACTGGTTTAACCTTGCGCAAGATGGTTGAGACACGTTCTGGAAAGATGCAAGATACGTCTGAGGAGAGACTCAAGACTGAAGAATCTGCCAAACCGCAGCCCAGTGCAACAATATACCGTTTAGCATCATGTACGGAAGAAAGCTAGTATATTCCATATACCATTTAGCATCATGTACAGAAGAAATCTAGTATATTCTACACACCGTTTAGCATCATGTACGGAAGAAAGCTAGTATATTCCATACACCGTTTAGCATCATGTACGGAAGAAAGCTTGTGAATTCTATACACCTTTTAGCATCATGTACGGAATAAATATAGTATATTCCATACACCAAATTCAGCATCATGTACACAAGGAATCTACTTTTCATAATTAAATACCCACATTTCCAGGTTTAATAAAACATAAAATAGAAAACTTTCATATTTTAACCACCTCATTTTCAACCTTATTAATATCAATTTTATTCAAAATATTTTTCCTTTAAAACAAATGACTACCACAATATTTGAATTAAATAGTACGATATATGATTGTGATGTAATATCAGATTATAATTTTACATCGTTATCAAATTGGGTTATCTATCTAATCAGGATGGTATATGGAACCAACTACGTGTGTGAATATGCACAGAGAGACAGCTAAAGCCCGCACTATATTAAAGTAGTCATGAATGATATTATTGCACTGTCCTGGGGGTTGGCTTCATGTCAATATTAGATTGTTCCATATCAAAATTATAAGTGAGACCAGAACGAGTAATTGTGAATATATATATATAAATGACCAAAAATGATTTGACAACTCTGTAATTTTGCTCTTCTAACTCGTAAATTGTAAACAAGAAGTTTATAATATTTTTGTGTACTTTCCTGTTTTTAAATTGGATCTTAAATAAAATAATGATATAAAAAGGGTTATCTTTTTAACTCAACCCAAATTAACACAAATTGGTAGCAGTCGTTGGTTTTTTTGAATATTGTAATAAAAGGAAATAATAGCAGACGACTTAAGCCTAATCGGTATTTATGCGTAAAGCAAAATAAATTTGTTGTCTAGAGAAAATCTTCAACAAAATATTGTTTTTTTTTCTTTTTAATATTCAATATGAACTACAAATTGTTGGAAAATAAAATGAACGAAATACCAATTACAAAATTTGATGGTGATAATTTTCCAAGTTGGAAATATAGGGTTGAATCGATTTTAGAAAGCAAAGATTTGATCAATTTTTTGATTGAAGATCCTCCAGGAGAAGAATCAGAAAGACAAAAATGGAAAATAAAAGACTGACAAGCAAAAGGTATTATAACTTGTGCCATGACAGATTCTTAAGTTTCATTAATTCTCACATGCAAAACATCAAAACAAATATGGGCATCCTTAACCAAAAGATATGAAGAGACATTAAAAGGAAAAGTATTGAGGCATGGAATAATGTTTCTCGTGTTCGGATATATTCTGAAGAAAGTTGGAAAGACTACCTTCATAGATCAGAAAAAATATTAGAAAATGCCAGAATTATGGGAGCCACCATATATGATGAAGAATTTATCTATTCGGTAATTAAAGGCCTGCCACAAAAATACAATATTATTGCCATGCAAAAAAATACTATGAATATTCCTACACTTTCAGATATTAAATCACAGTTTTCCCTGTATCAAGAAAGGTACCATGAGAAAGATTATTCATCCTCATCTACATATAAAGCATCACAAAGTGAATCAAAGAAATTTTATCCAAAAAATAAATTTAAATATAAACCTGAGTGTTATATCTGTAACAAAATAGGACACAAAGCTAATGACTGCTGGCATAATCCAAAAAATAAAGGCAATAATAATAAAAGAGAAGATCTTAACAAACCCAGCACAAGTGGCTATAAACCTAAATTTGGAAATCAGCAGAAACAAACTGGAAATTCACATAATGAAAAGGCAGCAAATTGTCTGAGAGCCAAAAATCAAGAAAATAGTGAACAGGAATGGATATTTTGATAGTGGTGCTAAAAGCCATATGACATCCTGTTTTGAACTTTTAAAAAATTCAGAAAATAAGGAAAAGAAAATAATCCTTGCTGATGACCCTCAAATTGAATCCAAAGCTATAGGAAATGTGAAAATCAAAACAAAAGAAGAAAATTTACTTATCCTCAAAGATGTACTATTTGTTCCACAAATCAAAGGAAATTTGTTGTCTGTAGGAAAATTAGTACAAGACTACCAAAGAATAATTTTTAGCAAAGACAGAAATGTACTATAATAGATTTCAAGGATCAAGTCATATTGGAAGCTCCAAAAATTGATGATTTTTATATAATAAACTCCTCTGGTTCGAAGGATGAAGAAGATAAAGTCTTCAAAGTTAATTGGTATATTTGGCATAAAATATTGGGCCACCCTAATGAAAATGACATGACTATAATGAAAAACAAAAACTTAGTATACAAATTTAATTACATATCTAAAGAAGACTTAAATGATTGCATTACATTTATTAAATCTAAATACTCAAGAAAACCTTTTAAAAGAATTGAAAAAATTCAAACCTCACAATCATTAGAACTTTTGCATATTGATTTAATTGGGCCCATAAAAGAAGAATCTATTGGTAAAGCAAGATTTATTCTTACTATAGTAAATGACTATTCAAGGAAATTATTCACTCGATTCTTAAAATAAAATCAGAAACTCAAGAAATACTTTAGGAATTTATAGAATATACAGAGAACACCACCAATAAAAGGATTAAAAAATTCAAGAGTGATAATGGTAGTGAATTCAACAACCAAGAATTGGAATCCTATCTGAAAAGGAAAGTAATAGAACATCAAAAAACTACCTTTTTTCCCCCTGCTCAAAATGGAATATGTGAAAGAGCTAACAGTAGCCTAAAAGAAGGAACAAGAGCCCTATTAATAGAATCTGGATTACCAATAAAATTTTGGGCTGAAGCATACCTTAAAAACAGAACTCCTTCTTACCATAATACTAACAAGACTCCAGAATAAATGTTCACTGGAAAAAAAAAACCTACAGTCTCTCACTTAATGGTTTTTGGATGCAAAGTAGAATTCTGGACACCTAAACATAAAATATCTAAATTTGAAAAAAAAATACTAAAACAGGCATTTTTGTGGGATATTCTTCATGCAGAAACGCATATAGAATTTGCAACCCAGAAAATTTTACAATTACAGAAACAAGAGATGTTGCCTTTTTAGAAAATCAAAAAGGTGCAGAACTATTAACTTTAATGAACAAGACAGCACAGATTACTCAATCATCAAGATAGATGGACCTGCAGAAGAAGAAACAAATTCATCACCAGGAGATGAAGAATCCTCTGTTGAAATTCAGAATCCAGCATCAAATACAAGATACAACTTTAGACACACACATAGACCAGGCTTCTATTATGAACCAAGTTTGAGTGAAGAAGAATATGAAGAAAATTCAATTATTCAAGCCCCAAATGATGCTCTATTAATGACTCAGTATCAAAATCATATACCAAAAACTTATAAAGAAGCAATTGAATGCCCACAAGCAAGTAAATGGACAGAAGCCATGAAAAAAAGAAATAAATTCTTTATTAGAACACCATGTATGGGACATTGAACCACTTGCTAAAGGAACAAAACCAATCAAAAGCAAATGAATTTTTACCATTAAAAATGACCCCATAATAGGAAAAAGATACAAAGTCAGATTGGTTGCAGCTGGTTATTCTCAAAAATATGGAATTGATTACTATCAAACATTTTCACCAGTTTTAAGTTCTGATACACTCAGAATATTACTTTGTTATGCTGCAATGCAAAATTATGATTTTAAAAATTATGATATTGAAACAGAATATTTGTATGGTGACCTCCAAGAAAAACAATATATGTTACAACCTGAAGGTTTTGAAATGGGTGATAAAAACATGGTTTGCAAGCTCAAAAAGGCAATATATGGTCTTCATCAATCAGCCAAAGTATTTTATGACACCCTTATAAGTCATCTTTTAGATGAAGGTTTTAATAATCTAACCTCAGATAAATGTGTATTTATATATGAGAAGAACAATTCTATGATAATTTTGGGAATATATGTGGATGATATTCTAGCCATATATTCAGATTCAAATATACTAAATCAAGCCATATCAAAAATAGAAAATAAATTCAAACTCAAGGAAAATACTAAAAATACCAATTTGCTAGGAATGGAAATATACAAAGAAAATGGCAAAATATTCATTAACCAGAAAGTTTATATTGAAAATATCTTAATAAAATTTTAAATGGAAAACTGCCAAACTGAATCAACACCTTTAGATGTAAATATTGATTTTTCACAATATGAAAACTCCAAGAAATGTGATCCAAAAAATACCAAGAAATCCTAGGAAATTTGCTGTTTCTAAGTGTAAAGACAAGACCTAACCTACCTTTTCCTCTGACACACAGCTTTCAAAATATTCACAGGATCCTAGGGAAGTTCATTTTAATGCATTAAAAGGAATTTTTGGATTGCCTTATGTTACAATAAAGGTAATACCCAACTTACTGGCTACTCTGATGCAAGCTGGAAAGATGGTAAGTACAAAAAGAAATCAGTTACTGGATATTTGTTTACTGTGTGTTGGAGACAATTTGATATCTTAGAACTCTAAATTTCAAGCACAACCTTCACTTTCTACTTGTGATAGTGAATTACTAGCATTGTTAATTTGCTATAAGAAGTCAATCCATTTACAATACATTATTGAGGAACTACTTCAATTAGAAAATGGCTATAAACCACTAAAATATACTGTGACAATATTTCAGCTATAAAACTTTGTACAAGTTTTAATATATCTGCCAATTCAGCTCATATGATCAGAGCTATTTCTTACTTACATGAACAAATTATTTCAAATAATTTAATTTTAGAATATTGTAGCGTAGAAATCAAGCCTTGAAATATCCTAAGATGTAAAAGTATTTATTGATGACGTCACGGCGACTAGTCTACAATTATTAACAACTCAACCCAAAACTATTTACAGCTAGAGAATCTTAAGCAAACAAGCAAAGAAATATTTTAAAGATGATTTCACAAATACAGAGTAATATATATTTTTATAATCTGTTGAAGATGTTGTCGAGATGACAATAAAAATGTTTTAATTGTCAATTGTCACACAGACCACGTCCAGCCTGAGCGACTTGTAAGCTGCTACGCTGTTACTGCCATCCCAAATATTTGTTCCAGTGTATCTTTTCATTCCCTCTCCTATCAGAGGTGACCATTATTTTTATAGATGAAAATTATTTTATATCATTTTATTTGCGATCGAACGTTGTGGTCCACTGTATGATTACATCCCAAACACGATGAGACGCCAGCCCTTTCTGTCTTGAGCTCGATGTACCACTTCGGTAAAACGCTAAGCCAGTGAGTTCCTTTAATTGGTCCACGAAGCGTGTCGATGGGAGTCCAGGTATGCGTCGCCCAAACGACTTTCCGTCATTATGGTGCAATCCATCCCCCTGCGTCGCGCGACGTGACCGAAGAATCTCGATCAATTCCGTTGTACCGTCGTAGAAGTCGGTCATCTTCCGAAATAGATAGTTGTGATAGTATCGATGTCCTACGCGCTGTCCAAGGTATACAATGAAAATATCCATATATATTTTGGCCATAAATATGGCCTAGCTACTCTACCATCTAAAAACCTGTTTGGTAACTTCCATTTAAAAATTCCATTTGATAAATTTTGGATATCTCATGGAATAAAGACCGCCCTGGACTCACCATTGGCATCAGCCTGAATCCATGGTATCCAGGTGGTCGCTTCCGAGTTTGACAAAGCTGATGATGTGGCTTTTTCACAGACCTGAGACCGCTAGATAGCGGCGTCTAACTTTATCGTCTATTTCGACAGGAGAAACTACCTTTATTTTTATGTATTAATACCTTCTTAGAGAAAATTTTCATATAAATGTAACGTTTTGTTTGAAAAAAAAAAGATGTTTAGTTTGTTGTTTTTATAATAATAAAAATGCAAATACAATTGTTTTTGTTGTTTTATAATAAGAAATAGGCAAATTTTATTGTTGTTGTATATATATATATATATTTATTTATTTATTTCGTCTCTATTTACAGGTGTTACATTTGAGCACAGCTTGCGAGTCACCAATATCTATCTTCTCATTTTTTTTCTTCTTAAATAACTTGCTTGTAATGATGATAAAATAACGACCTCTTTTGATTTTATATTACAAAATCAGTACAAAATAAACGAATTATTAATTACAGAATTCACAAACGTGACAATGTATATACATTTCCTTCTCATTCACAAATATTTTCAATTACTTCAAACAAAAAGTACAGGTTTTATAGAGGTAAACAATCTCAACACTCATATATTGGGTTTTCAGGGTTAAGCATTAGAGATACATTATGCTCTAATTGTGATTGTTTTTTCTCATTAAAGTGAGTAAAAGAAAGTTATATTCTTCCCCAAGAAGTGTCATAATTGTAGTTTAAACTCAAAATGCAAACATTACACGTAGTATAAAGACGAGAAACAATACTGTTACGTCGTACCCAGACGCTGCTCTTGTTCTTTGTTCAATCAGGATACCACAAAGATACACACGCGAGTTCGTAAGGATGCAACAAAAGTTATCGGTTTATTATATGTCTCACTTAACAGAAGGAATACAATGAGTGGGGTATGCCTTTAACTTCCCCGTCAGAAGAATCCTTGGCGCCGAGGATATCACTCTTATGAAACCTTACGCTCCACAATATACACCGGCTTGTAGGTCGCTCCGATGTCAAGTTCCCATGGCACCACCTTGCAGGATCATCCACACGCCCTCAGGCAAGTCGCCACTTCTCCTCTTTGCCGCAGATGTGTCTAGAACTCTGTCACACAGGAATGTCCTCTCGGCCTACAAACCCACCTTCAGGCCGACCGCTATCTCGGCTTCTTCTCCCTTGACTGAACCAATTGGACTACCCGTCCGCCGGGCCCTCTTTGGGATCTGTCAATCAACACTTCCTTGTGGAGGGGGACCGTGTTTACTTTCTTTACTGGCTTGCCCACATCTTCTCTTCTTTAACGCCTCACTGCCTTTCTTTTAGAATGTTGTTTGCTGCACCGTTAATATAAAATTGAACAAACATATGAAAATTTGTTTGGATAGTGGAGACAATTAAAGCGAAATGTCAATTATTGAAGAGATTTCTGATTAAACGACCATATCAGGAGATTTGGTGGACATTTGATTTACCGACTGTTAAAAAAACAATTTTCCAAAATTATCTTATAGAAATAACTTGATTCAGAAAGCGAATAATAGTGTTTGACATGAAAATGAATTTATAGCTAAATTGCAATCTCGATTATGTCTAAAAATCATTATTTGCTAATATACTAAAATGATGTACAATCTATTTACAACTCGTGGTATATACTGTGATTTACTGTGAAACGGCTTATTTTTAAACAAAATTTTGATATATGAAAAGACGAAAGAAACAGTTAATACATATATGAACTATATAAATATATGTGGTAAGGTTATCCTGTCTACTGATTGTTGTGAAGATCAGGTTATGCAGTCATGAGGCCACAGTGGGTTCAGGCGTCAATGGGTAACACAAAAGAACAAGACAAGTTGGATGGCGTCTAGAAGAGAGGCCAGCGTCAAAGACGCGGACAAGGTCCTGGAGGGTATCTGTTGGTTGGGGAGTAAAACAAACTAACGGCTCTGTAATCGGAGACTCCTCGTCCTGTCTTTGGCGCGGCGGACTCTCAATCAAACTTTATTATCTTTAATGTTCTAAGCAATGGTCAAACTGGCGAGTTAAATATTTTATCTATATTTTTGGGTAAATACACTATAATTATGTGTTATATATGAAAATCTAATATATTTATTCAAATATATTACTACATATGAAAAAACAATAGAAAAAAATAAAATATAAGTGGGTCAGGTGTTGATATTAAAAATAAAGAAGGCATTTCCTGACCACGAGCACATGAGCTCGTGGTCAGGAAATGCCTTCTTTATTTTTATTACTATATATACATTTATTTTCCATTTTAAATATAAGCTGAATTATTTTAAAACTTCTTAAATGTTTTGAAGGTGAAGGGTGAACTTTGAAATATATATATGCATATAACATGGATATTAGAGATGCATAACAACACATACAATTTTAGGGCTTAAGTTTTTATATAAATTGCATATAATATAGCATGTGAAAAATTAAAGTGTCAATTTGTTTTCGGAGTAATCCTATAAAACAAATTATTATATAAAGTAAAAAATGAAACATTGAGACATGAATGTTTCTTTTCACAAATAAATCAAACTTTATACTGTCCTTACTGCGATGAGAAAATATTGGGAGGCTTGGCTCATCAGTGGTAAACCTCCCAGCGGTTTCGCCAATTTAATCGATAAGACCGCTTCTTTAGAGCTTAATACTGTATTGGATCATTTTGATTTTATATGCTACGCTGAAGGGTGGCATCTTAGAAATGATATTTAAGCAAGGTATGGACCTTATATTTTAGGGCAGTAGAATTATATTCAAATAGATTTTTCATCGGAGTAAGGACAGAAGAAGTTTGATTTTTTTGTGAAGAGAAACATTCGCGTCTTAATGTTTTCATTCGTCATATATAGATGGTGCATTATTTATTTTTATTAATGGATATTGAAGATACATAACAACACATGCAATTTCAGGACTCAAGTTTTGATATAAATTGCATATAATATAGTATGTGAAAAAATTAAAGTGTAAGGACAATGTGTGTTTTCAGAGTAAAAATCACATGAGACAAGTTATTCATATGAAACTGATTAGTATTTATAAAGTTACAAATGAAAAAATCGAGAAGTGTATGTTTTTTTTTTACAAATAAATCAAACTTCTACTGTCCTTACTGGGATGAACAAATATTGGGAGGGCTTCGCTCATCAGTGGCAACCCTCCTAGCGGTTTCACAATTTAATCTACCAGACCGCTTCTTTAGAGCTTTAATACTGTATTAGATCATTCTGCTTTTATACGCAGCACTAAAGGGTGGAATCTTAAAAATGGTATTTAAGCAAACTATTGACCTAAGCTTTTAAGACCGTAGAAATGCATTCAAATATATTTTTGATCGCAGTAAGGACAGTAGAAGTTTGATTTATTTGTGAAAAGAAACATTCGTGTCTTAATGTCTTCATTCGTTATACACTTGCCCGCAAAATTAAAGGAACAACATTTTTTTTTTCATTTATCTCAAATTTTATCAAACATTTATCAATGAAATTTTACTTTAATTTTATTTTAAAAATACCCAAAATCAAAGAAATTTAACACTTATTTTATACAAATTAGCCGGTCAAGCAATGATCTTCTTGCAGTCAGTGCATAAATATCTTGGATATTGTTGTTAATATAGGGTGTGATCGCCTTTAATTGATAGACAGGCTCTACATCGGCGACTCATACTAAGAATTAGGGAGTTTATCAGCTCCTGTGGAATTAACGCTCACTCTTTCGTTAAGGCTGTTTCTAGCTCATGAGTGTTTCTAGGGAGGGGGTTGGAGGGATGAGATAAGCCGATAATATTTTAGGACAGTAGAATTACATTCATATAGATTTTTCATCGCAGTAAGGACAGTATAAATTTGATTTATTTGTGAAAATAAGCATTAAAAAACATATACAATGAATAATTCTCCTGTTGAAGGGCAGGAGATGCCCGAAAGCTTGAGATGGTATTTGAAATAAAAAGAAACTCATCTCTGATAACCTTTTTTAATTATTTAATTAATGTCCAGGATATGTAAATCAATTCATATAAAGTATGTAGGACAATATAAGAGTTCAGGGTTTAAACTGAACTATGAGGAGAATATAGGTGATGAGGGTACCAGCCAGGGAGAGGAGAAGTCCCCGAGACATCGGTACCACCTTCCCCGCAGTGATGGACGGACGAAGGTCGCGGCGGGACAGATGAAGCACGCCCAGGTCTGGGTGAGGACCAGAGATGACTTGATGGATCAGAGACTTAGCACAGAGGTCAAGTTTGATATCTACTTCTTCAGCCACCACAACCAGTGCAATTGCAATCACAATATCTCCTCCTACAACATTCAATGTAATCAAAACTATCCACTTCAGAGAAATACGATGTACAAACATCAGCAGACAGTAGGTAAAACAAAAAATAACTATCATCATCTTGACAAACCAGAAAAATACCACTGTAGAGTATAGGTCATCAAACTTTTCAATTCTTCTTAACCATTCCATGTAATATTTGATCAAGTTCTTTTTTGTATTAACAGATAGAACAATATATTGATGAAATATTTCTAAAGATCTTGATGATTGTTCACAGAAATAACAAAACAAAGCCATATTAATACAATGCGTTACCATAAGAAATGACATGCTAGTTAAAAAGATAATAAGAAGATCAAAAGAAATAACCGTGAATCCATTTTCTGAGAATGATTGAAATATTGAAAAATCCCAAAAAACAATTATTTGTAAAACATATATTACTATCATTATGTAAGTTACTTTTCCCTTTTCTTTAGAATTATTTTGGTTCAAAAATGAAAGGTATTCCACTATATCTTTCTCTTTGACCATCAGTGCTACGCATGTTCCGAAATTACTCAATAAATATACAAATGGAATTACGAAGCGATAGAAATCAAGTTTAAGCATAGCAAAGCAAACTAAAATGATCATTACAAAAAAAAAGATCATTTGAATAGTAATTTTTACTTTATAAAATATGAATTTATTTGAAAGATTAAATATTTTATCTTTTTTATAAATAAAGGAATATGTTCCAAAAATATAGAAAAGCCAATACATACAATTGTTTGATTCTTTGAATTGTGAAATGTTCATTTCAACGATAGGCGAGTTAGTTGTTAATGGGCTGACTTTCTCGAAGGTAATAACTCCAGGTATTGTTGGTCTACAAATATCCTTTGTGCTACTGCTACGAATGATCTGTTGTATAGGTAAACATCCTGATAATTGCTCCTTGATCTTTTCTACCTTATTAAAAGTATTGTATCAGAACATATTGGAACTTAGAACGCTTATCATCTTATACAAACGCCTTTTTCTAACAAAAAGTTGTTTTCAATAATCTGTAGTTGTAATTTACTTTGTTTTAATGGCAATTTATAAATTGAAATGTATACGAATTAACTTTCTCCTAAGGTGTCTTCGTTTAGCTCTTCCTTTTGTAGGAATTTTAAAATAATAATACTAATGCATATCCAAAATTAAAATTAGCGATTTATTTGAGATTTGAAATTCAATTAAAACGCAACACTATTGGAATAAATTGCGATTTTTCACTTTTTTTATCTTCAAGAATATTGGATTTCTTAGATGAACTTTATAACAAATGAAATAGAAAGAATTATTTTAGGAAATGCTTGTAAAGGGAGCGAGGTTACAAGTTTTAAATTTTTCGATAGCTCATTTGTTAATGAAATATTCCTGTTCTTAATAAGGCAATGCATTCCAGGCAAAGAAGTAACTTTTCAAAAATAATTATTTGAATTTATAAAAATCCTGACTTATAATTATTTCTAAAGTATTTATAAAAATGTAAAACTGCAAAAACTTGTCTCTCCGGTTTATAATTCGAATTTGTATAGTCATTCAGCATCTACAACACATATTGGTATTATATCTGGCATATGTTTGGAACTTTATTGGAGAAATACGCAGCATGTTATTCGAATTTAGTCGACGTTTTATTGAATGTTAAAACATTGTGTCAGTTAATACGAGATTATATACTCTGTAAGCACTCAACTAAGCCCGAACATAGGACTCTATAATACACGTGTATATCTAAAAAAAGGCTCATTCCAGAATAGAATGTTTTTAGAACGTTCTAGAATAATGTAGAACAATCGGAGAAGAACTGATTGGTCGATTTATATCGATTATGCAAATTTTAGTTCTGGCTTCTTTCTGATTAGCTGACCGACCTTGAGCGTTCTGGAAAAATCTACTTCAAGTTATATAGGGATGCGGAACTCATGCCGAGAATAAGAACTTATCTACGTAATTTGCTCCAAGCATGCTCGAGCTGCTGTCTCAAGAGGTCAGGCTGCTCCTTATCGCCGAAGCCGGTGTACTTCGTGGGAAATTTTTGAAGGTCTACCCCAACCTCATTCTTCTATTCTGTTCTGCAGTTGGTGATTTTGCGACTGCTGTATTTTTTATTTTGTTTTAGTTCACATTCTTGTGTGTAATTCATTTTTTGATTAGGATTAAATAAACTCCTAAAAGTCTATTGTACCCACGGAAATTGATCTTTTTCTCCAACCACAACGTAACAATATCAAACTTTCTTCAATGTGAATTTATAGCCCCCCCCTTTTGAACAATATAAATATCTAAAGCCGTCAAGAAAAATATTCTAAATCTGGAAAAGAGTAAGTAGCGAAAACTTACAAAGCGATCAATCACTTTTAAAATAACGAATTCCCAACGTTATAAACCAGAACCGTACGCTCGTAGATAAAAATTTCAATTTACTCTATGTTGACACCATTTTCAAAACATTTCAACAAATATTAAAAATAAAATTAGCATGCCGAAAAACTCAAGATTCTATGAAAAGTCCCTTTTTGACTTCCTAAGAGGAAATATTTTCCTATTCCCCACCCGCCCTTTGATGATAAATAATTGCAGAGAAAAATATTTTCGCTTCATAATTCGCTAAAAGCCAAATAATGAAAAAAATATTTACTATTTATGGTACAGCAAGGTATAATTTTCAAATGGAAAATAAATTGAAAAACATGTGAAGCATTTGAGAACTTCGGCCCGAACATTGCGTCGATATGTCTCCAAGAAAACTCAGATAGATAACATTAAAAAAAAAAGGATTGAATCACTATTTTTTATCGCAAAAGTTAATCCATGAAAGATAAACTTTGGAAATTTCTATTTACAAAAAAAAAAAAAAAAAAATTGACATCTTTACCTTCCAACTTATTATGGCATCACTGCCATGCCTTTTCAGAGAGACCGTTACTATAGTTGAAACTATGATTTCTCCTTGATTTCATTCAAACTACGCATGCTTCTTAGCTGTAACCTTCCCAAAAGTCAAATTTGAGAATATTGTTAGATTATATTTTATTCACTGCACGGTTCTAGCATCACCGTCTATTTTTTTTTTCACACTTGGGAACTTTTTCCATTTTCAATATTTTTAATCGCTCTTACCTTCACCACTGCTCACCGCGTCGAAATAATTCTTTTTTTTTTTTCAATTGACAGAAATACTCTTTCACTCGACCAAATTTCCACCGCCTTTTTCCAAATCCGTCTGATAGGATACCCATATAGAATATTTTCAGCATGCTGTAGATGGGTCGATGCCTAGGATCACATGACGTGACATTCCAACACAGTACCAGAAGCAGTCTATTCTTTGTCCACATATCCCAACTTGCCAATTAGTTCCATCCACAAGTCATTGCACTTTTCAATATATATCTAAAAATAAATGCTGTATATAAAAACCCAAATTTATCTTTATATCCTTAACTTTTTCATTTGATTCTTTTGATTTATTTTTTTTTACAGACATTGGACTTGCCATTATTAATAATTATAATAAATCAATCCCAATCCTTTTTATTATTAATCATTATATGTTATCAAAGCATACCTAATATTATTTTATAACTCCACACATATTCTATTATTATAACCATTATTTCGAACTAATTTGTACACAAATAATTCCCAGCATTGTAATTTTCTTTATGCTTTCATTTGCACTCACCATAAGCTAATTTTAATCAATAGGGCAGAAACTGTATTGAAATATGATGAGAGAAGCGTGGACGCGGGCGCCGCTTGGAGGCGCTGCATGAAGTAACTGACCAATGGGAACGGCCCACCTCAACCGTCAGTCTTCTTCCTTGTATATACCCAAAAGACTGCCTTTGTTCTACTGCTGTGTGCGGTTGCTATTCTTTTGTAAACATATGTATCCTTATATCTAATAATAAAAATAATATATTTATAAAATCACTTATTTGGCTGTTCTTTTTGCAACATCGACCCACAACATGGTAGCAGAGCGTGGTTAGCTGCATAAAAAGAACGAAGAGTAAGTGAAACCAAGATGGTGTCGTCTTCCCAAGTGCTTGCCCTGAGCATCGAGAAGCTCACCGGCAGCAATTATCGATCATGGAAATTTAACATGAAGATGCTTCTGATCGAAAGAGGATTATGGGAATGTGTAATTAACGGAGAAACGATCGACGCTGATGAGGATCAAAGAAAATATAAGAAGAAAATTAAACAAAAAAAGGCACTGGCAACGATTGCTCTATCAATTTCTACAGAGCAACAAATACACGTTATCGACTGTAAGACTGCAAGTGAAGCCTAGACGACCCTGGAACAAATATTTGAACAGAAATCAAGGGCGCGAATTCTTCAACTCAAGAAACAATTCATGAACATCAAGTTCATCGAAGAAGAAAATATGATAAATTACCTATCAAGATTGAAGACCTGCAGTGATCATCTCAGAGAAGCGGGATTTGAAGTAAAGAATGAAGATCTGGCATACTCTATGCTAGCTGGACTACCAGACTCCTATGATGGGATTATAATGAACTTTGGAAACATGACGGATGATGAGTTCACATCATCCAAGGTAAGGCAGGTCCTGCGAACGGAACACGAGAAAAGAACAATCTGAAAAGAGGATTCATCCAAGGAGGTGCTACAGGTGAACAATCAGCAAAATAACAGCAGCACCGACAGTCGAAGAAAAATGCTCCCGATGCGGGAAGATCGGCCACATCGCCACCAACTGCCGAGGAATGAAGCAAACAACTACTGGGAACCGCGATAATCAGCATTATAAGAGGAAGGTAAACAGATCGGATAACTTCCTGGTTGCACTCAAACTAACGAGCGACGAGGATTCGTGGCTACTGACAGCGGAGCAACCAACCATGTATGCAGAAACAAATACTGGTTCGTTGACTTTCGGGAGGTGTCATCTGATCCTATCATGACTGCGAGTGGGACAACTGAGGCCAAAGGATATGGACACATATTTCTCCAGACGTCTATCCATAATGAAAGCATCGAAATCAAGCTAAACAATGTGCTATACGTCCCAAATGTGCGGAGGAATCTTCTGTCAGTCTCCAAGATAGAAGAAAACGGCAACCGTGTGACCTTCCGTAATATGGTAGCTCGCGTTTTCAACTCAGAAAACAGGATTATAGCGGAAGCGACAAATGTAAATGGCCTCTACATTGTGAAAGATAAGACCTTAAACTCCAGTAAAACAGCATTTAATAGTAAAAGGGACCATTTTCAGAACAATTCCTTGAGAACGTGGCATCAAAGGTTATGCCATATTGACAGTAACGCCATTGAAAAGATGGCGCGGGAGGAGCTAGTAATAGGCTTAGAAATTTCCTCTAGAGACAAAGGCCTATGCGACGATTGCTGTATCGCCAAATCCAATAAAGCGTCACATAAAAACCTAGGCAATATTAATCAAAACGGACCTTGGAGCTTATCTACACAGATATTTGCGGTCCAATGCCGGTAAAATCAACCGGAGGAAATAGATACTTTCTATCTTTTGTTGATGATTTCTCAAGAAGGATTACTGTGGTACTGTGGACCTCAAGGGTGAATGAGGGGTGGGCGTCCCTGCCCTTTTCCCAGCCCTAAGGCTGGTGCCAAGACAGGGCTTCTTTCCCCGTGGCATTAATGGCTACCCAGTCCTCGAAGGTCCATAAACCTGCATGCGTAGCATGCACCCATTGCTGCCATATAGCCGCCGTGCCGTAGGAAAGGTGCATTCTCCATGCACCGAGCAGCCATTGTTTGGCCCCTCGCGCCCGCCATTAAGGTCTGGCTACGTGGGCGCGACCAATAAACCACAGGTGTCTCCGAGATTTCATGGCAAGGTTGCTGTCCTAGCCCTCCCGTTCAGACTTGGTCTAATCCGTCCTACGCTCCAATAGGACTCCCCCCCTTTGGCCCTCGTACCCTTTGGTCACAGTACTCCTGAATCTGCCGTCGAATCAGGACCTCTGAGGTTCCGAGGTTGACGCGGGGAACCCACGCGGAGGCGGGAGGGTGGTACTACTGTGTGTACCCCTTGGTTTTCCATGGCGCGCACGGCAAGGACGCTCCCAATGGCGCACACACAGAGCGAAGACCCAAGAGTTTCTAAACCCCATCCTTTCAGCCTCACCAGTACTCCACTAGGTTATCGGCTAACACACTCTTTCCTTCCCTTTCAGCCTTACTAGCGCTCTCCGCCAGATCATCGGCAAGCTGTCCACTGTAGTCAACTGCGGCATCTAACAGTTGAGGAAGAGCTCACTAGCGACATTGTGAGCTCTTTCCAATAACTTCCAGTGGGATTTCAGGAGCTCCAGTTCAATTGCTCCTTTAACTCTTCTACTCTCCTCATTCCCTCTTGGGACCCTTGGGCAGTCCATTATAATTTTTTTGGCGTCTGCCCCAGGGCTCCCACATACGCATTTGTCGTCCGCTTTGATTCCAAACCGCGCCAAACTAATAGGAAACGGGCCGTGTCCCGTGATCATCCTATTCAGTTTGTGTGAGACAGGGCGAGGTCTAGTCCAGCTTGTGTTGGTTGTATTTTTTCTTCTATGGAAACTTTCATAAGTCGTTAGTGAGTTTTACGACCACCGCCGTACACCTGAAAACAGGCAAGAAAACAGCAAACCATTTCTCCAACCTTGCCGCGTCTTCGGACGCTGGCTTCTCAGGTGCCATCCAAACTGCCTCGCCCTTTGGTACCCATAGACGCCTGAAACTATTTTGGTCACATGAATACTGGTGCTTTTTAGTTTTCCAAAAAAACTTTAAAAGTTCTGAAAATATCAATACCTTTTGAGAAAACTTAATGACTAAAAAATTTAATTATACCTAGTTTATTTTTACCCAAAAAGTTTAATCATACTTGTGAATATATATTTTTAAGTTAATTTTTGTCACACAGGTTTCATTTAAGAAATTATTTTTTTGCGAATCACATTCCTTCCGCACTTTGGAAAAGTAATCACTTTTATACGGGGTCACGAGAGACTATAATTATAGATAATATTCGAATAAAATTGTTTGTTTTGTTAAAATAATAGTTTTCTAAAATTTTGTTCTTTCTGGAGAACTATGTTCTTCTTTTTTAATTTTCAAAAAGAGGCAACAGATGTTTTTGAGATATCTTTCTTTTAGCAAATTAATAAACTTTATTAATTATTAGCATCATAAAAACTCATTAGCAGGACAAAATGAATTTTTGTTAGTTTCCCATGCTGCCCACTAACTCGATAAAATTACTTGAAAAAACAATACAACACAACAGAAATTCGAGGTACACCAGTATATAAATTGAACAGGCCATTCTTTCACCAAATTATAACCAAAACCCCATTACTCCAACATCTTGAATAAATAAAAGAGGCTCATAATAGAATCCATCAATTCAAGAAACAATACAGTATTTTAACAGAAACCAGAGTGGAACTTCCAAATACGAGCCCAACCCAAAGCTTTTATATAGAGAAAAATATCTTCTGTAGATCTACAGTAAAAACCAAAAAACATATTCATAACAAATATTATTGTTTATTCAGTAATAATCTATTCCATAGTGGGTTATATCTCAGTCGTATTATATTTTATGCTTTATATATGTTTTAAAATTTATTGCGTCCACTTGTATACAAATTTGAATATGATATTCCATTTTCTTCCACATTTATATGAAACCTATGACACCATATGACACCAAATAAGAAATATTTTTCTGACCTCAGTGAAGAAGTTCATGGACAAGTGGCCACAATAGATGGGACGGTAATTCCTCATGTGGTTTAAATACAATTTGATTTTTTGGTCCCATAGTATATTTATAACACTAATTACTCTGACTATAACTAGGGAGGTTATTTTAAAATATTCAATCTAATTAAAATCAAAACCCCCCCGACATTATATCTTGCATTACTTCCATTTAATAATTCATTCATTTAATTATTTAAATTTAAAGCGCGATGTCCCCCTAGATACACTTGCGCTGCCATACATGTATGAATTTACATTTGTCTATACATATATATGTAATATTGTTGAAAATGTGCCGACGTATGGATAAGCTGGCAGTCGTGTACGTGAGGCGAGTATTGATGTTCTTCCCACACGCGGACAACAAGAAGCAGAGGCAGGGCTAGATGTTAGCACCGAGAGTGATCGGGGACAGCCCACGGGACAGAGGTAGAGGCCATGACCCAAACTTGGATGCTTATCACCGAGACATGGAGTGAGAGAGTGTATGTGAGACAGAAGCCGCCTGCCCATAGCCACACCCTAGAATATACTGCTGACCCCCTGCCAAAACCTGTCCTGTTTTCAGGGTTCGTCTATAAAGTGTCCCTGGGGGCCCCACATGGGCTTTGGCATTTATCTCTTCTCTCCCCAGCTGTCCCCAGCTGACCGCTCTTTGGATTTTTATTTTGACGTCAACATTTTTAGTGTTACATACAAATAGGGGTTTACAGGTATTATTAATAAAAATATAGCATATATACAAAATATGGGGGTGGTAGCAAATAGAAACGGTGTACATTTTAAAAGAAGGGTAGTATCTTTTAAGGTATCGGCTCTAACTAATTGGAAGATATGTGACATACACTGCGTGACATTGAAAATGGAACACCAAGAAATTGTGGCCAGAAAATTATGCAAATTTCAGGGTAGACGCGCCTAACCGAGTTATGCAAATGATGTAAAATGCGCAGCTCTCGTGCGCACATGGAGTAAGATATAAGGGAAGGAACTTGCAGAAAGGACAGTATTCGTGTCGTTATTTCTTCAAGGAAAATCATTGTAGAAATTTTGATCTTGTGTCAAAAGACACGTGTAATAACAGAGATGCCAGGTCATCGTAAACGGAGGCAGTTCAAGCAGACAGACGCTTTTACGAGGGGCATGGTGATCGGACTGAAAAGGGCAGTTTGGTCCATACGTCAAATCGCAGCTGATACACACCTTGGTGCGTCCACGGTGCACCGACTGTGGAGAAGATGGTTGGAACAAGGAAATGTGGCAATTTATAGGAATGCCGGTGCAACCAGAGTGACGTCAGCACTTGTGGATCGGCGTATCCTTCGACAAGCAGTGGCGGCCCCACAAGCCACTTGTACCGCCATCCTGCAACATGTGCAAGACAACCTAGATCATTCCATCTCGACCAGAACCATTTTCCATCGATTGGTTGCTAATGGCTTGCACTCATGCCGTCCGCTAAGAAGACTTCCATTGACCCCACCGAATAGGCGCCAACGTTTGGAATGGTGCCGGGCTAGATCGACGTGGATGACGGAATGGCACAGGGTCGTGTTCTCAGATGAGTCGCGTTTCTGCTTGTCCAGTGATAGTCGCCGTGTACGCGTGTGGCGTCGACGTGGAGAAAGGTCCAATCCGGCAGCAATTGTGGAACGCCCCACCGTGCGACAACGTGGAATCATGGTTTGGGGCGCAATCACGTATGATTCCAGGTCACCTTTACTTCGTATTCAGGGCACTATGACGGCCCAACGATACGTTGATGATGTGCTGCGACCGGTGACACTCCCCTACCTTCAGGGGGTACCCAATGCCCTTTATCAGCAGGATAACGCCCGACCGCACACTGTTCGCATTAGCCAACAAGCTCTGCAAGATGCACAGATGCTTCCCTGGCCACCGTACTCTCCTGATCTCTCACCAATCGAGCACGTCTGGGACATCATTGGACGCCGTTTGCATGCCTTGCCACAGCCGCGTTCAGAAGACGAACTGTGGCAAATGGTTGAGAGGGAATGGAGAGCCATCCCTCAGGATGCCATCCGTACTCTGATTGATTCTCTACCTAGACGTGTTGCTGCGTGCATCGCCGTCCGCGGTGGTCCTACTTGCTACTAAGCCGACGCCGTTCTCGCTCTGTATTATGACTATCATTTTGAAATAAAGATCACTTATTGTTCGTCCCTGTCTCTCTCTGTCTGCCGAGTTTCATCACTTTCTGGCCACTATTTCTTGGTGTTCCATTTTCAATGTCACGCAGTGTATACTAAAAGTGTCATAAAGTTCAAAATATACTATATATATTGTTGCATTATGATTAATGCGCGTATTTTAAAAATTATTTATAATATTATTTTTATTATATATAAAATATAAATTATATATTTATTTATTTATATAAAACAGATTATTACTATAAAATATGTACTATAAAACATTTGTATTTTGATACACTAAATACCCCACCTGCTTTAAACTTCGATGTGATAAATAAATAGAGATTCTAGGTGTTACCTAAATTATAGTTGTCTTATTATTGACTGGTTTAACCTTGTAGAATGGTTGAGACACGTTCTGGAAAGATGCAAGACGCGTCTGAGGAGAGAGACTGAAGAATCTGCCAAACCGCAGCCTCGTGCAACAATTAGTCGAGATGCAAGTGCCGACCCAGTTGTCCTGAACCCCAACATCGACATCCCCAAATACGATGGAACAGAAGACCCTCGCCCATGGATTGAGTCTCTTGAAGAAATTGGCTTCCTGTACCACTAGGCAGAATATATTATTTCTCGTTATGCAGCCATGAATATGATTGGTAGCGCCAAAACCTGGCTGGACCTACACAAGATATGTTTTACCAGCTGGGAACATTTCAAGAGCCGCCTAATTCAGGATTTTGCCTCAGACGCCAACAAAGAAGAAATGAAGATGAGGCTAAACAGAATGCAGCAGTGGAATGAACCTGCAATCAGGTTTGCAGAGGATATCCTGGTTCTGTGCAACAAGGTCGACCCCCAAATAGAAGAAGAGACTAAAAATTGGATTATTAGGGTTGAATAAATAATACTCTTTTGTCCTCTACTTAAACCCTCCTAAGAATACCAACGAATTCCTAAGATTGTGTAAAAAGATGGATTTGTTTGAAAATAATTATCAAGAACGTGTAGAAAAGTCAAAGGCTCTACATAATGTACCACGCTCTCCTCGTCCCCATGATCAAGAGCAATGGAAGAACGCTCCGTCGTTCAGAAGACCACACCAGAACACCTTCAAGCCCCAGGTTTCTGCTCCCAGACAATACCAGGCCAACCCCTCGCCCCAGGTCTCTGCCGCTAGACGACCTGCCGATGCAAATCCAAGTGTCAGGCAAAAACAGACCCACCAAAAAAAGTCTACAATAATAGTCCAGTTACAAACAAAAGGAGGACGGAAGACCTATATGCTTTAAGTGCAATAGTCCAGGGCACATTGCGCGTTATTGTAGGGTCAAGTTTGTGAGGATCGTAGAAGAGAACCCCTCAGTTTCCCAAGACAAGAGTCAAGAAAATCTTCAAATGGACGAAAGAAAATATTATACACGGCCTCGCCTCTATGCGGATGTTTGTAATGACACAAATACGAATATTCCTACACGGAATAGATATTCCGTGTTGGAAGATTTAAACTAAGTGTCGCGCCTGATTCCTTCAATCAAAGCAAGTCGACCATAAATGGAATTAGAAAGTTGGACTCATGACGTAAGCAATTATGATCTAAAAAAAATAAAGAGCACTACAGATACCGTTATTCCTGAACTATCTGTTAAATTGATCAGGGCCTCAATAGAAGCAGAGGATGGAGAATATGTCATCGAAGAGAACAACAGAATGACTAAAACAAATGGTCTTCGATTGGCAAGAAGTTTGCTTACTGTCAGGGATAAGAAAACCCATATCTGGATAACGAACCCTTATCCTCGACCTTTAAAAATCATGAAAGACCAAACATTGGCTTATGGAAGTCTTCCTGCAGAGGTAAATTTTATAGAAAATATAGAGAAGCAGAATGAAAATGACGAAATACAATTTCAAATAAAAAAATATCATTTAAAGAACAAGAGAGGTTGAAACAAATGTTGGTCAAGTATACTGATTTGTTCTCATCGAGGTTAGGCAGGACCAATTTGGCAAAACATCGGATTCATACAGAAGATACAAAACCGATAAAACACAACGTTACAGGGTAAGTGATAAGGAACGAACCATCATAAAGGATCAAATAGACGAGATGCTTGAAGAAAGTAAATTAGACCATCTTCAAGTCCTTGGTCCTTTCCCGTTATATTGGTCAAAAAAAGAAATGGCAAATACAGATTTTGTGTGGATTACAAGAAATTAAATGAAATAACAGTGAGGGATGTTTATTCAAACCCAAGAATTGATGATGTAATGGATACTCTCCAAGGATCCAAGTACTTCTCAGCATTATATCTCAAATCGGGATATTGGCAAGTCGAAATTGAAAAGAGCGACAAAGAGAAGACGGCTTTCACTACGGCACATGGGTTATATGAATTCAACGTAATGCCCTTCGATCTATGCAACGCCCCTGCTATTTTTGAGAGGAACATGGACAATGACCTCGGAAATCTGAGATGGCAGATTTGCCTTTGCTACCTGGACGATGTGATTATATACAGCTCGGACTTTCCAACCCACATTAAAAGACTTGAAGCTGTCTTCAGATGCTTCAGCAAATCTAATTCAAAACTGAACGCCAAGAAATGCAAATTTGCTTTCGAGGAACTTGAGATCCTTGGTCATATAACAACCAAGAGGGTATAAAACCTGCCTAAGAAGTGCAATCATTCCTAGGAATGTGCTCATATTTTAGAAAGTTCTCATTAAAGATTTCTCATTAATCGCTGACCCATTGACCAGTCTCTTCAGAAAAAAATGTGCAATTTATCTGGACAGGAAAACAGGAAGAAGCGTTCCAAAACCTTAAAAAAGCTCTTATAAATCCGCCAATTTTAGGTCACTTTGATCCAAATGCAGCCACCTGCATTCACACAGATGCCTCTAACGTCGGCTTAGGCGCAACACTAATTCAAAATATCGGTGGCGAAGAGATGGTAATATCAAATTTGAGCCGAACCCTAAGTAAACCTGAGCAAAATTATTCAAACACCGGAAAGGAATGTTTAGCTGTGGTGTGGTCAATATAAAAATTACGGTCCTATTTATATGGAAGGCCTTTAAAATCGTCACTGATCATCACGCACTATGCTGGCTTAAGCATTTGAAAGATCCGACCGGTCGATTAGCACGATGGGCACTGAAGATTCAGGAATATAATTTCGAAATCATACACAAATCGGGAAAAACACCTGGACACTGATGGTCTATCTAGAGGACCCTTACCAGAAAACGAATAGGACGAATATTATGAAATACTATTTCTCAATCAAATAATAGACGAAAAGGATGATTTTATTGAGAGTATTAAGGAGAACCTTAGTCGAAACAAACGTTCAATTACACAGAACTTCAAAGAAGTAAATGGGTGTCTCTACAAGAAAATTCAAAATCCTGAAGGTAGAGAACGGTTGCTGGTAGTGCCAAAGAAGAGAAGGAAGGATATCATGAGTGAATACCACAACCATATGCTGAATGGCCATCTGGGCGTCGCCAGAACCACATACCGATTGAAGAATAAATACTACTGGCCTTCCATGCTGAAAGACGTGCCATCTTTGCCAAAGTCGGAAAGTTTCAATTCAGTTGACATCTGGACTTTTACAACCTATTCACCCAGCTAACTACCCTTTTGAAAGAATCGGAATTGACTTTGTTGGCCCTCTGCCATCAACGAAAAGAAGAAGGAAATGGATAATTGTGTTGACGGATTATTATAACAAGTATGCTGAAACAAAGGCAGTACCAGAAGCGACAGTGAAAGAAGTCTCTACATTTTTAATCGAACATATATTTTTACGTCACGGGGCTCCAAGATTTCTTATCAGCGACAGAGGTTAACAATTCACTAGCAATTTGATGAAGGAGGTTATGAAAATGTGCAAAATTAAACATTGCTTCACGACGAGCTACCACCCCAGACTAACGGAACGGCTTAATAGAACTTTAATCAATATGATCAGCATGTATGTGAATACGGATCAGAAGAACTGGGACGAAATCCTACCTTTTATCACCCACGCGTATAATACCACGATTCAAGAAACCACAGGCTACTATCCATTTTTTCTGTTGTTTGGGAGGGAACCCATGTCCCTCTTAAACGACGAGAATATCCCAACGGACAGTAACATGGACGATTATGACTAATATATAGAAATTTACTTAGATAAAATAGCGAGGACGAGACAGGCAGTCATTAACAACACAGAGAAGACCTAGGAAAGAATGAAAAGAAACTATGACAAAAAACACAACGAGAGAATCTATGAACCAGTACATTTAGTGGCATTTTGGACACCAGTCAGGAAAATCGGAAAATGTGAAAAACTATTGAGAAAATATTTTGGCCCATATCGAATATTAAAGAAGCTGTCCAACGTAAATTACCTAATTGAGCCAAAAGATAATCCTGGCCAAGACCCATTGTTTGTCCATGTCTCAAGACTAAAACCCTATTTTGAAAGAATTGATGAGGTCACTCACGAGGACGTGACGACATCTGGAGAGGGGGAAGTATTGCATCATGATTAATGCGCGTATTCTAAAAATTATTTATAATATTATTTTTAATATATTTAAATGATATATTTATTTATTTTATAAAACAGATTATTACTATAAAATATTAAGTACACCTATCCCCCGATTTACACGGTAGATACGTTTCTGAGAAAAACGTGTAAATCGAAAAGCTTGCAGAAAATGCATAATTTTGCTATTTAACAGTTGTGATTTTTTTCAATATTTTCAGGTGTACACAGAAATAAAAATAAAATGCATTGACAGGTTAAAATTTGTAATATATAATGGAAATACTGTTTTTTTTATCTAATTACAATACACACATAAACAGAAGAACTAACAATAAAACCAAAGGTGTTTAATTATCCTTCATCACTGTCAGAAATTACTCTCATTCTTTTTTTCGGAATCGAAGGTTCGAATTCACTTTCATCACTCGAAGTTATTTCGAATTTTTTGTAAGATCTTTGTAAACTTCTTCATATTGAGCCGAGCAGCGATTTATGTCACGTTGTAATCGTAAAATCTGTCAACGTTTGTGCCATTTTGCATAAAATGATTACCCAGCTCTCTTCCCAATGCGAGTCCTTCGCGTATGACTTTAGCAGTGAATGTTACTGGTACTAATTCCTCTTTATCAGATATGTCAGACTCACTTTCGCAAACTAAGTTAACTAAATCATCCTCACTTAGTTCTTTATCACCCATTAATTCTGCGATATCACCATCAGTAAAATCATCAAAATCTTCTCCGCCCAATGAATGCGCCATCTGTACTATCTGCGAATATTCATTTAACGTTGAAATGGAATGTTCATTTTTGACTACATTTGGCCACAATTTTTTCCAACAGCTATTGAGCGTTGTTTGCTTAATCGCAGTGTATGATACGGCGATATGCTTCACACAGTCTAATATTGTAATTTTTTTTCCAAGCACTAATAACTGTTAAAGATTCATTGTTCTCCATTTGTTCCAAAATATATGTAAAGGCTCGTTTTATGTACAAAGCTTTAAAAGTAGAAATTATGCCTTGGTCCAATGGTTGTAATAATGAAGTAGTATTTTTTGGTAAAAATTGTACTTTAACGTTCTCATATTCTAGATCTTGTGGGTGACCCGGCGCATTGTCAATTAACAAAAGCACTTTTAAAGGCAATCCCTTTGAACTTAAATATTTTTTGGCATCTGGGATAAAACATTCATGAAACCATTCAGTAAACATTGCAGCAGTAACCCACGCTTTCTTATTAGCCCTCCAATAAACGGGAAGATTATTGGTGTTTACTCCTTTAAAGGCACGGGGCATTTTTGATTTGTTAATCACTAATGGTTTCATAATATAATCTCCTGAAGCATTGCTACAGAAAATAATTGTTATGCGATCTTTTGCTGCTTTATGACCACTAGCCGATTTATAAAATTTTGAGACATAAGTCCTTTCAGGCATTTTTTTTCCAGAATAACCCTGACTCATCAGCATTGAAAATCTGATCAGGGGTGTATGAATTGTCGTTAATAATTTCTGCAAAATTTGCTGGATATGCTTGGGCTGCATCTACGTCGCCAGAAGCCAGTTCACCTTTTAATTTTAAGCTGTGTAAAGAATGTCTTATTTTAAATCTTTCAAAACAGCCATGACTTGCCAAAATATTTGGCTTATTTTCAGTTGAAGAAGAAGATGGCAATTGCTCTACAATTTTTTCGTAAATTCGTAATGCTTTATTTGTTATAGCGCCCGTATCAATGGGTACTCTTTTTTGTGTTTGATCTTCTATCCAAAGCATTAACGCTTGCTCCATTTTTTTTCCATTGCGATATTTCTGATGTATTATGTTGTGCCCATACTCGTTGTATTGCCAGCTGCAACACTCTTTCTAATTGTGTTTTCATTTGTTCTAATAGTTCTTATTGTAGCTTCGTTCATGCTATATGATTTTGCAACATCTACTACTCTATCTCTCTTTTGTAAGCGATCCAAAATTTCGATTTCAGTTTCTAAAAAAATAACTTTTCTTTCAACTTCTTTCTTCATTATAAGCCTATAATTTTTTTAAATTTATGTTAATTTGGCTGTGATTAAAGTAAAATTCAGAGGGAAAAAATGCGGGAAATTTTGGAGAGAAGATTAAAAACTTTTATATTTTAAAAAATATTCTATATTATAATATTTATTCAAATTAAAATGTTTTAAATTTTTTTATTTTAATTAAACCTATTTGGTAAATTGCCATCATTTCCCTCCAAAATTCCTTTGTTTTTTCCCGCGATAAAAATTTGCGATAAAAAAAACTTATTTGGAAAACCGTGTAAAAGCGAAAACGTGTAAAACAAGTACTGTGTAAATCGGGGGATAGGTGTACTATAAAACATTTGTATTTTGATACACTAAATACCCCACCTGCTTTAAACTTTGATGTGATAAATAAAGAGAGATTCTATGTGCTACCTAAATATATACTTGTCTTATCATTGACTAGTTTACCCTTGTAGAATGGTTGAGACACGTTCTGGAAAGATGCAAGACGCGTCTGAGGAGAGAATCAAGACTGAAGAATCTGCCAAACCGCAGCTTGGTGCAACAATATATACAATAATTTCAGGCAGTAGAGAATAGTCTTATGAAATTAACAAGGAGACTTCCATTTGATAATAGTTAAGCCATATTGAGGATTCAAATTTATAATCAAATATTATCTAGTCTTCTCTATCTCTTTACTTCAATATAGTAGTAAACAATGCTTTTTTAAAATATCAACACTTGACCTTCGGTTGGATCGGGTGGACGTGCGTCGCATCACTCCTCGAATTCGGTAAATATTTAATTTATATAGTTTTATTAGAATATAAAACATTATATTGAATTATAACATTAATTATAGTCGATAAAACGTTGACTTTTATTTCATCATAGATATTTTCTTCAATTAAATGAACAAAGAAAAAATATATTTGCATAAAATTTAAAAAACATGGATTTGCTGATAAGAACACTGACTGTGAAATTAGATGAAATCTATGAGTACTTTGACAACCTAAAGTAAAACAGAACCAAAAAAACATTACCAGAAATGATCTTTCCTTTTTGTCTATAATGATAAGGCAGACAAAAGATGGTATTACGGCCTTGAAGGATATCAACTCTCGGGACTTCGTGGATCAACTTTCTGTTCAAGTGTCTGACGTCCTTGATCAGAAACTGGATAAATTCAAGGGGGAACTTAAGACACTGAGACCCTCTTTTTCAGAGGTTTTGAAAACACAAACATCGAGAGATACTATAGAGAATAAACAAATTAGTGACAAAGAGTTTTTAATTATAGCGCAACCATTTGATTAGGGAAATAATCAAGATGTAATCAACGCTATTGTTGAAAGGGTCAGTGTTAAGAGAGGAGAATATGAAAGTTGGAGTCAATAAAATTATAAATACCAAAAAATCAATTATTTTAGAAACGTCGAACGATAAATAATCTAATTTTCTAAAAGAAAAATTATGCAAATCAACCCAAATAACAAATCTATGCAAAACATTTATTCCGACCAAAACCAAAAGAGATCCTACGATAATGGTTAAAAACTTTAGTAAAATAACCGAAGTAAATTCTTCCGAACTAAGGGATATGAAAAGAGAAATTAAGGTGTTATTCTGCACTAAATCTAACATCCTTACTCACAACATAGTTTACGAGTCTCTCCTAGGGTTTATTAAATCATTAGGAAATTAAACAATAAAATATAAGAACAAGTTATTTTCCAACTGAACAATCAAGTAACAAACTATTACAAGTCAAACAGGATGAAATGCAAGTTCCGTTGACTAAGTGTGTGCAACAAAATCTAAGAAAAAGCAAAAACGCAACAAATGAGCACCTGGCTCGGATAGCTAACGACCCACCAGACATATTATTTATTCAGGAGCCTTATACAGTGAACAATGTTGTTATTTTTGGCGGAGACGAGCATTCAATTTTAACCGCTAAAGGAAACAAGATAAATTCGGCAATAATAATCTACTTATATATTTGCCTTATTCTGTCTGTTTGTTTGTCTGTTTGTCTGAAGCTCACGGATAGAATGCGCGCTCATTGGCTGCCAGGGAACACGTGTCCTCCCTGCCCCCCTCTAGACAACCCTGTTATTCAAAAACCATACATCCAATCGCCATGAAATTCTGGGATATTATTAGGTATATCCCCGGAAAGGTTTTCGAAAAATAATTTCTTGAATATCTTGAATATCCTTAGAGTTATTTGCAGAATTGTAGATATAACTCGCAAGCAGCGCCGCCAGACGGTGATGAAAGCAATGGGGAGGTAACGCCATCTATGTTTGATTTTTTAAACTGTTTATATTTCTGAAGAAAAATTGAGATTGAATTAAAAGGGGGGAATTGTTAGGTTTATTAATTCAAATAATTTTTCTCTGTGTAAATAATTATGTAAATATATGAATAAATATAAATTGATGATGATAATATTAGCTAGCATATGTTAATTAACAATTTGGCAACGTAGTTAGTGCCTTCTTGATCCTTTCTTGTTTTTTGTATTTCTTCTTAATCCTTAAATTTTACTTTTGTACTTTCTATGCATAAAGATAATATTAAAAAATATATTATATAACATTTTTCTCTTTTTTTACCCCCAAAAACACCAACAGGGATGGTATAGTTGCATAAATGATACAAGTTTTAAAACAGGTTTAAATATGGTCAAATATAATTGGAAATTTTAGTATAATATGTAAATTAATAGATCACACGCTCTCTATTTATAACACTATCATCCCTGTTTGTTGAGAGGGGTGAGAAAACTTTGGCACTGTGTATCAAATACAGTTAAACCTGTCTATAGCGCTCCCTCTTGGGACTCACCAAAATAGGGTGTTATAGAGAGGGGCTGCTATAGACAGGTTACTTTTAATGTAAATCGCATCGTACTACGTATTTACAAATCGGGCGCTATGACCACCCAAGTCAACGTTTTTAAAATATATTCGCACTCGGGTAAACCCCGGGCGTTGCCCGGGCCATTCGTCTAGTTCTTAATAAAGGGCTAACATTCAATAAGATAGATCAATTCATCAACTCATTTTGTACTACAAGCTCAATATATTTCTAGTACAAGTCAAATATTATTATAGCAAATTTTTACACTCTCCCCAACTCGTTTTCAGGATCCCATCAAAAATTAATTGAAGAAATTTTGGAAACTTCAACCGATTCTGCTTTGTGGGAATTTTAACTCTAGGCGTCCCGTCTGGTATGACAGGAAGACCAAATCAAATGGTCACAAACTTCATTCAATAGTGAACCAACACAATATTTCGTCCACAATACTAAAACTGCAACGTGTCGTAATTCTATCGTGATAGACCTCACTAACTCCAATAGTATTTAAATCAGTTTATTAAAAAACTGGAATATAATCCAAAATGTCGGACACCTCCGATCACGTGACAATAACCTACGAGATCGCTTGTAAAGACAACAGTTATATAGACGGATATAAATCAATATGGAAATCCAGCGAAACTGACGCAAACTGGAATGCATTTTATGGAAAACTTTCCTAATGTTAATTATGGCACATAAAATTCTTTAGAGTATAATGACAATAAATTGCTACATATATAGATATAGGTTATTTATAGCTAGCGTGTTTCCTACATACCTAGCGTTGTTTTCAGGGACTTTCTCGATCTATAAAACACAGATTTATAAAATATAAATATAAAAGCGGATATATAATAGCCTTTTTAGAACGATTCATACATTGAGGGAGAGAGATTCCTCAATGATAGAGGCGGTAGGCGTTTTATTCGTTCATTGTGTTCACCTGTAGAGATACCCGAAAGCTTGAGACTTCTTGAATAAATTAAAAGAAACTCACACACACATCTCCAGAAACCTTTTTAATTATTTAAATAATATTAAATAGTATTAATGGTGATAATCTCTTTTAAAAACTTTTCAATTTGAAATGTAAAGGTCAAAACAATAGGAATATACACATATATGTGATAATCTGTATATAGGCATATGTAACCCCACCACAATATGTATAATGTATCGTCAAAAGGTTTAATAAAAGTTAGGCTTCGCGAAAAGGGAAAGAACAATTAACAGGATTGCATCATCCAGGAAGTGAAGGTCACTGCCCTGGACCCATAAAACTTAAGTTCAAAGGCCTTCTTCTCCCTGGAAGATTACAATCATGGCGGCAATGGAGGTACTAAGCCAATCACATTTAAGCATGACAAATCAACAAGCAATCACCTTTAAGCATGACCAATTAATAGCGAATCATCAGAGAGCACGTGGAAGGATCTCCACCAATGAGAAGTCGAGAGAGTTAATGACGATGATCTCGGACAAAAAGTTAAAAAAGAAGGTAGGTGACCGTGCTACGAGCTAGGTGTGCTCAACATAGGCTCCAACCAAGGTAGTGTACGCTCCATCATGTGAAAGGCAAATACCTTCAGTCAGTCTCATCATTCTCCTTTTCGCAAGGTATTTTCTAATCCATCCAGGTGTGCTCGTTCTTCCCCTGTGGAAAACCACCATTCGACCAAGACTGCGCATATCACCAAAATCACCCCATATCCACCCAACCACACAATTCGCCAGGATTCGACAGTGAGTCCACAGCAATCCCACAGTAAGTCAATCCCCAAGTCGACACCAACACCCCGATTCGAACGAAAGTCGACACGATTCGACATATATTTATTATCAATTATGAATTAAGGAATTACGCTTCTGCCCGCTGATTGACTTGATCTTGTTGCTTATTAAGTTTATTAATGGCGAACCTCTGCCATGTTACCGAAACTACCGCTGATTGGTTCTCTCCTGTTTCTTGTGATGATAAAAGAGGACTAACCTTTGCCAAGTTAGCGAGCCTCTCACCGATTGGTTCTTTTCTGTTTCTTGTGAATATAAACAATGACGAACTTTTCGCCAAGTTACCGATTTTCTCGCTGATTGGTTCTATCCTGTTTCTAGTTAGTTTAAACAATAGCGAACCTTGGCCAGTTACCCTCTCGCTGATTAGTTCTCTCCTGTTTCTAGTTTATATAAACAATGCTAAACTTTTGCTAAATAACCGAGTCTCTCGCTGATTGGTTCTCTCCTGTTTCTTGTGAATATAAATAATGGCGAACCATTGTCAAGTTACCGAGTCTCTCGCTGAGTGGTTCTCTCCTGTTTCTATTTAGTTTAAACAATTGCGAACCTTTGCCAAGTTACCTAGTCTCGCTGAATGATTCTCTTCTGTTTCTAGTGAGTAAAAAAACACACACAAAGCGTTATTAAGACCACAGGTCTTATACAGATTCACCACAGGAAGAAAAGAATAATAGATGGAGCTCCTGTACTCCAGGCAGCGCACCACCCAACATCAGCCTCCAGGTTCGACGATGTCCAGTGGCCACACGTTCCTTCGTGCATACGTCATGGGTAGCAAATCACTGAAAAGTTAGTGTGGAATCAACCGCGATCTAGTCTTCGCTTTCCTCGTCCAAATGGACCATGGCATTCGGCAATAAACCAAAAAGATGAACTTGATCCAAAGTCATTGCATTCATCCAGTTATAAATTTGGTGAGTATCGGATTGAGACAAGGATGAATATAACCCAAGAATCCCCCTCCTTTTTTTTCCGGGCAACATAAACCAGAAATTGTATGTATTATTTCGTATTGTATTCTGATATTACAGAGATAACAAATTGAAGGACAGTCAGTCTTCCAGCACTTTGATCGATTTTCTAGGAATAATATATTAATAACTCATAGGAGTCTCAGTTGCTAAATGTCTTTGATTGCCAGAGAAATATTTGTAAGTAGATATATTTCTGCTGTTATTACATTTTATTAGGTATTTAAAGTGACTATAATATGAGAGGTGTTTAGGTTTGCGAATTGTCATTTTAAATGCTCTGTTCAGTTGCTATTCGAATAATACCGAGTATTTCGGCCTGTATAAGAGTGTAGCCGGTACAACCCTTCAAGAATATTAGTACAAACAATCTCTACGCTGGCAAAGTTTATGAGTCTCCCGTTGATTGGTTCTCTCCTGTTTATTCTGAATATAAACATTGGAAAACCTTTGTCAAGCTACCGAGTCTCCCGCTGATTTGGTGTTCTTTTCTTTCTTGGGAATATAAAATATGGCGAACGTCTGCCAAGTTACCGAGTCTCTCGCTGGATGGTTCTCTCCTGTTTCTAGTCAGTATAAACAAAGGCGAACTTTTGCCAAGTTTCTGTGTCACTCGCTGATTCTCTCCGTTTCTATTGAATGCAAACAATGTCGAACGCTGCCAAGTTACCGATTCTCCCGTTGATTGGTTCTCTTACGTTTAGAGTGAATATAAATAATGGCGAACCTTTGCCAAGTTACCGAGTGTCGATTATTGATTAACTCCTGTTTCTAGTGAATATAAACAATGTCGAACGTTTTCCAAGATACTGAGACTTCCGATGATTGGTTCTCTTCTGTTTCTTGTGAATATAAACAATGGGGAAGGTCTGACAAGTTACCGAGTCTCTCGCTGATTGGTGTCCTCCTGTTTCTAGTGAATATTATCAATAGCGAACCTTTGCAAAGTTTCTGAATCTCCCGCTGATTGGTTGCCTTTTTTATTAGAGAATAAAAAAGGCGATATTTTGCCAAGTTACCAAGTTTGGCTGATTGATTCTGTCCTGTTTCTAGTAAATATAAATAATAGCGAACTTATGTCAAGTTACTGAATATCCCGCTGATTGGTTTTATTCAGTTTGAATATAAACAAAAGTGAATATTTGCCACGTTACCGAATATCTCGCTTTTTGTTCTCTCCTGTTTATAGTGGATATAAACAAGGTCAAACGTCTGCTAAGTTACCGAGCTCCCGCTGATTAGAATCTCCCGTTTCTAATGAGAATAAACAATGACAAACGTTTGTTAAAATATCGAGGTCCCGCTGAATGATTATCTTCTGTTTCCAGTGAGTATTGAAATGTAGAAGGTTTGTCAAGTTACTAAGACTCCAGCTGATTGGTTCTCTTCTGTTTCTAGTAAGTATAAACAATGGCAAATATCTGTCGAGGTACCGCTTCTCTCGGTGATATGGTTTTCTTCTATTCCAAGTGCGTATAATCAATAGCGAACCTTTGTCAAGATAACCAGTATCTCGCTGATTGGTTCTCTCTTGGTTCTAGTGAGTATAAATAGGGCGAGCCATCGCCAAGTTACAGAGTCTCTCGCTTTGTGGTTCTATTCCATTTTTGTATATATAATTTGTAGATATTGCGAACCTTTGCCTGGTTACACATTTCCTCCGCTGAATCGCTCTCTTTTGTTTCTATTGAGTCTAAATAATAGCATACTTGTTCCAAACTACCGAATCTCTAGCTGGTTGATTCTATTTTGTTTCTAGTGTGTATGAACAATGGCGAACGTATGTCAAGTTACCGAGTATCCTGCTGATTGGTTCTCTTCAGCTTCTTGTGAATTAAAACAATGGAGAATGTCTACCAAATTACCGAGGCTCCAGCTGATTTTTCTTTTTTTTTTCTAGTAGGTATAAACAATGGCGAAACTTTGCCAAGTTACCGAGTTTCTCGCTGATTGGTTCTCTCCTGTTTCTAGTAAATATGAACAATGACAAACATCTACTAAGTTACCGAAGCACCCGCTGATTAGTTATCCCCTGGTTCTAGTGAGAATAAACTATGGCGAACGTCTGCCAAAATACCGAGGTCTGATTGGTTCTCTATTGGTTCTGCTAGACCGTGACGGCGGGCGGCTGGCTTCGGCAACACTGGAGCTGACGTCACTTCCTGTTGATGTAACCTGCAAGCGGCGTCGCCACGTGACTTATATTCTCTTTCTCCATGTTTACTATTTACTCTATATATAATCCTTTTACCTTGTATAGTTTATTAAATAATAATTAACGTTGAGCGCTGTGTGTAATCAAATTGGAATACAACAAAGATTATGAGACTGATGAAGCGCAAGACCCAAAACGTCAGACTGAAGAAGCCCAAGGCCTAAAACGTGAGTAGCCAAATTTCCTTTGATTACTTGGCCCATCCTTTTTCTACTTACCAAATATTTTGTAAAATGGCAAACACGACGATTACAAAATTAAATGGTGCTAATTACTCCAGCTGGAGCTTCCAGATGAAACTCGCTCTAATCGAAAACGACTTGTGGAGTTTGATCAATCCAGGAGAGGCTAAGCCTGATCCTAGTGACCTTGTTGCAACAAAACTTTTTTTTTGTCGCGGGAGGGTAAGGCGTTTGTAAAAATATGCCTCGGGATTAATGATGAACAACAATTGCATGTTCAACATTTGAATACTCCGAAAGAGGTCTGGGAGGAACTGGAAACATTATACGCACCAAAGGATAGTAGATATCGAGCCGTACAACTAAGAAGGCAGTTATATGGCGAAAGGTTGACTCAGCACAGCAATATGGAAGGGTATATGGGGAAGATAAACCACACTGTAAACGAACTGGCCCTAATTAGCGACAAAATTGATGATGGCGATTTGGCTATGGTTCTTTTGGGTGGATTACCAGAGGATTGGGACACCGTTGTCTCAACCATATGTAACTTGCCGGATTCAGACTTCACGACCGCCACAGTTAAAAGACGGCTGTTGGCAGAAGCAGAAAGGCGTTCGTCAAATCTACCAAAACATGTGGGTGCCATGGTCATTAATGCCTCTTCGAAGCCCATTGAAACAGAAAAACAATTTAAAGCAAAGGTTGTTTGTTTCAAATGTGGAGGTAAAGGCCATTATGCAAGGGAATGCAGGAAGAAAGGAAAGAATAAACAAAGACCAAAGAGTTTGACCAAAACAAAGGCGTAAATATGTCGGCAATGTGCAACACTTTGGAGCTACCGCCGAGACCTGGATCATAGATTCTGGAGCGACGCACCATATGACTTCCAAGAGAGATTACTTCACATGTCTGAAAGAGTGCAAGAGCAATATGAGTTCCATCACTGTTGCGAAAGACTCTTCTATAGAAGCATGTCGTATCGGTACTGTCAGTGCCAATATTGTTGGACACAAGGGAGATGCCAGCAATTTGGTTGCCCAGAACACCTTGTACGTTCCAGATATGCGTCACAGTGTTCTGTCTGTACTCCAAATGATAGAAAACGGTAGAAAAGTTGTCTTCAACAAGGGTGGTTGCCACATTATGGACATGAAAGGTAAACTCTTGATAGAGGGAAAGAAGCTGGGTAGACTTTACTACGTCCAGACTACTCCATCCTCTCCGATAGATCAGAATGATCGTGTTTCTCTTGTATCTGAATGCAAGGAAGAGCTTACACTGGAACTTTGGCACACACGGCTGATGCATGTAAATGCATATACGATAGCAAAGATGGCCAAGAACCAAAGCGTAAGAGGACTTGATTGCAGCCCGGCAAAGCCAGAAAAGTGCGAAGACTGCTTGATCGGCAAGTCTTACCGACTGCCATTCCTTTAGCACTCACACAAGGAGGAAAAAGAAATCATGCCGTTGGACTTGGTGCATGCGGACTTGATGAGTCCACTTGATGTATTGAGCTGGGGAGGAGCCAAGTACGTCTTAACCATCATTGATGAATCTACGAGATATGCAAGTGTATTTTTCCTGAAAAACAAAGACGGAACCCTGGGAAAAGTCAAAGAGTGGATTCAAGAATCAGAGAAACAAACCAGCCGGAAACTAAAACGGATACGTACGGATAAGGGCTTGGAATTTTGTTCCAAGGAATGGGACACTTTCTGCACGAGCGTTGGAATAGTTCATGAACACACTATGATGTATACACCCCAACAGAATGGTGTGGCAGAAAGAATGAATAGGACACTCCTAGATCTTGTCAGGAGCACTAAATCTGGAAGTGGTCTGCCAAAGGCGTCCTGGGCGGAGCTGACTTACACCGCAGCCTATGTCAGAAAAAGAGTTTTAAACAATCACAATGGTGAAAGCACGCCATATGAACTGTGGACAGGGAACAAGCCTAGCCTTAAACACATAAGAGCTATTGGCTGTCAAGTATTTGTCCATATTCCAAGACGAGTCCGTAAATCCAAACTCGAAAGGAGAGCTGTCAAAGGTAACCTTGTTGGATATGCACTCAGAAGACGTGGCTACAGAGTGTGGATTCCTGAGATGAAGAAAGTGGTGGAATCTCGGGACTGTGTTTTTAAAAAGAGAGTGATGTATCGAGGAACGACAGCAACCGGGAGGTGCTTCCATCAGTTGAACACTACAGCTATGGGACTCAACGGGAGATTGAAGAGCATCCAGTGTCTTTATTAGATCAAGAAGACGTAATACCTACAGAAGAGGACAGCCATAATGAAGATACTGTGAAGCCTTCTCCTACTCGATCTCATCCATTGATCCTAAGGAACCAGAGAAATGCTCAGAACTCAAATGAACTCCTCAGTACTGAAGTAAATAAGGGAGATCCTACTTCGTATAAAGAAGCTATCCAAGGCCCTGAAGCTGAGCATTGGCTTGAAGCAATCGAAGAAGAATTGGAATCCTTGAGAAAGCACAAAGTTTGGGAACTAACAGAACTACCAAAAGACTCTGCCCCAATTGCTTGTAAGTGGGTACTACACAAGAAGACCAACGCCGAGGGTCAAGTAGTTAGATACAAGGCCCGACTTGTGGCAAAGGGCTTCACTCAACAAAAGGGAATCGATTATGATGAGATTTATTCACCTGTTTCTAGTTTTGAAACGACAAGACTGCTCACAGCAATAGGTGTTGAAAATAACTGGTTCATAGACCAATATGACGTGAAAATGCTTATCCCTACGGCAAGCTTGACCGAGTGATCTACATGGAACAAACAGAAGGCTTTGTTAAACCTGGTGAGGAACATCTTTACTGCCGACTCAAAAGGTCTCTGTACGGACTGAACCAAAGCGGCAGATGTTGGAATAAGTGCCTTGATGAGTGGTTGAAGAAAAAGGGATTTATGAGGAATCCAGTTGAACCTTGTGTCTACAAGCTCAAGCTGAACGAAGGAATGATAATCTTATCATTATACGTGGATGATATTCTTACTCTGACGGAGAATCAAGAAGTGAGAGAAAAGTGCATTGAACTGCTGAGAGGTCACTTCGAAACAAAGTACATTGGGCCAGTATCCTACCTGCTTGGTGTCAACTTCACTTGATCAAAGGGTGGATGCGTAACTCTATAACACAAAGAGCATATATAAAAAGTCTACTGGAACGGTTCAATCTTCAGGAAGGAAGAGAAGTCTCAACGCCGATGGAAACCAGATTAGAACTTCTTGAGGAAGAAGATGAAGAAAACTGCCAAGACCTTCCCCACTGTGAACTAATTGGTGGACTGCTCTACATTTCACAGCGGACAAGGCCAGACATTGCCTATGCAGTAAGTCAATTGGCTCGATATTGTTCAAAGTACACTAGAAAACACTGGGTTGCTGCGAAACGAATTTTAAGATACTTAAAATCTTCAGAACATCTAGGCATCACCTATAGACGGACTGGGGAACAACTGTGTGTCTATTCGGATGCAGATTGGGGAACCAACCTGGAAGACAGAAAGAGTACATCGGGTTACATAGTGATGTTTGCAGGCGCTTCAATCCTATGGCGAAGTTCAAAGCAAACTGTCACCGCCCTCAGCACAATGGAGGCGGAATACATTTCCCTATCATCGTCAGTCAGGGAAGTGACATGGATCAGGGAGTTCCTGAACCATTTGGATATACCACATAATATGGTTGAGCCAACTCCGGTGTGGTGCGATAACCAAGCGGCTATATCACACGCCAAGAGCTACATCAGCCGATCCAAGACCAGACACATCGCTATTAGATATCACTTCGTCAGAGAAAAGGTGGATGACGGTGTGATTCAACTGGACTATGTTACAAGTGGAAGAAACCTAGCGGACATTTTGACCAAGCCACTGGGGAGAAACCTACACGAACTTCATCGTTCGAGACTTTTGGGCGGCGAAGTGGTCCATAACTAAGATATCACTTCGAGGGAGGAGATTGTTAGACCGTGAGGGCGGGCGGCTGGCTTCGGCAACACTGGAGCTAAAGTCACTTCCTGTTGATGTAACCTGCAAGCGGCGTCGCCACGCTGACTTATATTCTCTTTCTCCATGTTTACTATTTAATCTATATATAATATTTTTACCTTGTAGTTGATTAAATAATAATTAACGTTGAGCGCTGAGTGTAATCAAATTGGAATACAACAGTTTCTATTGTATATAAACGATGGTGACCTTCGCTTAATTACCGAGTGTCTCGCTGATATAGATTTTTCTATTTCTAGTGAGTATAAACAATGGCGAACCTTTCCCAGGTTACACGTTTCCTCCGCTTAATCGTTCTCTTATTTTCTAGTGTGTGTATATACAATAGCATACATTTGCCAAATACAAATTTTCTCGCTTATTGGATCTCTACTGTTTCCAGTGAGTAAAAACTATGTCGTACCTTTGCCAAGTTAACGAGTTTCTCGCTGATTGGTTATCTCCTGTTTATAGTGAGTATAAATGATGGCAAACATCTGTCAAGTTTCTGAATCTCTATTACTGATTGGTTCTATTTTGTCTATAGTGAGTATAAACAATGGCGAACCTTTGCCAAGCTACCGAATCTCTCGCTGATTGGTTCTCTCCTGTTTATAAAGAATATAAACAATGACAAACGTCTGTTAAGTTACCGAGGCTCCCGCTAATTAGTCATTTCCAGTTTTAGTGAGAATATACAATGGCAAACGTCTGCCGAAATATCGAGGTCCCGCTGAATGATTATCTCTTGTTTCCAGTGAGTATTGAAATGTAGAACGTTTGTCAAGTTACTAAGACTCCAGCTGATTGGTTCTCTTCTGTTTCTATGGAGTATAAACAATGGCAAATATCTGTCGAGGTGCCGCTTCTCTCGGTGATATGGTTTTCTTCTATTTCTAGTGAGCATAAACAATGGCGAACCTTTGTCAAGTTATCGAGTCTCACGCTAATTGGTTTTCTCCTGTTTCTAGTGAGAATAAACATTGGCGAACCATAACTACGGAACCGAAACTCACGCTGATTGGTTATCTTCTGTTTTTAGTGAGCATAAACAATGGCAACGTCTGTCAAGTTATCGAGTTTCTCGCTGCTTGGTTCTCTCCTATTTATAGTGAGTATAAGCGATAGAAACGTCTGTCGAATTAACGAGTTTCACTGATTGTTCTCTCCTGTTTCCAGTAAGTATAAACAATGGAGAATGTTTATCAAGTAACTAACACCCCAGCGAGTGTGAGTATAAACATTTGCAAACTTTTGACAAGTTACAAAGGGGCGCACCAATTATTTCTTTCCTGTTTCCAGTGAGAATAAACATTAGCGAACCATAACTAAGGAAACGAAACTCCCGCTGATTGGTTATCTTCTGTTTTTAGTGAGCATAAACAATGGCAACGTCTGTCAAGTTATCGAGTTTCTCGCTGCTTGGTTCTGTCCTATTTATAGTGAGTATAAGCGATAGAAACGTCTGTCGAATTAACGAGTTTCACTGATTGTTCTCTCCTGTTTCCAGTAAGTATAAACAATGGAGAATGTTTATCAAGTAACTAAGACCCCAGCGAGTGTGAGTATAAACATTTGCAAACTTTTGACAAGTTACAAAGGGGCGCACCAATTATTTCTTTCCTGTTTCCAGTGAGAATAAACATTAGCGAACCATAACTAAGGAAACGAAACTCCCGCTGATTGGTTATCTACTGTTTCTAGTGAGCATAAACAATGACAACGTCTGTCAAGAGACCGAGTTTCTCGCTGAGTGGTTCTCTCCTGTTTATAGTGAGTATAAATGATGGCAAACATCTGTCAAGTTTCTGAATCTCTATTACTGATTGGTTCTATTTTGTCTATAGTGAGTATAAACAATGGCGAACCTTTGCCAAGTTACCGAATCTCTCGCTGATTGGTTCTCTCCTGTTTATAAAGAATATAAACAATGACAAACGTCTGTTAAGTTACCGAGGCTCCCGCTAATTAGTCATTTCCAGTTTTAGTGAGAATATACAATGGCAAACGTCTGCCGAAATATCGAGGTCCCGCTGAATGATTATCTCTTGTTTCCAGTGAGTATTGAAATGTAGAACGTTTTTCAAGTTACTAAGACTCCAGCTGATTGGTTCTCTTCTGTTTCTATGGAGTATAAACAATGGCAAATATCTGTCGAGGTGCCGCTTCTCTCGGTGATATGGTTTTCTTCTATTTCTAGTGAGCATAAACAATGGTGAATATCTGTCAAGGTACAGGTTCTCTCGATGATATGGTTTTCTTCTGTTTCTAGTGAATATAAACAATGGCGAACCATCGCCAAGTTATAGAGTCTATCGCTGAGTGTTTTTTTTCTTCCATTTTTTTAGATATAATTTGTAGATATTGCGAACCTTTGCCAGGTTACACATTTCCTCCGCTGAATCTCTCTCTTCTGTTTCTATTGAGTATAAAAAATAGCATACAAGTTCCGAACTAACGAATCTCTTGTGATTGGGTCACTTTTGCTTCAAGTGAGTATGAACGATGGCGAACGTATGTCAAGTTACCCAATTTTTTGCTGATTGGTTCCTTTCTGTTTCTAGTGAATATATTCAATGGCGAAACTTTGCTAAGTTACCGAGTCTCTCGCTGATTGGGTCTTTACATTTACTGATTAATATAATCAATGGCGAACCTTCGCCAAGTTACCGAGTGTCGCTGATAGATTCTCTCCTGTTTGAAGTTAGCATAAACAATGGCGAACGTTTGTCAAGTAACCGAGTATCCGGCTGAGTGGTTCTCTCCTGTTTCTAGTAAAATTAAACAATGATAAACATCTGCAAAGTTGCCGAGGCTCCCGCTGATTAGTTATCCCCTGTTTCTAGTGATATTAAACAATGCCCAATGTCTGCCAAAACACCGAGGCCTCGCTGATTGGTTCTCTACTGTTTATCTTGTATATAAACAATGGTGAACCCTTGCTGATTTACCGAGTATCTTGCTGATATAGGTTTTCTGTTTCTAGTGAGTATAAACAATGGCGAACCTATCCCAGGTTACAACTTTCCTTTGCTGAATCGTTCTCTTCTGTTTCTAGTGTGTATATACAATAGCATACATACACCAAAACCAGAATTTCTCGGTTATTGGTTTTCTACTGTTTCTAGTGAATAAAAACTATGTCCTTCCTTTGCCAAGTTAACGAGTATCTCGTTGATTGGTTTTCTAATTTTTCTAGTGAGTATAAACAATGGCGAACCATCGCCAAGTTATCGAGACTCCCGCAGATTGGTTCTCTTCTGTTTTTAGTGAGAATAAACAATGGCGAACTATCGACAAATTACAAAGTCTCGCGCTGAGTGGTTCTATTTAGTTTTTTTTATAGATATAAACAATGGCGAACAATTGCCAGTTTACACATTTTCCCTGCTGAATCCTTCTCTTCTGTTTCTAGTGAGTATAAAAAATAGAATACATTTACCAAGTTACCGATTCCCTTTCTGATCGGTTCTCTCCTGTTTCTAGTGAGTATAAACAATGGCGTACATTTGCTAAGTTACCGAGTCTCTCGCTTTTTGGTTCTATCCTGTTTCTAGTGAATATAAACAATGGCGAACATTTGACAAGTTAACGAGATTAACACTCATTCGCTTATCTTATCTTTCTAGTCAGTATAAACAATGGCGAACGTCTTTCAAGTTAGCGAGTCTGTCACTGATTGTTCTGTCCTGTTTCCAGTGAGTATAAACAATGGAGAACATTCCTCTACTTACAAAGTCTGCAGCTGATTGGTTCTCTCCTGTTTTTAGTGAGTATAAACAAATGCGAACCTTTGAAAAGTTATCGAGCTTCTCGCTGATTGGTTCTCTCCTGTTTCTAGTGAGAATAAACATTGGCGAACCATAACTAAGGGACCGAGACTCCCGCTGATTGGTTATCCTGTTTATAGTGAGCATAAACAATGGCAACATCTGTCAAGTACCGAATATCATACTAATTGGTTCAATTTTGTCTCTAGTGAGTATAAACAATGACGAACCTTTTCCAAGTAACAGAGTCTCTAGCTGATGGGTACATTCCTGTTTCAGTGGATATTACAATGGAAAACACATGCTAAGTTACAGAGGCTCCCGCATATTTTTTCTCTCCTTTTTCTAGTGAGTATAAACAATGACATACATTTGCCAATTACAGAATTTCTCGCCTATTAGTTCTCTACTGTTTCTAGTGAGTAAATACTATGTCGTTCCTTTGCCAAGTTAACGAGTCTCTCGTTGATTGGTTGTCTCCTGTTTCTAGTAATTATAAACAATGGCGAATCTTTGCCAAGTTACTGAGTGTCTCGCTGATTGGTTCTTTTCTGTTTTCAGTTAGTATAAACAATAGCGAACGTCTGACAAGTTACCGAAACGCACGCTGATTTGTTTTCTACTGTTTTTTGTGAATATTAACATTGGCGAACGTCTGGAGATTTCCCGAGGCCCTAGCTGATTGGTACTGGCTGGATGATTTTCTCATTTTTACAGTGAGTATAAACAATGGAGAACATTTGTCAAGTTACTAATTCTCCAGCTGATTGGATCTCTTCTGTTTCTAGTGAGTATGAACAATGGCAAACGTCTGTAATGCTTCCGCTTTTCTCGATGATGTGGTTTTCTTCTGTTAATAATGAGAATAAAAAATGGCGAACCTTTTCCATATCAACCAGTATCTCGATGATTGGTTCGCTCCGGTTTCTTTTTAAATAAACACAATTATGAACATTCGCCAAAATTACCGAGTCTTTGCTTGATACAGTTTTCTTCTGTTTCTAGTGATTATGAACAATCGCGAAACTTTGCCAATTTACCGAGTCTCTCGTTGATTGGTTCTCTCCTGTTTATTGCGATTATGAACAATTACAAACGTCTGCCAAGTTACCGAGGCTCCCACTGATTTGTTCTCTCCTTTTTTAGTGAGTATAAACAATGGCGGACCTTTGAAAATTTTCATATGCACTGGTAGGTTGGTTCTCTCCTGTGTTTAGTGAGTATAAACAATGACGAACCTTCGCCAAGTTACCGTGACTTTCTCTGATTGGTTCTCCTCTGTGTTTGGTGAGTATATACATTGGCGAACCATCGCCAAGTTATGGAGAATTCTGCTGATTGTTTCTCTTCAGGTTTCTAGTGAGTATAAACGATGGATAACGTGTTTCAAGTTATTGAAGTTCACGCTGATTGGTTTTCTAATATTTTTTGTGAGTATAAACATGTCGAAGGTCGGCTAATTTAACAAGTCTATGATAGGTTCTTTTCTATTCCTAGTGAGTTTAAACAATGGCGAAACATCGCCAAGTTACCGAATCTCTTGCTGTTTGGTTCTATTTTGTTTCTAATGAGTATAACCAATGGCGATCCTTCGCCAAGTAACCGAGACTCCCGCTGATATTCTCTTCTGATTTTAGTGAATACAAACAATGGCAAACCTTTGAAAAGTTACCGAGACTTTCTCCGATTGATTCCCTTCTGTTTCAAATGTGTATACACAATGGCAAACCTTTGGCAAGTTAACCAGTAAATCGCTGATTGGTTCTCTTCTGTTTTTGGTAAGTATATACATTGGCGAACCATCGCCAAGTTACGGAGAATTCTGCTAATTGGTTCTCTTCTGTTTCTAGTGAGTATAAACAATGGAGAACGTGTTTCAAGCTATCGAAGTTCACGCTGATTGGTTCTCTAATATTTTTGTGAGTTTAAACATGTTTGAAGGTCTGCCAATTTAAAAAGTCTCTGATAGGTTCTTTTCTGTTCCTAATAAGTTTATACAATGGCGAAAGATCGCCAAGTTACCGAATCTCTTGCTGTTTGATTATCTTTTGTTTCTAATGAGTATAACCAATGGCGATCCTTTGCCAAGCTACCGAGGCTCCCGTTGATTGTTTCTCTCCTGTTTATAGTGAGAGTAAAGATTGGCGAACATTCGCCAAGTTACCGAGACTCCTGCTGATATTCTTTTCTGATTTTAGTGAATACAAACAATAGGGACCCTTTGACAAGTTATCGAGATTTTCTCCGATTGATTCCCTTCTGTTTCAAATGCGTATACACAATGGCGAACCTTTGCCAAGATAACCAGTAACTCGCTGATTGGTTCTCCTCTGTTTCTAGTGAGTATAAACAATGGAGAACGTGTTTCAATTTATCGAAGTTCACGCTGATTGGTTCTCTAATTTATTTTGTGAGTATAAACATGTCGAAGGTCTGCCAATTTAAAAAGTCTCTGATAGGTTCTTTTCTATTCCTGGTGAGTTTATACAATGTCGAAACAACGCCAAGTTACCGAATCTCTTGCTGTTTGGTTCTCTTTTGTTTCTAATGAGTATAACCAATGGTGATCCTTTGCCAAGTTACCGAGGCTCCCGCTGATTGGTTCTCTCCTGTTTATAGTGAGAATAAACATTGGCGAACCTTCGCCAAGTTACCGAGACTCCCGTTGATATTATCTTCTGTTTCTAGTGAATACAAACAATGGCGAACCTTTGACAAGTTACCTAGTCTCTAGCTGATTCAGTTTTCTTCTGTTTATAGTGAGTATGGACAATGGCGAACCTTTGTAAAGTTATCTAATTTCTCGCTGATTGTTTTTTTTTTCATATTTCTAGAGATTATAAACGATGGCAAACGTCTGCTAAGTTACCGAATCTCGCTTATTGATTATCTCCTGTTTACAGTGAGAATAAACAAGTTAGAACGTTTTTCAAGTTACTAAAACTCTAGCTGATTGGTTCTCTTCTGTTTATAGTGGGTATGAACAAATTCGTACGTCTGTCAAGTTACCGCCTCTCTCGCTGATATGGTTTTCTTCTGTTTCATTTAAATATTATCAATGGCTAACCTTTATTAAGTTAACTAGTTTTTCGCTGATTGGTTCTCTCATGTGTCTAGTGCGTATAAACAATAGCAAACCATCACCTAGTGACGGACACTCCTGTGGTAGGTTCTATTCTGTTACTAGTGCGTATAAACAATGGCGAACCATCACCTAGTGACGGACACTCCTGTGGTAGGTTCTATTCTGTTACTAGTGCGTATAAACAATGGCGAACCATCACCTAGTGATGGACACTCCTGTGGTAGGTTTTATTCTGTTACTAGTGCGTATAAACAATGGCGAACCATCACCTAGTGACGGACACTCCTGTGGTAGGTTCTATTCTGTTACTAGTGCGTATAAACAATGGCGAACCATCACCTAGTGACGGACACTCCTGTGGTAGGTTCTATTCTGTTACTAGTGCGTATAAACAATGGCGAACCATCACCTAGTGACGGACACTCCTGTGTTAGGTTCTATTCTGTTACTAGTGAGTATAAACAATGGCGAACCTTTGTCAGGTTACACGTTTTCTCGGCTGAATCATTCTCATCTATTTCTAGTTAGTATAAAAAATAGCAGAATATTCGCCGAGTTACCGAATCTCATGCTGATTGGTTCTCTCCTGTTTTTAGTGAGTATTAAAATGGCTAACCATTACCTAGTTCCGGAGTATTCCGCTGGTAGGTTCTATTCTGTTTCTAGTGAGTATAAACAATGGCGAACCTTTGCCAGGTTAAACGTTCTCTCCGCTGAATCGTTCTCTTCTGTTTCAAGTGAGTATATACAATGACATAACTTTTTCAAATTACAGAAATTCTCGTTGATTCGTTCTCATCTGTTTCTCTTTAGTATAAATATTGGCGCACCTTTGACAAGTTACCGAGGACCTCGCTGATTTGGTTTTCATCTGTATCTAGGAAGTATGAACACTCGCGAAACTTTTAAAAGGTATTGAGTCTCTCGCTGAATGGTTCTCTCCTGTTTCTAGTGAAAATAAAAATTGGCGAACCATCGCCAAGTTATCGAAACTCACGCTGATTTTTTTTCTCCTGTTTTTTTTTGGAGTATAAACAATGGCGAACGTCTGCCAAGTTACCGAGTCTCTCGTTGATTGGTTCTCTCCTGTTTCTAGTGAGTATAAACTAAGGCAAACATCTGCCAAGTTACCGAATCTCGCTGATTGATTTTAATCTGTTTCCAGTTAGTATAACAATGGAGAACATTTGTCAAGTTACTGATACTCCAGCTGATTGGTTCTCTTCTGTTTCTTGTGAAAATAAAAAATGGCGAACCTTTGCGAAGTCAACCAGTATCTCGCTGATTGTTTCGCTCCTGTTTCTCTTGTATAAAAACATTTATGAACTTTCGCCAAATTACCCGAATCTCTCGCTGATACAGTTTGCTTCTTTTTCTAGTGATTATGAACAATCGCGAAACTTTGCCAAGTTACGGGGTCTCTCGTTGATTGGTTCTCTCCTGTTTATAGTGAATATGAACAATGGCAAACGTCTGCCAAGTTACCGCGGCTCCTACCGATTTGTTCTTTTTTTTCCTAGTTGATATAAACAATGGCGGACCTTTGACAAGTTACCGAGGCACTCGTAGTTTGGTTCTCTCCTGTTTTTAGTGAGAATAAACAATGGCGAAGTTCTGTTAAGTTACCGAAACTCCCGCTAATTTGTTCTCTTCAGTGTCTAATAGATATAAGCAATGGCGAACCTTTGCCAGGTTACACGTTTCCTCCGCTGAATCGTTTTCTATTGTTTCTGGTGTGAATAAACAATAGCATACATTTACCAATTTCTTGAAAATAGAGATACTTCGACCAGTAAATCTTTTTATTACCTAGACGTTTCGACAAAAATATTTTGTCTTCGTCAGGAGCAAACAAAAATTAAACTTTGTCGAAACGTCAAGGTAATAAAAAGATTTACTGGCCGAAGTATTTTTATTTTCAAGAAATATGGATGCCGGCCAGGCAGCCTCAATATTTGCGATACATATACCAAGTTACAAAATTTATCGCTGGGTGGTTCTCTTTTGTTGCTAGTGAGTATAAAATTTTGAGAACCATAACCAAGTTACCGAGTCTATCGCTGATTCGGATTTCTTCTGTTTCTAGTGAGTATCAAAAAATAGCGAAACTTTGTCAAGTTATCGAGTCTCTCGCTGATTGGTTCTCTCCTGTTTCTAGTGAGAATAAAAATTAGCGAATTATCGCCAAGTTACCGAGACTCCCGCTGTTTGATTCTCTTCTGTTTCTAGTGAGTCTGAACAATGGCTACCTTTATCAAGTTATCGAGTCTGTCGCTGATTGGTTCTCTCCTGTTTCTAGTGAATTAAAGAATTGCGAGTGTCTGCCAAGTTATCGAATCTCGCTGATTGATTCTATTATTTTTCCAGTGAGTGTAAATAATGGAGAATGTTTTTTAAGTTACTTAGACTCCATCTGAGTGAGTCTCTTCATTTTCTATGGGTATAAACAATGGAGAACCTTTGCCAATTTAAACAGTATCTCACTGATTGATTCTTTTCTGGTTCTCTTTTGTTTCTAGTAAATATATACAATAGCAAACCATGTTACAGAATCAAGTTACAGAGCGTATCGCTGATTGATTCGCTCCTGTTTCTAGTGAATATAAACAATGGCGACCCTTTTTCAAGTTATCGAGTCTCTCGCCGATTGGGTTTCTTCTGTTTCTAGTGAGAATAAACAATGGCGAACCTATGCTTAGTTACCAAGTCTCTCGCTGAGTTGTTCTCTCTTGTTTCTACTGAGAATAAAATTGGCGAACCATCGCCAAGTTTTCGAGTCTCTCGCTAATTGGTTCTCTACTGTTTCTTCTTAATATGAACAATTATGTACCTTCGCCAAATTACCGAGTAACTCGCTGCCAAAGTTTTCTTCTGTTTCTAGTGATTATGAACAATGGCGAAACTTTGCCAAATTACCGAGTCTCACGCTGATTGGTTCTCTCCTTTTATAGTAGGTGTAAACAATAGCAACCATCGCCAAGTTACCGAGTCTCTCAATGATTCGGTTTTCTTCAGTGTCTTGGAAATATAAACATGACGAACCTTCGCCAGGTACATGTTTCCTCTACTGAATCGGTCTTTTCTATTTCTAGTAAGTATAAAAAATAGCATTAATTTACCAAGTTACAGAATTTCCTCCTGATTGGTTCTCTTCTGTTTATAATTAATATAAACAATGGCTAACGTTTGCCAATTTACCGAGACACCCGCTGATTGGTTGTCTTCTTATTTTTGTGAATAATAAAAATCGCGAACATCTGTCAAGTTAACGAAAAGCCGCTGATTAGTTCTCTCCTGTTTCTTCTGAACATTTACAATGGCGAACTTTTGCCAGGTTAACGAGGCTTCAGAAGATTCCTATTCATCTGTTATTTGTGAATATAAACAATGGCGAACGCCTGCCAAGTTAACAAGTCTTTCGTGATTGGTTCTATCATGTTTCTAGTGAGTATAAACAATGTCGAAAGTTTGACAATTAACGACACTCCCGCTGATTCGTTCACTTCTGTTTCTAGTGAGTATAAACAATAATGAACATATGTCAAGTTACTGGGTCTCACGCTAATTGTTTTTTCCTGTTTTTAGTGAATATAAACAATGACAAACTTTTGCCAAGTTACCGAATATTTTGCTGTTCGGTTCTCTTCTGTTTCTAGTTAATATTAACAATGGCAAACGTCTGCCGAGAATCCCGCTGATTAGTTCACTTCTGTTTCTAGTGAGTGTGAACAATGGCGAACGTCTCTCAAGTACCGAGACTACCGCTTGTTGGTTCTCCTCTCTTTCTTGTAGAAATGAACAATGGCGAACATTTTCCAAGTTACCGAATCTCTCGCTGTTTGATTTTCTTCAGTTTCCAGTGATATATTAACAATGGCAAACGTCTGCCGAGTTTCCGAGACTCCGGCTGATTGGTTTTCTTCAGTTTCTAGTTAGTATGAACAATAGAGTACGTCTCTCAAGTACCGAGACCCCCGCTAATTGGTTCTCTTCTGTTTCCTGTAGATATAAACAAGGGCGAACATTTGCTCAGCTACCGAATCTCTCGCAGATTGGTTCTCTTCTGTGTGTAGTGAGTATAAACAATTAAAATTAAAAACTATATTAGACGCATAAAATTATTTTTGGAAATAATCAATTCCTACTGCCTTTACTGCATTGGAAAAATTAAAGGGAGGGCCTGACTAATCAGAATCTTACACGTATAAATAGTTTCTAATTTTCATAACAGATGGCCCGCTAGTGCTTCGTAGTATAAACAATTGCCAACTATCGCCAAATCACCTAGACTCCCGCTGATTGTTAATTTCTGTTCTCAGTAAATATAAACAATGGCGAACCTTTGCTAAGTTACCGAGTCTCTCGCTGATTGTATCTCTCCTGTTTCTAGTGAATATAAACAATGGCAAACCTTTATCAAGTTTCCGAGTTTCTCGCTGAATGGTTCTTTTCTGTTCCAGATGGATATATAAACAATAGATAACCTTTGCCACTTTAACGAAACTCCAACTGATTGGTTGTCTTTTGCCAAGGTACCAAATCTCTCGTTGATTGGTTCTCTTCTGTTTCTAATGAATATATACAATGGCTAACCTTTGCCAGTTTACCGAGACTCCCGCTGATTTGTTCTCTCCTGTTTCTAGTGAGTATAAACAATGGCGAACCTTTGCCAAGTAACCGAGTCTCTCGCTGATTGGTTCTTTTTTGTTTCTATTGAATATAAACAATGGCTTACTTTTTCCAATTTACCGCTGTTTGATTGTCTTCTTATTTTTGTGAATATAAACAATCGCGATCATCTTCCAAGTCACCGAGATTCCTGCTGATTGATTCTGTCCTGTTTCTTCTGAAAATAAACCATGGTGAACTTTTGCCAAGTTAGCGAGTCTCCCGCTGATTGACTCTCTCCTGTTTCTAGTGTGTATAAACGATGGCGAACGTCTGTCAAGTTACCGAGTCTCTCGTTGATTGGTTCGCTTCTGTTCCAAATGAATATTAAAAATGGCTAACCTTTCGCAATTAATGAAACTCCCTCTGATTTGTTCTCTTCTGTTTTTTTTTTTGTGAATATAAACAATGATGAAAGTCTGCCAAGTTAACGAGACTCCCGCTGATTGGTTCCCGCCTGTTTCTAGTGAGTATAAACAATGTAGAAATTTTTTCAAATTACAGAGTCTCTCGCTGATTGGTTCACTCTTTTTCTAGTGAGTATTAACGATGGCGAACGTCTGTCAAGGTACCGAGTATCCCGCTGATTTGTTCTGTTTCTTGTGAATATAAACAATGGCGAACGTGTGCAAAGGTTTCGCTGAAATGTCGGCATGCACGCGGCAAAGTATCCAAGATGTGGTTCCGCTACGGTGTTAATCACATTTGTCATTCCTTATAGTTGAATTGTAACAAAAACGTTGAAAATAAGAAATATTTCTAACGCTCCGCTTTTCCTCTATAAATATTTAAGAGGGAAGGAGATTGTACATTAGTGACGAACCCTCCCAGTGGGTTTTCTCCAATTTAATATACAGACCGCTTTCACCTCAAAACTAAGTGTATTGGCGCGGCTCAAAAAGATCAACAACTCAGGTCATGATATTTACAATAAATAATATAAACACTTTATATCATCGCATAAATAGTGTTTCCACACTTCTACAAGTTTGGTATTGTTTTGGAATCCTAGGCTCCAGGTGTTCCTTTTTTCTAATTGAACTTGTTTTTTCTTTTTCTTCGTCATTTTTTTTTGCTATAAGTATGATATGCCATTGTAGAGCAGGTGCCTCTGTTAAGGGCTCATTCTCTCAGTTTCTTATTTGTAACTGCAAGCTTCTTCGAAGGTTGTGTTTTCAAGTTTTTCTGATTTGTGGTAGAAGTTGAATTATCGGTCGTCTTATTATAAAATCCTTTATGTTTTATATTTTAATATCGCATCTAATGATACTGATCTTGGTAATCCATGGAATCCTTGTTGTTAGTTTTTAATTGTCTGGTTTTTTCAAAGCTTTTCAATTTTTCTGAACGTAGTATTTTTAGTTATGAAAATTAGTTTAACCCCACCACAATCTATGTATAATGTATCGTCTGAGAGTTTAATAAAGGTTAGGCCTCTCAAGATGGGAAAGGAACAAAGTACAGGATTGCATCATCTAGGAATTAGAGGTAACTGCCCTGGACCCATAAAACTTAAGTTCAAAGGCCTTCTTCTTCCTGGAGAATTGAAATTATGGCGACAATGGAGGTACTGAGCCAATCACCTTTAAGCATGTAAAATTAACAGCCAATCACCTTTAAGCATGACAAATTAATAGCGAATCATCAGAGATCACGTGGAAGGATCTCAACCAATGAGAAGTCGAGAGAGTCGATGACGATTATCTCAGACAAGAAACAAAAGGAAGGTAGGCGACCATGCTAAGACCTAGGTGTGCTCAACATTGGCTCCAACCAAGGTAGTGTACGCTTCACCATGTGAAAGGCCAGCTACCTCTTCCAATCTCATTCTTCTCCCAATCGTAAAGGTCCTTTTCTACGCCATCCAGGTGTGTTCGTTCTTCCCCTGGGGAAAACCCTTATCATCCGACCAAGACTGCGCCAACCACCTATTCAACCCCATATCCACCCAACCACCCAATTCGACAGTGAGTCCACAACATTACCACATACATGTTTTTTAAGGTTATCTTTCCGTCAAGAGGTAGGCATATTATTATAGGTATATTATTATAAATATTTACTATTCCTTGAGATTTATTTGTATTCAAATTATCAATAATAGCGTTTTTTCATCTTAATCATATTCATTGTTGTGTTTGAAAATCTATTTTCCTTATACAAAGGGTACAAGGAAAGTTTTTTAATACGCACCAACCTGTGCGCCCACGTGGGTACGAATTAGAACTTGTTGAGACCTGTTTATTTATGAACTGCAGTAAAATTTCATTTTCTGATTGTTACAATTCTTTGACCTATAGAGTGATAAACAATTAAGAATATTTACCTGGCGCAAAATTGAATACCGAACCATTTTGCGACATAACTTTGAATTCGGTTTAAGCATTGAAGAATTCTTGCAATAAATGACTCCTGTACTGGGTAATGATTATCCATATCGTACTTTATATAAGGTGGTGTCGTGGGTTTCAGCGAGGAAAATATGGCATAAGAGACCGTTCAAGATCAGAACACCAGATTCGTCAATTAAGGAGGAAAATATCGCTGCAGTCAAGACATTTTTGAAACTGATCGACATATAACTTATAGCCAAAGAGAGCAGAGTTCATTCACCAGCAATTTTCCAAGTTACAGAATCTCTCGCTGATTGGTTCTCTCCTGTTTCTAGTGTATATAAACTATAGCGAACATTTGCCAAGTTAGCGAGACTCCCGCTGATTTGGTTTTCTCCTGTTTCTTGTGAATATAGACAATGACGAACGTCTGCCAAGATACCGAGTCTCTCGCTGATTAGTTGTATTCCTGTTTCTTGTGAAAATAAACATGGGGAACTTTCGCCAAGTTATCGAGCCCCACACTGATTGGTTCTCTACTGTTTTTTTTTTAATATGAAAAATAGCGAAACTTGCAAAGTTACCGAGGCTCCCGATATTTCGGTTTTCATTTGTTTTTAATAAGTACAAACAATGGCAAACTTTTGCCAAGATACCTAATCTCTAAATGATTGGTTTCTTTCGGTTTCTAGTGTATATAAACAATGACGAACCTTTGTCAAGTTACCGTGACTCCCACTGATTGGTTCTCTCTTGTTTCTAGTGATTATAAACAAAGGCAAACCTTTGTCAAGTTACTGAGTTTCGGGCTGATTGGTTCTCTTCTGTTCCTAATGAATATAAACAATGGCCTACCTTTGCCACATTACCAATATCGCTGGTTGGTTGTCTCCTGTTTCCAGTAAATATAAACAATGGCGAACTTTTGTCAAGTTACTGAGTCACTCGCTGATTGAATCTCTTCTCTTTCTAATAAATATAAACAATTGCTTACCTTTGCCACTTTAACGAGTCTCCCGCTGATTGGTTGTCTTCTTTTTCCAGTAAATATAAACAATGGCGAACTTTTGTCAAGTTACTGAGTCTCTCGCTGATTGAATCTCTTCTCTTTCTAATAAATATAAACAATGGCTCACGCTTGGCGATTTACCGAGACTCCTGCTGATTGGTTATCTCTTTTATTTTTGTGGATATAAACAATCGCAAATATCTGCTAAGTTAGCGAGGGGCCGCTTATTGGTTCTCTCTTGTTTCTACTGAATATAAACCATCGCGAACCTTTGCCAAGTTAGTGATCTCCCGCTGATTCGGTTTTCTTCTGTTTTTAGTGAATATAAATATGGCGAACCTTTGCCAAGTTACCGAGTCTCTCGCTTATTGAATCTCTCCTGTTTCTAATGAATATAAACAACGGCTTACTTTTGGCAATTTACCAAGACTCCCGCTGATAGGTTGTCTCTTATTTTTATGAATAGAAACAATGGCGAACGTCTGCCAAGTTACCGAGGCTTACACTGATTGGTTATCTGCTGTTTCTAATGAGTATAAACAATGGCGAACGTCTGTAAAGTTGCCGAGTATCCCGCTTATTTGTTCTCTTCTGTTTCTTGTGAATATAAACAATGGCGAACGTGTGCAAATTTATCGCTGACGTGTCGGCATGCACGCCGGCAAAGTATCTAAGATGTGGTTCCGTTAGAGCTTTGAACACATTTGTCATGCCTTAGAGTTGAATTGTAACAAATACGTAGAAAATAAGAAATATTTCCAACGCTCCTCTTTCCTCTATAAATATATAAGAGGGAAGAAGACTTCTCATTAGTGATGAACCCTCCCAGTGATTTCTCCAGTTTAATCCATAGACCGCCTTCACTCCAAAACCATTTTTTTGGGTTCGGCTCAAAAAAGGTCAACACCTCAGGTCAATGTATTTATATTAATAAAAAATTATACTAATAAATAATATAAACAGTTTCTCTCAGAGAATTTATAGCATTTTGACCCTTTTACAAGGTTGGTATAGTTTTGGAATCCTAGGCTCCAGGTGTTCCTTTTTTCTAATTGAACTTGTTTTTTTTTTTTCTTCGTCATCTTTTTTTTTCGCTTTAAGTATGATATGCCATAGTTGAGCAGGTGACTCTGTTAAGGGCTCATTCTCCCAGTTTATTATTTGTAATTGCAAGCTTCTTCGAAGGTTGTGTTTTCAAGTTTTTCTGATTTGTGGTAGAAGTTGAAAGGTCGTCTTATTATAAAATCCTTTATGTTTTATATTTTAATATCGCATCTAATGATACTGATCTTGGCAATCCATGGAATCCTTGTTGTTAATTTTTAATTGTCTGGTTATTTTCAAAGCTTTTCAATTTTTCTGAAAGTAGTATTTTTAGTTATGAAAATTGGTTTAACATAAGACAAAATCGGACTTGATTTGAAATGAGTTCGCATTTGCTTCCTAAAAGCCTGTGCTGCTTTTGAAAAAATATTTTCGATTCTGTATACGTGATAATCTGTATATAGGATTATGTAACCCCACCACAATCTATGTATAAATGTATCTTCTAAAAGTTTAATAAAAGTTAGGCCTCGCAAGATGGGAAAGGAACAAAGTACAGGATTGCATCATCCAGGAATTAAAGGTTACTGCCCTGGACCCATAAAACTTGAGTTCAAAGGCCTTCTTCTTCCTGGAGAATTGAAATCATGGCGACAATGAGGTACTGAGCCAATCACCTTTAGGCATGACAAATTAACAGCCAATCATCTTCAAGCATGAAAAATAATAGCGAATAAACAGAGAGCACGTTGAAGGATCTCAACCAATGAGAAGTCGAGATAGTCGATGACGATTATATCAGACAAGAAACAAAAGGAAGGTAGGCGACCATGCTACGAGCTAGGTGTGCTCAACATAGGCTCCAACCAAGGTAGTGTACGCTTCACCATATGAAAGGCCAGCTATCTCTTCCAATCTCATTCTTCTCCCAGTCGTAAAGGTCCTTTTCTACGCCATCCAGGTGTGTTCGTTCTTCCCCTGTGGAAAACCCTTATCATCCGACCAAGACTGCGCTAACCACCAATCCAACCCCATATCCACCCAACCACCCAATTCGTCAGTGAGTCCACAACATTCCCACATATATATACATGTGTTTTTTAAAGTTATCTTTCCGTCGAGAGGTTGGCTGAATTTCCAATATATCCTGCATATATCATTGGATACAGTAGATGGGTCATTGAAGATGAATATGAACAAATGCTTCCAAGACTATAGAAATATACGAGAGTGTATTTAAAAGGATGGTCTCCCATTTTTTTTCATGGAAATTGTAATTTATTTACAACTTTGCGTACATTGTTGGAAAGGATGAACATTTAGTAATTTTTTTAACATAGTCGCTTTGACGATCAATCAATTTTTGTGTCCTGGGAACTGGTTTTTAAATGCCGGCGTCGTACCACTCTCCCGCCGCGTCGCGAACTTTTTCGGCTTTAGGTGAGGTCGGGAGTCGCCATTGTTTCGACTGGTTCTTCGTTTCCGGGGTGTAATGATGTGTCCAAGTTTCGTCCTCAGTCACAATTATATCCAGAAATCATTCGCTTTCTTCTTTATAGCGGCAGAGAAATTCTGTGGCATTTTCACACGCTTCATCTTGTGTTCCTCGGTGCGTTTCTGGCGGACACCTTTTTGTTCCCGAGGACCTCCGACACAATAATCTGAACGGAGAAGTAGCCACATTCTTCAATAAAACCTTCCATTATCTCATGATGGGTTATTCTCCGTTTATTGCGCACATCTCGTCAATTCGAGCCACCGTTGATTCCGACAAACTCGGCCGCCCTGACCTCTGCTCATCGTGAACGTTTTCCTCACTCCCAGAAAACTCCCGGCACCACCTCCGCACGTTTTTCACGTCCATATACTTCTCAGCGTACACTTCCACTAACTGTCGATTAATTTATATCGGAGGAACTTTTTTTGCATTCAAAAATCGAGTGACTGAGCGCAGTTCGCACCTGACGGGCGAGCGAAGTGGGAGCTCCATCCTAAACGGCTGCTCTGCAGCGACTGAGTGTACTAAGATCACAAGGATTGTTCGAGACTGTGGCGCGGGAACCAAGGAATACAGTGGTGTTGCCAAATTTTGCCTACCAGCTCGCGATCGGAAATGGCGTAGTTGGAAACATTACTTTTCAATACGCCCTCGTTCAATCTTTGTAATCTGATTAACCTGGCTTTGAAATGTTCAATGCCTCTGCTCTTCTCAATTCATTAAGAAAGTAACTTATATCAAGACACTTTGTATATTTTAGTTCATAATGTCATCACAAATTGTTTTGGGTGTATTGAGATTAGCGTTTACCAGATGGCCATGGAATAATTTCTTCTGAATCAATTGTTTAAGGTTCCTATACAAAAATTATTTCTGAGGTCTTAATTTCATTGGAAGCGTAAAGTTCGTTTATACATATTAAACCTTCGCGCATGTTTTTGTACAATCTTATTAATTTGTATATTCTAAATATTGAAAATCAAGAAAAAATATTTGTTATGCTATTCAATTCTTTCAACTTCCTATCTCTGGACCTTTTTAATCTGTTCGCAGTATTATTGAATCGATTTGCTTACTGTAGTTAGGAAATTCTCTTGAATTAGGTTTATGTTTTAAATTTCTATTTTTAAAATGCATAACTGTTAGGATTTTTATAAGTTGTTTTTCATAGATTTATATATTTGTATTTTGACCGAATGACCGGACGACTTTACATGTAAATATTTGGTTTTAAATGATGTAAATTGGTTAGTGATGAAAGGAAATTAAAAGTGTTGATTTTCTTAGAGGTGTTGGTGTTTACTCTGCTCGATTGTAGACTAGGAAAGAATTGGCACCTAACAGGTTATGGGCCCAGCACGCTTCCACTGCGCCGTAGAAAGAAATTAGAGGTTAAAGTAGAAGATAAAGAAGAAAAGTTGAAGCTAAAGAATAAAAAGCTGAAGGGAAAGCCAAAGAAGAAAAGTTTGTTAGGCTAACTAAGATAGAGAATAGAATTTGATTATTAGAAATCTGAGCGATTTAAAGACTGAAATTTGTGCAACGAAGAAGAAGAAGAAAATATTTAAGTTATCTTTTTTGTCAGATTTGCATAACTAGAAATATCAATGGCTGACGAGTTGAGAACACCTAAACTAGATGGTAATAATTATTATTCGTGGGCTATAAGAACTAAATCTATTTTGATCCAGAAGGACATATGGGATGCGATTGAGCCTGGCTTTCCTAGTGAAACTTCAGAAAAACAGAAGCGGAAAGATAGTTTGGCATTATCTGTCATATTATTAGCAGTTGAGGATTCATTCCTAGATGACATCGGTGATTGTAAGCGAGCGATCGATGCATGGCAGATACTAGAGGATATCCACACAAAGTATGGCTTGCTGCATATATTACAACTACTGAGAGAGTTTTTCAACATTGTCGAAAGAAATGATGAAGATATGAAAGAATATTTCGCGATAATAATGGATTGTCATAGAAAATTAGCAAAGTGCCACCATGGATTTGGGGGTGGCGAATTAGCGTTGATTATGCTATTGGGATTACCAAAAGTTACGAGCCGCTGATTCTCAGTTTGGAACAGCAGGAGGAAAAGCTATCTACTAGTATGGTTAAATCTAAATTACTTTTAGAAGAAAAACGACAGAACCAGCGTAAAATTCCTCAAGAAGATCCTAATAGCGCTTTTGCGGTAAGAAGAAAAGAGGATACATGCAAATCATCATGTCAAGAGCGAAATAAATTTGAATATGATCAACCAAGGAATTATCAGAATACGTGGACGGAAGGGAAAAGGGAAAACTATAATTACTCCAGGCAGATAAGATGTTTCAGTTGTGGCAAATTAGGACACATAGCTAGGAATTGCAGATTTGCCAACTCCTCAAGGAGAATTAGCGAAGGTATGCTGAAACAAAGTACGTTAGACCTTACTCATAAAGTCCTATTTGAAAATAACTTGAAAGGCAATAACTCTCAGAATATCTGGTTTCTGCACAGTGGAGCTACTGAACACATGACGTCGAACAGACTAAAAATGACGAATACAAAAAGTATTTCAACTTCAGTTGAAATGGCAAACAATGAGAAAATAAAAGTATCAGAGATGGGTGATGTAACCATCAAACTCGGTCACGAATATGGAGGTGAAACCTTGTTCTTAGAAGGCGTAATATACGTTCCTGAGTTAGACGGAAATATTTTGTCTGTTGGAAGGATTGAGGAAAGAGGAAACAAAGTTTTATTCCAGAATGGCAAGGCCTCTGTTTTTGGAAGTGATGGCGGGTTAATTTTGAAATCTAATAGAAGAGGAAGAATCTACACAGTGGAAGAACTTAAGATAGCAAAAGTGAAGTCACCTAGTGCAGATATCTGGCACAGAAGGCTGGGACACATTTACAAAAGGGATCTCCAAAATGTGAGTGACACAGCTGAGTGCGAAGTATGCCTTGAAGGTAAAATGCGAAGACTCCCATTTCCTTCCAAACCTGTCGAAAGTAAGAAGACTTCATCACCCTTGGAGCTCATCCATTCGGATGTAGTAGGCCCCATTAGCCCAATGTCGAAGGGAGGGAACAATTATTTTGTAACTTTCATAGACGACTTCACTCATTTCACTACAGTATATTTTATGAGGTCTAAATCAGAGGTACTAGAAAAATTTAAGGAATATAAGAACAGTGTTGAGAATTACCACAGTAGAAAAATCAAAGTCTTAAGAAGTGATAATGGGACGAAATATGTTAATGGCGAATTTAATAAATTTCTTAATGAAGGTGGCATCAAGCGACAGCTTGAAGTTCCAAGAACACCTCAGCAAAATGGAACTGCGGAAAGAATTAATCAGACATTGCTAAACACAGCCAGATGCATTTTACTTGAATCAGGGATTCCCAAGTCGTTCTGGGCAGATGCCGTAAATACAGCTTGTTACCTAAGAAACAAATGTTCTAGCAAGGCAATAGGTAACAAAATACCAGAAGAAATGTGGACCGAACGGCCAGTGAAGATTGAGCATATCCGAGTTTTCGGTTGTCAGACCTGGGCATACAACGACCAGCGTCGATCCAAATTTGATTCAAGAAGCCGAGAATGTGTTTTGATTGGTTATCCGGAAGGAGTCAAGGGATACAAGGTTTGGGATATCAGAAACAATAAGGTCTTCGTGACCAGAAATGTCAGATTCAGAGAAGATGTTTTCCCAACTAAGAAAGTCGATAAACAAATTTCACATGAAACTGATTTTTTCCAGGTTTTACATAACAATTTTGAAGAAGACTATGAATCTGTAAATGAGGAAAATACGAAATTTGTAGAAAGAAACCAGAAAGACGAAGAACTGAGGAGAGAAGACGAAGAGGAAGGCCAGAGTGAAACTATTATCCCAAGAAGATCTTCAAGAATTGCGGCTTGGCGGAGAGAGTATTGCAGATCAGCCTTCCACCATGGGATAATTGAACATAAGAGCCATCGAGATGAAATACCATCATCATACGAGGAAGCGCTTAATATGCCTAAAGCACAAAATCGGCTGAAATCTATAGAAGGTGAAATGGTATCACTTCAGGAGCACAGAGTATGGGATGTTGACTTGCCAAATGGTGTTACACGAAAACCTAACCAGGATCTTGACCACTCTAGGCCTCCGATGAGGGTATGAAAACAACTTTAAAATGGGGGGCATTGTTAGGATTTTTATAAGTTGTTTTTCATAGATTTATATATTTGTATTTTGACCGAATGACCGGACGACTTTACATGTATATATTTGGTTTTAAATGATGTAAATTGGTTAGTGATGAAAGGAAATTAAAAGTGTTGATTTTCTTAGAGGTGTTGGTGTTTACTCTGCTCGATTGTAGACTAGGAACGAATTGGCACCTAACAATAACTTATTGCTAAAAGAATTTGTGTTGGCCCTACAGCTGCATTTGATATATTTCCAATAATTGGACAATCGTTTCTGCGATGGCAAGCATTGAACTCGAAGCAATTCTGGCATTGATTTACCAATACTTTATCCCGTACTTCACAGCGTTGAATGTCTGTATATATATTTTTTATTTCTATTGATAATTTTGTACACTCGCGGAGTAACTCTCAACACGTTGTCATGTTCTTGCGTATGAAATTTAATAGGAACATTTTCTTTGATTATGCTTTCATAGTCATTCAGTTCTGAATACATCCCACATATGATAATTGTCACATTTACTATGTCAGTTATTTTATTGACCGATTTGATAACTACAGTTGAGTCTCGCATCTTAGGTTTTTATATTTTACTCAACAACAACAAAAAGCTCCATTAAGACCTTTTAGTTCTATACAGATTCTCCACGCAGAAATGTAGGATACATACAGGAAAAATTGGTAATAGTACCTTAATGGTAATATGATATTTATATACAGGAAAAATTATATAAAGACAATCAAGCTAATAGATTAGACTGGGTAAATTGGAGAAAAATAAATTCATTACACATGGATTCACCACGAATTCTCCGCAAGATAAAGAAGCAAAGGCTAACCATATTAAAATTGAGATAATTAAATTTATACACAATAAAACATAATTAAGACAATTGAGCTCGTAAAGAGATTTGAAAGGGTAAATCCGAGGAAAAGAAAAAAATATTCAAAATGAAAGAATAAAAAGAAAAAAAACACTGGAATTTACATACGATACATGCACTAAATATTTTCGTCTTAATACAAAAACTCATCAGCAGATGAATGAACGTTATAAGAATTTGAAGCTTAAATTTTTACCGTGTTTTCATTCATAGAAAGCGAAATATAAAAGAGATTAAATAAAACTTATCAAAGAGACATAAAAAGTGAGAAAAGTAAAAAGAAAACAAAAAGAAATGGTAATAAACTGGAAAAATATAAAAATAACACACTGGTCTTATACACACTCTAAGTTCTTTTTCCTGCTTTATAAAAGTTATATAGGAACAGAGCAACCATTCGACTTGATATGGCGCTGGTACTTTGTACTGAGGTAAGTTGGCTGTCGTTTACCCTTGAGTAGAACGTCTCTCTCTCCTCGTTAATATAATAACACTCGAAGATGTAATGGGATATTTCAATTTCTATTTTCTCTTTGCACAGATGACATATTGTATCCTCCGGTTCAGTCGAAAATGAACTATGTAAATACTTATAGTGGGGATAGAATTTAGAATTTTGTATTTTAACCTGGTCATTTTGAATAGATTTTTCTATTGCTATCTTGACTATTGATGGAATTTCCCTCTGGACCATGCTTATATCATTGAAGAGAATTTAGAAAGAAAGTCCATTTGAATTGAGATTGTTGGCCAAATTTTATAGATATTTCTTGTTCTTGATATCTCCAGTAGTTGAGTTAGAAATATATGGGGAAGTTGGCTATTATCCATTTTCAGAATTCTAAGCCAGAACTTGAGAGTTAATTTCAACACTGTAACTCCCAGTGATGTTCGTCCGCATTCCATGCGCAGAATATAACCGGGAGTATATTTAGGTAAATTTAAGAGCCACCAGAGAAAATTGTTCTTAACACCGTCCACCAAGATCTTATTATTATTTGCCCAAATCGGAGCTGCATATGGCAAAGTTGAGAGCAGCATTGAATCAAAGAGCCTGAGCGAGGCTTTGATAAGAGTTGATTTTTGATTAGATAAATATTGCCCAAACTGCATTTAGCGACTTTTAAAAAAAGTTGCGGCGACTGTTGAATTTGAAGTTGTCAGCTGGTAACCCAAATACGTGTATTTAGATGTTGTAATGAGAGGAATTTGTTCCAAAAACCAAACGTCAGAGCGAGCTAGTCTACCTCCATTTCTAAACACCATAACCTTTGATTTCTTTTGATTCAGAGTTAGGAAATTTTCTTCGAAATATTTTTCGAGTAAATTATTCTTTATCTGAAGATTTATTTTAGATTCTCCTAAAAGCACAATGTCATCTGCGAACAGAAGGAGGTGTATGTTTCCATAATTCGGTAGATACTTGGCATATCCGCACCATCATATAAATAAACTAGGTCATTCAGAAAAAGGATAATTAAGTGAGGTGAAAGCGGTTCACCGTGTAGAACTCCAGATTGTATTTTTATAAATTCCGTAAGTGAGCCGTTCCATCCAACTGTTGCTGACATTTGACTATAATAGCTCTGTATGAGGCTGATGAAACGGTCGCTCAAACCATAAGCTGCTAATATTTTTCCAAAGAAGAAGGTGCGGTACAGTATCAAAAGCCTTTTTGATATCCACAAAAAAAAAGCGTATAATTTCCTCCTTTTGCGGCTCAGCGTCATTTGAGTCAGTTAGGTAAGTGTGCGAATATGGTCTTGAAAGAAATATCCTCTTCTGAAACCTGCTTGATTTTCCTCCAATATTCCCCCTTTTTTCCATCCAGCTGTTCAACCTAGTCTTTAATATGGGTTAATAATAAGTTGGATGATATTTCTCTATAGTTTGATGGTATATTTGGGTCGCCGTTTTTGAAGATAGGATGGATGATTGCTCTTGTCAACGTTGAGGGAACTGAGGATCTCTTCAATATTTTATTGTATATATTTGTTAACAATTTCAGATATTCGTCAGGTAAATCTTTGATTGTTTTATTCGGTATGTTATCCAATCCTGTCGCTCTATTTTTCTTTAGTTTGTATATATCTGTAGCAACTTCTGTAAACTAAATTTCATCATCCAGATCCGGATCGAAATAAGCTGGTGCTGAAGATAGATAAACATTCATTATCGGTGGAGAAGTCAGCAGCTTACGGTAAAAATCTTGCCAATCAGACATCAGTATATTGCCTTTGATGGTCGCTCTATGCTTATAATTTGTTATTATCTTCCAAAATTGAGAAGGGTTTCCAGCATTGCAAAGAAAACTCAGTATATCTTCAAAGTATTGGTTCTTTATTGATCTGATTAATGATAGACATTCTTTATTACTTGCGATATACCAATCTTTGTTATCTGTATATTATTCTATGTTGAGTGGAGTATGATGTTGTCTTTCATATTTTTCTTAGCTATATAGCATTCCCGTCAAATCACGGTTTAGACCTAACACCGCCATAACGTGTCCTAGTCATCATCCCCGCCCTTGACATTGCCGCTTCGACTCACTTGTAAACATTTCGACCTGCGAGTCAATTGTGGAGTATTCCACTAATATATTAGTTAAATCCCTCAATCTGCTTTTGAAAGATGTAGCCTTGTCAGCTGCCCAGGAATACTTGCTAATAGAACGAATCCCCGTATAATATTTTACCTTTATATCGCGCGTATAGACCATTATAATTTAAGACACGTGGTCGATGATCCGAATAAGGCATGCATTCAATAGTTGAATCAACATTAAGTTCAAGCAGTGCAGGCGAAACAATAGAAAGATCAATGACTGAGGATCCTTGGGTTGAGATAAAAGTTTCCATTTTATCGCTGATAGATCTGTCATTTATTATCATGAGTGGATTCTCGTCGAGAAAATCAACAATAGTTGGTCGAGGGCACACACGTAGCATTGTTGCCTGTGTATTTAGGTCGTTGAGGCTTGGCCGCTAATTTGTCCGATCATCATGAACCTTTCTTGGCCTCCTTAAATCCTGACGGCTGAACACCACGATAAAATGGCGATGTAGTGGTCGTGTGTAGATCGTAGTAGAGACGCTGCACATCGCCGTAGCACAGTTGCGGCGTATCAGCAGCTTGTTAGAGGTGTTGTTCAGGGCGGTGTTTCCAGAGTTAGTTATTTGTTTTTTTTTGCGGGTTTGTGTTTACTGCTAGTTTCCTTTGGTCTTCTCTCTTCGCAGGAGGTATGGTTGGTAGAAAGCAGTATTTGGGCGTCCAGCAAGTTATGGAAATCTCCAAGGTCACTGGTGCGAACATTTAGATCGCCACAAAGGACTATTTCTAACTCCTCCTGTATCTTATTCTCAATTTAAGAAAATAGTTTTTTATATATTCTCAAGTTGTGACTGTACTGGGGGTAGGTAAACAAAAATCATGCAAAGTTTTAAATATTGCCGAAATCCATAGCGGTTTCACTTCGACTTTTGCAATTGTTTGATGGATAGTTTTGCCCACAATAATGCCACCTGAACATATTCCTCGGTTTAGGGGTTTTACAGCCGGTGATTGATAAATTTCATAGTTTTCAACTGCAAGGTGCATTAGGGAATGACACCACGTTTCTGTCAGAGCGAAAATATCGAACTGTTTAAGATAATCGATGAGTGGGAAAACGGAAATATTTCTACAGAGTCCATCTATATTCCAGGAGATTATTCTATGAGGATTGTTTCTTGGTGCGGGTGACCTTTTATTTCGATAATTTAAGTGTTCATGCTGGACTACAGTTGCCGAATGACAACCTTTATTCGTTTGTAGAAATAAGTAATCCCGTGGTAGTTCTTGTCTAGGTTGTCATAAAATTTCATTCTGAAAATATATTGTTTACTGTAAAAATAGGTTGGGCGGTGGTACAGTATGATTGCTATCCTAAGTTTGCTATAATGCATCGCCGTTGGAGCTGACAACGCGAACATTTAATACAGAGTAGCTTGTGTCGCGGACAATTAGCCTGTTATCTCTTAGCTTTGAAAATGTTACCTTCTTCATCAGTTCTTTTCCCTTGCTAATCAGTACACCCCTATGGTCTCTAATAGTTGGAGGGTAATCTTTATTTATGCATATATTTTTGTCCCCGAGTCTGAAAGCATTTTTAAAGAGCAGAATTCTTTTTTTTTTTAAATCAGACACCTCAATAAACAGCGGAAGAGTTAGCTTTTTTTGTCAATCTTCTCGGCATTCTGCTATCTTGAAATCTTCGGAAATTTGCATCGTGTTTGAAATCATATCTTGGATTAACTGTAATTATTAAAGTTTGTTCTTTGATTGCATATCCTACTTCTGAATAGATTTATTTATTGTGAATTTGACTATTTCTGCATTTATATTTATCCTAATTAGATTTATATATTTACGTCGTGACAGTCTCTATGCATTCCTGTATTTTGTTTACATTCTGGTCTAATTTCATCAATTCAGATATACCATCTTAATATGCTTTATTGTTCTTTTTAAATATCATATGTCATCTTAGGTATATTTTTCTATATAATTGCTTCGTATTTCTCTAAGACATCTGAATATTTCATCCAATGCTTGTTAATCAGCATATCCATGATGTATTAGCATATAGGTGATTTTTAGTTAAAAATTAATGTTTGTTATTAAAAAAACAAATATGCAAATTAGTATATTGTAGTATATTAATAATCATTTGTAATAGGTATGAAAAGAACATATATTACATACAATTTATAAACGTATACTGCTATAAAATAATCATTGAAGTACTTTATACAGAATACGCAATGAATTGCATGTGCTAAAGAAAAATATATTTATACTTAACACAATTGTACTTACATTTCCATGGCGGTTAAAAGCACAAGATGGTTCACGGAGGCTTGTGATTATCTTGCGGGTGCTCTTGTTTGGAGTTTTCCGAGCCTGTTGTTGAGGTCTTGAGACAGATCGTACCGGCCGCTGCTCGGATTTATGATCTGTCTTTGCGGGACGAACTGGCGGTGGTCGTTCTTTGGAGGTTTTGGGCTGGCGATATCCTCATCGTATGTCAGCGGTTGGTGTACACCTTTTTTGACTGCGCCATCTTTTACACGTCATCGACGTTCACTTCAGTTCGTTGAATTCTCGGATATTGAAGCCAGGATGAACATGGCGCACAATGCCTCTTTGACTTCTTCATAAATTCAATCGAGTAGCGAAACTATTGGATCATTTTTTTAGCCTCGCCTTTGGGTGATAATAAAGATTTTGAGCTAGGTACGTAGGTTCTAAGTTGAGGGAATAAATATGTATCAGGTCCGTCGTAAGTGATCACTTCAACTTAGGTCAATAGGTAGTCGAAGACACACACGTAGCGATGTTGCCAGTGTAGATAGGTCGTTGATTCTTGGCCGCTAACCTGTCCGATCATCATGAATCCATCTTGGTCTCCTTAAATCCTGACGGCTGAAGCACCACGTTAAAATGTCGATGTAGTAGTGGTCGTGGGTAGATCGTAGTAGAGGCGCTTCTCATCGCCGTAGCACAGTGGCGGCGTATCAGCGGGTTGTTAGAGGTGTTGTTCAGGGCGGTGTTTCCAGAGTTAGTTATTTGTTTTTTTTTTGCGGGTTTGTGTTTACTGCTAGTTTCTAAGAGGTCTTCTTTTTTCGTCTAGTTGATTCTTTTCTGTGATAATTGTTGTCGATCCGTTGATGGGATTCAAATTATGTATTTGTTTTGGTTGAAATTTTTGTTTATCACCTTTTTAGAATTATTGTTAATATAGAAGCCCTCCGATCTGAAAAGTTGATGATGGGTTTTTCAGTCGTTGGTATGAATCAGACGATGTGCCGGGTAGTGTTGGCTTCAGGTGAAGGATATACAAGAATATCCGGATTATAATTTACCCAATAGTTGGAACTATAACTGGGGAATGTTATATTGCTGGGAGGTGATTTGCTCGGAGAAAATTGAAATTAAAAAAATAATTCAGCGAGTTATCAGTGTGACGTCATTGTTTGAAATCTGGGAACCAATTGACCTCACTGGCCGAACAGCCAATCAGCGAGCGGCTACGGGTCAACTAGGAAACTGAAGATGTTCATTAACTTCTCTTTTTTTTATTGTTTTATTGAATATCAAGATATTGCAAGTTTAGATTTGATATCAAATGATTATGAACAATTTAATATTATCTATATTAATAAAATGGAAATTTCATAAATTCCGATCACTAAAAACTTTCGTTACAATGCATCAATTTCAACCAAATTTTCAACATTTATGTAAAACGAGATGGAGCAGGTTTTGCTTAACATCAAAATATTTTTCCTAACTTTAACATACATAACTTTGCTGTTATCGATAAAATCCAAAAAAAATCAACAGAGTTAAAGTGTTTACACTTTTGCGTTTTTTGGAAAATTAGTTTTAATCTTTTTTATATATATTTTAATAACTTTTATACATGGTAAGATACTTTTATAGTTTTCATATTTTATACCAAAAAAAGTTGAAGCCTTACTTGATGAGATCAATTTTATGTTTTAGATCAATTTTTAGGCTTTTCAAAAGTGTTTACACTTTTGCGGTTCATATTTTATACCAAAAAAAGTTGAAGCCTTACTTGATGAGATCAATTTTATATTTTAGATAAATTTTTAGGCTAATTTTAATTTATTTCTTTTTTATTTTATATACAGATTATATATGCTATTTCTAACTTACGTGGTTATTATTTTTATAAGACTAAGGTTATTTATATTATTTTTTACAAAAAAAGATTGAAATTTATTAATGTGCTCAATTTTATGTCTTTTTGAGGACATTAACAAAATTTTAATTAATTGCTTTGATATTTTAAAAACAGATTATTTATGGTGTTTTCCACATATATGGGTTGTTTTGTAAAAATAATTAGGGTTATTTCTATTTTTTTCACTGAAAAGCTAGAAATTTCATTAATGTGCTCAATTTTATGTCTTTTTTGAGGACCTTAACAAAATTTTTAATTAATTGTTTAGATATTTTAATAACAGATTATTTATGGTTTTTCCACTTATATGGGTTGTTTTGTAAAAAAAAATTGGGTTATTTCTATTTTTTTTTTCACTAAAAAGCTTGAAATTTCATTAATGTGCTCAATTTTATGTCTTTTTGGATGACCTTAACAAAATTTTAATTAATTGCTTAGATATTTTAAAAGTAGATTATTTATGGTGTTTTCCACATATTTGGGTTGTTTTGTAAACAAATTTTGGGTTATTTCTATTTTTTTTCACTAAGATGCAAGATATTTTATTGATATGTTTATGTTATTGTCATTATGAGGCCCTTCTCAAATATTTCTTAAGAAATTTTTATTTAAATATTTAGATCTTTCAAATACAAATTATTTGTGGTATTTATAACATATAGGTGTTGTGTTTTTTTAAATATTTGGGTTTTTTTATTATTAATCGCAAAAAAGAGCAAGCAATTTCATTGTGTTCAATTATGGGTCATTTTGAGGTCCTTTTTTAAATTTTCTTATGGAATTTTTAAATTATTGCTTTGATCTTTTAAATACAGTTTATTTATTATATTTTCTACATATATGGGTTGTATCTAAAAAATAGGTTATTTATATTTTTAAATAAGCAAGGGATTTCTTTTACGGATTCATTTATTTGTCTTTTTGAAGTCCTTTTTCAAAATTTTTTTTAAAGATATTTTAATTTATTTGATTAAATATTTTATATTTAGATTATTTATAGTTTTTTTTAACATATAGGGGTTGTATTTTGTATTTTAGAAAATTATTTCTATTTTTTACCTCAAAAAAGCAAGCTTTTTCATTGCCGTATCCAGCGGTTAGTCTATTTTTGAAGCTTTTTAATGATAACTGGTTTTGTACATTAATTTTTTGGTAATAATATTATGATATTAGTTTTTTTAAATCTTTTTAACATATCTGAAGGTTATTTTGAATAAAAAATTTAAAAATTTTGATTTTTACCTCAAAAAGACAGGAAATTTTTATGCTTTGTTTAGAAATTGCTGGTTTTGAAGCTTTTGTTATTAATCTCAATCTAATTTTTTTTTCAGAATATGCCTCGCCACAGCCGACGTTTACTTGGTAGGAATACGGCTGCTTCCAGGAGATATAGGAATGCTAGAGCTATTGAGACACCACTTCAAAGTGAGACGCGTCGTGCGCTTCGCCGTCTTAGGTATGAGGTCCTTTTTTAAATTTTCTTATGGAATTTTTTACTTATTGCTTTGATCTTTTAAATACAGTTTATTCATTATATTTTCTACATATATGGGTTGTATCTAAAAAAAGGTTATTTATATTTTTAAATAAGCAAGGGATTTCTTTTACAGATTCATTTATTTGTCTTTTTGAAGTCCTTTTTCAAAATTTTTTTAAAGATATTTTAATTTATTTGATTAAATATTTTATATTTTGATTATTTTGAGTTTTTATAACATATAGGGGTTGTATTTTGTATTTTAGCAAATTATTTCAATTTTTTACCTCAAAAAAAAAAGCATGCTTTTTCATTGCCGTATCCAGCGGTTGGTCTATTTTTGAAGCTTTTTAATGATAACTGGTTTTTTACATTAATTTTTTGGTGATATAATATTATGATTTTAGTTTTTTGAAATCTTTTTAACATATCTGAAGGTTATTTTGAATAAAAAATTTAAAAATTTTGATTTTTACCTCAAAAAGACAGGATATTTTTATGCTTTGTTTAGAAATTGCTGGTTTTGAAGCTTTTGTTATTAATCTCAATCAAAATATTTTTTCAGAATATGCCTCGCCACAGCCGACGTTTACTTGGTAGGAATAAGGCTGCTTCCTGGAGATATAGGAATGCTAGAGCTATTGAGACACCACTTCAAAGTGAGTCGCGTCGTGCGCTTCGCCGTCTTAGGTATTCTGAAGCCCGCGTCGCAGCTACACAAACTATGCAAGTTCCTGTTCAGCGTATTCAGCTTTGGACTCATAAGCCGTTTTCAGGTTTGCAGTATATTGCCCATATTGATTATAAAGCTGATTCATCTGTCGATATAGGCCAAATGTCTCGGGTATGCCAGTTTTGCTCTGCTTTGAGATTTAAAGATGATGTAATGTAATAGAAACAAAATAAACCTCATCCTACCTAATATACATTACTTCTGAGGATTAAAGATTTTGATTTGTGTTGAGAATTTTGCATGCATTTCTCTATTTCTTTTCTTAACTTGCAAAGCTAATGGATTGTTTAGGTTGCTTATTTTTGACTCGCCAATTTGTTTATTGATAAAGTGGTATAGCATTCTTTTTCAGAGCATCACCCTACAAAAAAAATTACCTGACCTTTCCTAATATTCAGATAGATTTATTATATCAACATACTAGACTACAAACATTCCCTCGAGTAAAATCCGGGCGGAGCCGGGTACACCCGCTAGTATATTTATATAAATTTGTTATTAAATATAGAATTATGTAAATCACACATATAATACAAATATGGATTTGAAATTACGTTTTGAAGAATTTAACCGAGCGCATCGGTCGCCTTCCAATCAAGGAGTTACAGCAGCCCTAAACATTTTCAAAGGCATCAGAGTCGCGAAATCCCTTTTAACCCCATATATTTATATCAATTCATATTTTAATGTTTATTTTCTCACAAAACGTTGAATCAATCAGGTAAAGAAAAATGGTATTAATTTTAGGAAATCAATGTCTAAAAATAATGGAAAATTAATAAAATAAAAAATAATTAGTATGAAATATAATTCCTAGGCCTGTTTATTAAAGAAATTTTATATATATACGCTAGAGTTTGAAAATACGTAAAATACATCTTTTAAGTTTTGTATTTTAAATGATACCAAAGATATTTACTCATTTTACAGGCAGCATATGCACAATAGACAAAACCTAAGGAAGTTTCATATTTTGAAATCGCCGGTTGTCTGTTTTTTGAAGGAGACATAGATGATTTTGTTCATTCTGGGTTATCTCGTGTGTCTTCAATAAAGGTTACTGTGGATCAAATTTCTTTCAGAGTTGTTTTCTGAATACCGATATACATTAAAAAAGGTACATTTCCTCAGGTTTTGTCCATGAGTGTATTTATAAATAATTAATCCAGCAGTATCGCCCATGTTGGCATCTTTGTTACCAATGGTGCACCGATATTTTCTCATTTTTTCTCTCCGAAACTGTAAATACCTTTTCATGATGTGGAATTACATTTATGAAAGGATCCGGGTTGCTCGAGATTTTTTATTTGATCCAAGTTTCAATCAAACTTGTATTGATCTAAATGTTGTGGAAGGTTAGCCTATTAATTGGTTTGGAGGCCTTGTTTTTCTTGTGGAGGATGGTATCATTGAGCATAGATATCATAATAATTCTTAGAAAAAACATTTTTTTCACTACCTCATGGAACCTTTTTCAAAATATATGTGCATATAATTTGATCAGTAAGATCAACATCCCCCATGCCTCGATTATAAACTTAAATCATTAGTGGAATTTGAACTTTATCTCCATGAACTGTTTGACCTCATTGATGTTCCCAACTTTGGTATATTCTCTATACACCAAGATATTGGTTTATTGAATTTTTCAGTATAAATAACCCAAGCTGAGCATAAATATAATTTTATGTTGTGGGAAAAAACGCCCTGAAATGGCTTATAGGCTCAGTATCCCATGGTGGAACCATAGTGAGGTTGGAAGGTATAAATCAAGGTGAAAGTCGCTCACCTGGTGAAGAGAGAAAAACTAAATCCATTGAACAATTTGCTCCTCAAATTTTTCATCTGAAGTCACTAGGTTTCTAGGTATAAAATAAAATAGTTCTTAAACTTATGCCTAGTCGCAGAATGAGAAAGAGAACTGTCGAAAAGTGGTCATGTTGAAGGAAAGTTCAGTAAAATGATGATACACGGGGCGAACGGATCCACACAAGAGAGTAATTTATATATTTAATAGCAAGATGGTCCTGTTGGATACAGGCGGGGAAGATATTCCCCATGAGAGCTAAAAAAAAGTGTCCTTCCACGCTGAACAGCTCGTGGCGCCGGGGCAATATGGAAGGTGATATTCATGCACCAAATGATGTATCCTTTCTTTAAAATGTGTTAAAACAATGCGCTTTTGTTTATTATTATTTTTTGCATTTATTAATCAACCAGGCGCGATATAAAAATATTTGCGCCTATTCAAGAGGAAGCAAACAAATTAGAACTCAGAATTAAATACTTCAAATTTACATGTATTATTCGACAGTGTTTATTAAATTTATATAGATAAAGTGACTTATGTAAGAAAGTTAAATGATTTAGATAAGGGAACAATAGATGTCTCACTTCTGCAAAGTTCTACCTTTTTGCTGAACGTATTATTGGTGAAAAGAAATGTGGCACAACACCAGTTAATTCATTTCAGGTTGACTTTTGTTTGTATTGGCAAAAATTGGTAATTTAGGCTGATCCACGCCCTATAACATTGCTCTTCATTTGTTTTTGGATTTGTACATTGAAGAGCGAAATTTTCTCGAATACTTGAAACACCTTAAAATAAAAAAATCCTTTGCCCAAAAATCTAGTTTTCCTTATATCGTTCGCATAAATAAATAATTATACAATAAAATTATTTTTAAAAGGCTTTTATTAAAATGTGCATTTAAAAGATAATATAATTACGAGTATTTCAGATATTCAGCATAAAAGCGGCAGGGGACAATCATCACGAATTTCGAACTTAATGTGATGTAATATGAAACCAATGATTAGCAGGATTCGTATGTTTCACAAAACATTTTACCTCTTCCCTAAATATACGATGATTGTCTCCCGCCGCTTTTATTTTGACTCATATAAATGTGATTGTTCAATGGCTTTAGCTAAAATATTTATATCACACCTTCTAGTACATTTTTAAAAAGCGAGATGTTTTCAGCAAGCTAAAAATACAAAATCTTTGGGAGCCAAATCTGGGAATTTAACAGGGAGTTGTTTAAAACCGGTTAATTCCTCCAGGTGTTTTCGGGAAAGACATGCGGATCTTAGTCACTTGAATACAAAAACTAGACCTCATGGTCGAATAATGGGTTGAGGTTTTTGGTAGATTTGCGAATTTAATTCTGACATTTGGGTCTACTTTATTTTTTCGATTCTTCCCATTGTAGCAAAGAAACCTGCAAAGATCATGAAGTGCTTTGACAAATTTCCTTTCATTGCTTGAACCAGTTCTTTAAATGGTTCGAGAGTTAGCGTAACACGGGGTTGATTCCTATTATTAAAGTAGACATTGCTTTTTTCAGTGTAACAACATTCTTCCATTTGTTTTTAATTCTCAAGTACCTTTCCAAAAGGGCTCTTCCTTGATATGGAGCGGCTTGAGAAAATCAATTTCAGCGTTTTTACTCACTTCAAATCGATATTTTCCCACACAATATAATTATTGATTGAAATTTACACTCTGGTTATTGTGTAGAAGTGTTTTTTTGATGAGGAGGATTCTCTGAGCTAGCCATTACCTTTATCCTTCTTTCGGTTGAAGTTTAGAGTTTCTTCTGACAACTTTCGTAAAGATATCTCTTAACAGATATATAAATTTAAGAATTTTTCTTTCACATCGGAAAGTCTGAAAATATAACCTTTCACAAACCACCAATATCTTTAGGAATGTCGAATAATAATAAATGGTGTTTAGTAATAAATTGTAATTTCCAAATAAATAAACATAACTTAGATTTTGTTAGTCTTCGAGAAGAAAATTACGATAAAAATAAAAGCGAAAAGCTTCTTTCACGTTTCTCTTTTCGCGAATTATAGCCATGCCAATTCGCTCTTTTATAACGGAGCACTCTCAGTGAATATTGAAACCTTATTGAGAATAGGTACATGGTGTAATGCGTGGAGCCGTCAACAAGTCGCAGCGGACTCTTCAATCAATATGCAGTCACGGGCCAGAGTGGGAGCGCACTAGCCTGAAGATAAATGAACACACAACGCATAGGAACATGAATTCCTCGGTTTAGAGGGGCAGCATCTGGAATGGTGACTTAGAGAGATTCCTGGGACTCGCTGGTTAATCTGGCAACATGGCGACCTAACTGAATTTGCCTTTGGCTTCTCCCTGTATTACTTCCTGTGGGAGTTTATATGCTAATGATGTGTGACGTCAGAGAGGGCGGACTTTGTTGTCCAATCAAAGACTAGCCTGACAGATTTTTATGTTCTTTTAGATTCTTGGTCAATGCCAATGGCCCTCATTCGACCTCACTGGGTGCCGCGTCTTCTTTTCCGGTGATAGATTTTATTGAAGGCCATTTTTAAAGTTATATCAGGCTTGGTGTTTTTTGGTGTTCTATGTAGAACATTACTATGTACAACTAATATAATACATTTATAAGACATTTATGCCCCTGGGGGATGACATTTCTACTACTGTGAAACAGGGTAAAGCTTAGTAAGACACTATTGTTTAAAGGAAATAATTTGTGGACAAAATAGTTGGGCTATACTATAATAAGAAAAAATGAACAATCTATATATATATAAAATTGAATGTCTGTCTGTCTGTACTCTATAGATTCAAAAACCATACATCCAATCGCCGTGAAATTTTGGGATATTATTAGGTATATCACCGGGAAGGTTTTTGAAAAATAATTTCATGAATATCTTGAATATCCTTAGAGTTATTTGCAGATTTGTAGATTTAACTCGCAAGCAGCGCCCCCATTGTGACGATGATAACAAGTTTTCTTATCACTAAGTTTGTTATCTTAAATATTATTTATCAAAAGTAAGATTATCTCAGGATGACAAGGCAATTTATTTGAGACAAGAATAATGATACAATTCCAAGGCAAAGATACTATTCCTTTAACTTCCAATTACCGAGGGAACCAATTAATATTGATTTTATTCAACTCATCGAGTATTTTTCAAGGGACCGGGAAAAAATGTTCACTAGATAAAACTATGATTTTCTAATGTAGAAAATTAGGAAAGACAAAATTCAGGATGACACGGCACACAGGGACCGGGAAAAAATGTTCACTTTATCGAGAGATTCAAATTTACGAGTTTCAAATTATCAAAATATATCTTTTTTTTATAAGTTTTTAGAGAATTGTTTTAACAAATGTTCGTTAGACAAACCTTTACTCGGGTAAAACCTCGGGCGAAGCCGGGTACGTCCGCTAGTCTATATATATATATAAATGAATGTATATGTGTCTGTTCTTTATGCCTGACCAAACCACTCATTGGAACGCCATGAAACTTTGGGAAGTTATTTAGTATAGTACTGGGAAGGTTTCTAGCAAATAAAATTTTTGAAATAACTTTTCGCCTAAAAATAATCAAGATATATATTCTAATTTATCTGTTATAATTCAACAATCTGCTCTAAATATTATCATGATGATACGATGATTTTGTAATATAGAAAATTAGGAAAGACAAAATTTAGGATGGCACGGCAATTTATTTGAGACAAGAACAATGATACAATTCCAAGGCAAGATACTATTCCTTTAACTTCCAATTACTGAGGGAACCAATTAATATTGATTTTATTCAACTTATCGAGTATTTTTCAAGGGACCGGGAAAAAATGTTCACTTTATCGAGAGATTCGTTAGACAAACCTTTACTCGGGTAAAACCCGGGCGAAGCCGGGTACGTCCGCTAGTATTCTATAAAAAGTGATGCTCTGAAAGTTGCATAATTCATTTCTAGTATATTTAAAAATAAATATAAGGTAATATTAAGCAAAGGTAAAGTGATACGTTAAGTATGTAAATGATTAATCAAGGTTGAAAATTATTTGCTGCGAATCCAGATAGAGTTATCTTTCGGCGACCTGATTCGATGAAATGTAATGCGATGCGACTCTGGTTGTGCGGATCATTGTTGGCACATTTCTATCATCATAACTCCGAAATCACTCCGTTCGTGATAATCTGTCTAACCTTGGAGAAAATATTTAAAGTATTTCGATAAAATGAAAACTGCGCCCGTATACTTACTACGTTCGGAGCACTTACTGCACTCTTGCTCCTTACTTACCCGGGACAACTTACAGAACTCTTACTCCTTACTGCGCACGGAATACTTACTGCACTCTTAATTCTTACTGCGCTCAGAATACTCACCACAATATTTTCCTTTCCGCCTCATCATTGATTACTGCACTCTTACTCCATTACACATTCACTCCTCACTGTATCGTCGGATTAAATTACTGCACTCGCACTCCTCATCGTGTCTTCGGATTACTTATTGAAATTAACATTTTATTGCATCGTCGGATTATTTGCTGAAATCTTACTCCCTGACACTTTTCGGATTACTCCATTTTATTTTATTCCTCACCGCTTCTTCTGAATACTTACTGCACTCTCACTACTCACTGCATCGTCGGATTACCTACTGCATTTATCTTCTTACTGCATCGTCGGAATACTTACTTCACTCTCTCTTCTTACCGCGTTTTCGGATCACTGCTGCACTCTTACTCCTCACTTGACTGTCGGATTACTTACTGCACTCTTACTCATTAACGCGTTCATTGCTTACTTACTGCACTTAACTTCTTACTGCATCGTCGAAATACTTACTTCCCTATCACTTCTTACGGCGTTTTCGGATTACTTACGTCACTCTTACTTCTCACTGCATCGTCGAATTACTTACTTCACTCTCATTCCTCGCCGCGTCTTCGGATTACTTCCTGACCTCTTATTCCTTACTGCATCTTCGGATGACTTAATAAACTCTCATTCTTTTTCGCGTCTTCGGAATACTTCTGGCACTCTTACTCCTTACTACATCGTCGGATTATTTACTGCATTTTACTTCTTAATGCATCGTCAGATTACATACGGATCTTACTCCCTAACGCGTCTCCGGAATACTTACTGCACTATTACTCCTTAATACATCGTCGGATTACTTACTGCACACTCACCTCCTACCATGTTCACGGATTACTTACTTTACTCTTACTGCCTCGTCGGATCAATTACTGCACTCTCATTCCTCACCGGATCTTCAAAAAACCTATTGCCTTTCAACTCTTCACTGCATCGTCGTATTACTTGCTGCACTCTCACTCCTTAACGCGTCCACGGATTACTGGCTGCACCTGACTTCTCACTGCCTAGTCGCATTACTTACTCTACTCTCACTCCTAACCGCGTATTAGGATAACTTACTGCTCTCTCATTTCTTAACGGGTCCACGGATTACTTACTGCACTTAACTTCTTACTGTTTTATCGGATACTCATTTGACTCTTACTGCGTTATCGGATTACTTACCGAACACTTACTCCTCACTGGATCGTTTGACTATTTACTGCCTTCTCACTTCTTACCGTGTCCACGGATTACTTACTGCCCTTAACTTCTTACTGCATCGTTGGAATACTTACTTCACTCTCACTTCTTATGGCATCTCCGAATTACTTACTGCACTCTTACTCCTCACTAGTTCGTCGTATTACTTACTGTACTCTGATTCCTCACCGCATCTTCAAATTACCTATTGCACTCTAACTCCTCACTGCATCGTCGAATTACTTATTGCAATCTCCCTACTTACCATGTACATAGATTACTCACTGAATTTAACTTCTTACTGCCTCTTAGGATTACTTACTGCACTCTAACTCCTCACTGCAGCGTCAGATTACTCACTACATCCTCACTCTTTAGCGCATCTTCGGATTACATTCTGCACTCTCACTTTTTAATGCAATGTCGGATCACTTACTGCACTCTTATCCTTATTTATCGTAGGATTATTTACTGCACCCTTAATCCTTACCGTGTCTTCGGATTATTTACTGCACTCTTACTACTTACTGCGACTTGGGATTACCTACTGCACTCTTAATCAATTGTCGGATCACTAGCTGTACTCTAATTCCTTATAGCTATCTCGGATTACTTTCTGCACTCTCATTCCTTACTGCATAGACGAATTACTTACTGCAATCTGACTCTCTACCGCGCCTTCGGATTATTTACTGCACTTTTATTACTTACTGTATCGTCGGATTACTTGCTGCACTTTGAGTCCTTACCGCTGTTTAGGATTATCTCCTGCATTCTTACTCTTCACCTCCTTTTCGGATTACTTATTGCACTCTTCTTATTAGCGCGTCGCCGGATTACTCACTCTACTCTCACTCTTTACTGCATCGTCGGATTACTCAATGCACTCTCACTCCTCAGCGCATTGTCGGATTACCTTCTGTACTCTCACTTCTTAACCCTCGTCGGATCACTCCCGCACTCTCACTCCTTGCCACGTCTTCGGATTACTTACTGCACCTTTATTCTTTTCTGCATCTTCTGATTACTTACGGCACTATCAATCCTCACGGCGTCTTCGGATCAATACCCGCACTCTCACTCTCACTCCGAATTACTTACTGCACCCTTACTCCTTACTACATCCTTGGAATGATTACTGCACTTTCACTCCTTACCGCTTCTTCGGATTACTTATGCAATTTCACCCCTTACTACATAGACTTATTAATTACTGCAATCTCACTTTTTACCGCGTCTTCGGATTACTTACTGCACGTTTACTCCTTACTGCATCGGTGGATTACATACTGCACTTTCACTTCTTATTCCGTCTTCGGATTACTTACTGCACTTTTATTCCTTATTGTAACGTCGGATTACTTACTGCACTCTTACTTCTTACTTGTCGTAGTAATATTTACTGCACTCTCACTCCTTACCGCGTTTTCAGATTACACACTGCACTCTCACTACTTACCGCGTCTTCAGATTACACACTGCACTCTTACTTCCTACCGCGTTTTTGGTTTCTTTACTACACTCGCATACCATCCAGAAATATTTACTACATTCCTACTTTTCACTGTCCCCGGGTTCCATACTGCTCATGGTTCACTTATTCCGCTTGGATTACTCAATGTAATCTTATTCCTTACAGTTTTAATAAAACAACAGTGATAAATTTAAATGTGTATATTTATATACAGTACATTTGTTTCCTTCTTTGTTTTTTTTTTCTATTAATTTTTTATCGTTTTTATTGATCCACCCTTGTACTATCCTTGTAACCATAATTTCTCAATCACCTAATTTTTCCCTGAATTCTTACTACTACCGTCATCCCTACTTCCTTCGCCCTCCTTATTAAGTTTGGATTTAACACGATTCTTGAACTTTTTCTGCCCTCGGACTGTAAACTGCACTCGATCTCCTAACTGCTCTCGGATCCTTGCTTCTCTCGACCTCTATTGTTGCCATCGTATTCATTGCAGAACATCAATTCCTTTCAGCAATTGCCATCTTTGATCTCCTCAACCTCTTTTTAAGCCTCCTTGATCACTTCAACTTCATTGATGGCGTCAAAAAACTTGCTAATTCTTAGCTAGAATCTACAATGTATGGTTCTTAGCTAAAACCTACCCTTTATAACCATGGTTTAACATAAAACTAACTTTTTATTTTTTCCTATTTAAAATCTTCTTCTCTTATCCATTTATTCTTAGATATAAACTGCCTCTCTCTATTACTCTTATCTTAATGTTTAATAATCAAAACCTACACCATATATCCCATTGTATCTTAGCTCGAACCTACCTTTAAGAAATTGATTTTAAGATGAATTCTACCAATTACTTGACTTTCCCTTAGATAGAATCACCCTCATATATAGAAATTTTATGTACCTACCTTTATATTTTCTAACCAGCCTCCCTCTACTAGCTATAGTCTACCTCTAATATCTATTCTAGTATTGTCATTTTATTTCCTGTTACAAACTCTGCCTCCCTTTCAGGTAAAATATATAATATATGTGCTAATGTTTCTGTTTTTCAGGACTAGACAGTTCATAAGAGTGAAAGAATATATTTTTGTAAATGACAGTGAATCTGACTAAGGTTATCTCTGGTATTACAGACTCTGTATTTATAGACTAATAGCCATCAAAATCGCCATCAAGGAATAAATGCAGATATCAAATTATATTTTTCTTTCTCTTTCTCTATCATATATGACAAATATATTTAGAATAATAAGTAATTCAGTTTTTACAATGAATTTAGAGACATGAATCCTGAATATAAATGCTAAGAAGAACCATCTGTCAGCAATAAAATCACTTATACACTTGAACATTGAGACAAACATAGGTTGGATGGCATGTACAGCTTTCCATTTAACCTCCACACGATGAAACAGCTTAATAGCAGTAGGGACTTGCGCTTTGTGACAAGCCAGTGCTCTGTAACAATTGACGAGACGTTTATATTGGGAACAAATCAGGGGAATTGCTCGCTAGGACAGTAGCCGAACTATTTCTATATGTGAGAATGTCCACACACAAATTTCTAGCAGGTGTTTACTATCCTGCTGATACATAGCGTTTCCCAGACAACGAAATAAAATCCTGCGACTATTCTTAACGCATGGGGACTGTTCAAATTATCGGGAATGCGAGCAAGAGGTGACGGCATCCAATGACACCCCATACCATCACGCTAGGTCAGTGTCGGGCAACCGGTGTGCCGTGACACACTGGTGTGCCGCGAAGAATTCTAGGTGTGCCGCGAACATTTTTGTAGGTATTTAGAACTTTTGGTTAAATTAAAAAATAATGTTTCAAAAAATATTTTTTATAATTTTTATTCAATTTTAATATTTTTTTTCAAAAATTTTCATATAAAAAATGAAATTAAAAAAAAGCAAATTTCATTTTATATAAAACTTATTTTGGTATTATAATTACAACAGTTTGCATAATTTTATATTTCATATAACGTATGTACATAATCTTGACGTACATAACTGGCACGTGCCATTATTAAAAAATAAAAATGCAAATAGGTACGTACCTATTTAAAATCATAAGTAAAAAAAAAACAATCGCAATGCTCGCATTGATTATGTTAATTTAATATTGAAAATTAATAAAATGTGATATATATGTTTAAATTTTTACTAGTATTTATTGTTGTATTTTAATTACCTACGAGGAAATTTATAGTGAGAACCACAGGTGCGCCGCGAAAAAAAGAAATTAAGCTTAGTGCGCCGCAACTCGAAAAAGGTTGCCCGACACTGCGCTAGGTGATAAGCCAGTATGACGATGTCGAATGCCCGCTGGTAATGTGCCTTCTCCACGATGGCGACAGACATTAGGGCGGCCTTAAAGGTGCTGCAAACAGAACCTGAATTCGTCTAAAAACATAACACCACGCATTCCATTGCTACCTCTAGGTTTGTTGCTGATCATTCCACTGAAGGCGCACTTGTCTGTGATTTAGTGTCAAGGGTAGCCAAATCTTTGTTCGCCGAGTTGACAGTGCATGCTGCTGAAATCATGGTCGAACTGTTCTCGTGCAGACAAATTTTTCTTTGAAGACTATTCCATTTCTTTACTTAGGGCTTTTGACGTAGTTGTACCTTCCATTAAGACCATATAGGTATCATGTCGGGCTTCTGGGCTGTTAGTGATAGTAGGCCGCTGAGATTCAGTACGTCGTTCCGTATGACCGTCCTGAATACCTTGATTCTATATTTTATTAGCAGTCATGCGATCTTGACCATCGCGACGTAATAGTACGATAAACTGCAATCCTGGTAGGCTACATAGAATGCTACCTCTATTAAATTCATAAACGTATTAGTAAGCATTTCACCTTCGTACACGAGGCATTATGACAAATTTGAACAACGAAACAACGTTTCGAATACACTTTATGTATGAGAAAAACTCGATGAACAAATATCTTCTTTTGAACTCAATATACTAGTAGGTGTCCCTACTAGCGCCTATTTTGCATAATTGCATTGAAAATATATAATCATATGCATATCACAGAATCGTCTTCCTATCATGTAAATTCCACGCCTGTAGCGTGTCGAATTCTTGGTGTAGCAAATTTTAACAAGTAGTACTGTAGTTTAACAAGTAGTAACGACTGTTTGAATTCTGCATTCTGCTCACTGATCTAAATCATTTAGCTCTCTTACATCTGCCACTTTGTCTATAAAGTTTATGAACTCTGTCGAATAATACATGTAATTTTCTAAATATTTAATTCTAAGTTCTAATTTGTTTATTGTTTTGTCCTTTCCTGTGATAGGCGCAAATATTTCAATATCACGCCTGGTTGATTAATGAATAGAAATCTTGAGAGAAAAAAGCATATCAGTTACTACATATAAAATATAGAATAATATTCGTTGATAAACCTGGCTAGAGATATTGTGGGAACTCAAATAGCATATTATTTTTTTTTGTAATTTAGGTATTTATAACGAGAGGATACAATAATATATTGAAGGAAATAAAATTTTGAATAAAGAATTCACTCTTGTTGCGCTTTATCAATCAATAATGGATCTAATAAACTTAAATCACTCTCAAAGAAAAATTTGATATAAATAAAATCATTACTCACGTGGATTTCCTTTCTCTCTGTCAGTGTCTCTCGACCTTACCACTGGGACACGAGATACTTGAGTAGCTACTGTGATGTTGAAGAAAGAGTTAAAACAGCAACCGGCAACAAGTCTGTTAACACTTCACCCTTTATTGTAATATTTAATCCACATTATACAAGAAATAAAATACCCATTAATGGGTATTTACAGTAATTTACATCCTATAAACAGCTATATAAACAGCAATTTGGAATTATTAACCCCAGGAAACAGGACCACAGCAGTTGGCGATTCCCACACTAGTCCCAAAATAAAATTAAGCTAAAGCGCCATCTATTGGCTGAGGTGGTAGCTGTTTTTAGGTCGATACCCGTGGCAATATATTCCAAAAAACACACACAATATTACATTATATTAAAAATAAAGTGAACATATCCTGACCACGAGCACATGTGTTTTTAGATGGCAGAGCGCCATCTAGTGGAGCAAAAATAAACTAAACGTTTATTTAACTTGCTCCGTGATATTTGGCCAACCCAATTTCTTGATTTATCAAGAAAAGCCATCCACGAACGCGTTTCGCGCTGTTGGCGCTCGTCAGCGTGGAGTAGGCTGTATCACTGCGACCAAAAATATTTTTGGTTCCAATGGCTTCTTGAGAAACCAAGAAATTGGTATTTAAGGCCAAATATTTGCGTAAAAAACACTTGACACATGAAAAAACAATAGAAAAAATAAAATATAAGTTGGTCAGGTGTTGGTATTAAAAATAAAGAGAGCATATCCTGACCACGAGTACATGTGCATTTTAGATGGCAGAGCGCCATCTAATGGAGCAAAAATAAACTAAACGTTTAATTTCTTGATAAATCAAGAATTTGGGTTGGCCTAATATCACGGAGCAATTTAAATGAACGTTTAGTTTATTTTTGCTCCACTAGATGGCGCTCTGTCATCTAAAAAGCACATGTGCTCGTGGTCAGGATATGTTCTCTTTATTTTCAATATCAACACCTGACCCACTTATCTTTTATTTTTTCTATTGTTTTTCATTACATTATATGTGTAGCTAAGTGCGTAATATTCAGATACAAAAGTTGATTTACCCTTTTAAAATACCTAATTTTAAACGTCATGCATATTATTTTATTATTATTTCGTTAAGTCAAGTTCAATGAGATTTCTTGAACATTAAAAATATATTTTACAACATATTTTTTTTCAGAATCAAATTTTCTTTAAAAGTATTCATATTGATTTTCTCTCCTAAGTCTTCAATCAACCTTTCCAGAGGACTTCAAAAGTTGTTGGTATTTTTTTATTAGGCTATGTTTCAGTTGACCAAATTAACCTAGGTCCACATGATTGCGTGATTTTGCAGAGATCGTAGAATGTGGCGAATAACAGTAATTATATTTTCATTTGTTAATGAAACCTCTGAGTATAGCTTCAAGCCTGATTTGAAGCATACATACTTCTTTGCTCTTAGTGTGTTCAAGTGAAAATTAGAGATATTTCATTTTAAAATTATCTCAAATACTTCTCTTTGATAAAATTCTGAATTAATTTGATCACTATTCTGAAATTTACGAATCTAAAGCTACCTCTTGAAAAATATTACTTCGAAATATTTTGAATAGCTCTCCATGCAAATTTCTTTCACGTCTCTAAAGTACTTTTTATCATAGGAAATTCCACGTAAGCGGATATATTCATCAAGATAAACCAAAGGTTTGTTCAATGCATCTATTTTCTGGGGGCTATTTCTACATAGAAATCGGTGATTAGCCGATCTCTTTAGAGGTTGGTAGAAAGAAGAAGATTAAGCCCCTCTTGTCGAATTATCATAAACTAGGTATAAAATATTGGATTCCCCAAGAAAGGCTTGTCATCATAAATTGAAATAAATGTACTTTCTCTTCTAGCGCTCTCAACATTGTTCTAAGGTCATTCTTGAGGTCGATATATACTCTGTGAGACCACGTGGATGTGATAAATAGTTCAGTGTGTCGAATACAGACAGATAAGGTTTAAGGAACCTTGTACATAATTTTTATTTTTATTATTTAAAATAAAATATTAAAGTTCGTGTCAATTTTAAAGAATAGTGAACTCTATAATGATAAATAGTCAGTCTTATTTTGTAACCTATATATGTTCGATATATGTAATTGTTCATATGTCTAGGTATTTCTGACCTCCTAGAAGCTTATGTATGATGGCTCAATGAGCACTGTGCTCCTTACTCTATCAAGACATCAGCCGGAAACAATAGGTCGGTCGTGATATTAAACTCTCACTGGAAGGGTTAAACACTGACACCCTTCTATTTCAAGTTCTTTCATTGCAGTGTAATATCTATTGAATTAGTTTTAATTATAAAGTGTATATCATTATATACATTTTCTCTCTCTCTAGTTTCGAAAACTACAAGGCACGAATATGCTTTAGCTATCTCTCAGCCCACAAGACGAAGTAAACATAGACATTGCCGATACTCAACGTCCTCAGCCACTGGAGTCCAGATATTTGACACCCTAATTCTCCTGACTGCAATAACCTCGACTACGATGTATGGGACGTTGTTGAGAGATCTCAACAGCTTGTCAAAAATGAAGCTTACAATGGATAAAGTAATCGTCGTCAAGGCTTTCGCTTTCTCTTCTGAATTCGGTTCTTATCTCTTGTAGCTAATAATGTGAAGAAGACGTACATTGAATAAATAAATAAAAACTTCATTATTCAGCCGATAAATTCAAAATACAGTCATTTAAAATATAATAATTCTTACTCTCATTGAAATTCTCCATTCTGTATGCATACAGGCTTAAAGTCAGAACAGATATATACCACTAAGGATAGAAATGTTTCAAATTTTGTCACCACACTTATGTTAGTTTAAGATAGGTTCAGTCACTCTCTATAGATTCAAAATATAAGCATAACGTTTGTTGTTGTCGTTGTGTCCAATGAAGAGCCTCAGATGTGCCTATGCATCTCTATCACAGCGGTCGCAATGTCCAGTATCTTGGGTGTGTAAAGTTGCTGCTCTGGGTCCATGTCAATTTTCTGCAAGGATGAGACCATTATTGGGATTGAGTATATGTGGGTAGGAAGCATGAATTTTACAATCCGTATTTGAATAATTTTTATTGTCTCTCAAATTCTTTAAAATAGTTTTAAAAATCATTATTGGGATGTTTTGAAGATTTTTTCAATCCTACTATTAATGGCTTTTTGAAAGAAAATAATTTTTATTTTGAACCATTTAGAGTTTTTAAAAGAAGAAAAGGAGTTAAGAGCTAGTTATAGAGAAGTAATCAAATTTCTCAAGTGCATTGCGACGTCAAATGGGTTAATGAATTGAGATCGTGATAGCTACGTATGGCCTTCCGTTGCCACGGTGAATAAACAATTACCGTCAGTCCATACTACTTAGTACCAATATGATATTTGAAGTAAATATTTCATCATCCCACGGTGTCATTCTCGAGTTCTTCCACCTCTTCCTATTCGAGAAATTCCTCTATCAAATTTGCAGTAGATTTAATCCTGTTTTAAAGTTTCATAAACAAACAAGGGGATCGGTGGAAGGGTGATCTAAACCGTTGGTTTTCGACCGCTACGACCCGGGATCGAATCCCGCATTTGACACCTTTTTCTAATAAAAAAAAATACTCCAATGGCCCCTAATTCTTTCAAAAGTTCAACTCCACCAGCGAGTGCAAGTAGCCAAACGGGGCTTTGGCACATTTATAAGTGCAAAGTCGAACTAATTTTCCCATGTGTGGACATGTGGTGCACTTACAGTAAAAGCAGTCGCCAACTTTACCCCCCATAATTATCATGGCCTGTACCACGTACACTAGGGAAATAAAAAAAAAAAAACAGGATTGGATCTACAACATGCTGATCTTTCACAGGGAATTTATTCCATTTTCAAATCGCAAAAATGTTCGAATTTAGAATTTATCATTTTAAATATTTATCCACCAGAGCTATGTTTTCCAAAAGAAAGCTTATTGGGCTGAATAATCAACTATATACAAGTTCGCTATTCATATATGTTATCTATTAAAAAGTAAAGATGGCATTAAAATAGTTTTTTTTTAAGCCAGATAAATTCCTCCTGCAATATCTATACTTCATTGTTATATACCGCTGGGAATTATATGTTACAAAGACATGTTTTATGTATAGTTTGATTTTCTCCACTCTGAGGGTAATTCTTGGACATACAGCTTGTATTGATTGTCAACTCAAATTTCCTAATTAAAGAAAACGTTGTGATGTCTTAACCTTTCAAACTAGTATAATTTTCTTCTGTGTAATTATATCAGACATCATACTTATTGGCTAGAATTAATTTCGTTAGTCTCTAAATATTCTTCCAGATTTTCATTTTGTTACTTTTCTTATATTTCAAGAAATTAAGTATATACCATAATTGCCAAACTTTAAATATTCCTAAAATTTTATTTTTGATTTTCTATGAATGGTTGTATGAAGTGTGTGTGTTTGGAAATAATTCTGTGTGTGATATACACGTGTATATACACTATAATTGTATAAGTTTAATTTTGATTAATTCAATACTTTATAAACCTTTTTAAAAGTGTATTGTTCTTTTGACGTTTATATAAAAAGGTTTATGAAGTTTTTTACCTTTATTTAACATCCATAATATGAAGTAAAAAGACGAATATTTTTCTTTATTAGAATTCAGTGAACGTTCTTTCAGATCGAGAGTTTGCAAAAAGACGTTTGTGATTAAATAAATGACAATTGGTTTTTTAAATTTAATTCTCAAAATCTCTGAATATATTAATATTAAAAATTTTGTTTTATATATGTAATATAGAAGTAGAGACATATAAGATCCTATAAAAGGAGAATAAATAAACTTTTTTGTTACTAAAATCTAACAAAAAGTTGTAAATAAAGAATTAGAAAAAACGAAACACACCTTAAAGATCTGATAACTCTAGTTAACAAAATCAACAAAAATATAGAATCATTTCCGAACTTTGGAACTCGGAGTTTTGATCTTGAAACAAATACGACTTGTTGCAGGGAATCAAGCGGTGAAAGTCTTGGCATTATTTCTTGTAGTTGTAGGTGCTGGCAATTTCGCTCTTAGTGTATCGCAATTAGATCTCTTTCAAATCGCTAAGTTTTGGTCGCTATGGACCCATTGTTGCCAAAATATTTCTATAATTATAAATCTCTCATAAATTTATATTTAATTTCTTATTTCTTGAGAGAAGAGCGAAGTTCTATAATTCTCAGTATTCCAAACTCAAGAATAGAAGAGATTTTATCATTATATCACATAAAGTTTGCAGCTCTACGCTATCTCTACGTGGCGGATGATTCAATAGAATCAAACTACCAACAGCAATGTCAGAACCAAGAAAAAATATGGCTGTCTTCATGGAGAGAAGAATACCAATCAATTATCTATGTAACATTCTATATTAGCTTTGTGATACATTGTGATCTGGTATAAAAACACCTGCATAATCATTTACTATTGCATTGACTAATTTTTTGTCTTCGAAAAAGTTTCAAAAATGGAGATTTAAAAAAATACTAACTTCGGTACACTCTGAAATATTACGTGATTGGAAATGCTGATTACAGAAAGAAAAAAATTATTTTATATAATCTTACTAGACGAATAAATAATAAATAGTAGAAGTGCCATAGAATAGCAATACAGAAATAATACATAAACCACCGGCAAAAAGTGTGTGCGATTGGCAAAAATTGTATTAAATTAGTGTTTAGGTATTTGATTTAATTATTTTTTGCAATCCATTTAGTTGTTTAAAAATAAATATAGTTTAAATAGATGGTAGCTTTTCCACCCAACCCCTGAGGTACCCGCCCCAGCACATTAACCCTTGAAATTGCTTGAGTTGAGTGAGTGACTGCGATGGATCTTGACTGCGATGCCCATCTTCTCAGTAAGAATAAAAAAAACATAGGTTCATAAAAAAAATTAATCCAAAATACTGGCATGTAAATATTTTTCTGTGAAAAATAAAAGAGCACATAAAATTAGGCAAACATATTTGTTTGCTAATGACTGCGACTGCATTTAAAACGCATTTTTAAGAGATAAAAAAAAAACAAAGGCCAGAACAAAAATTAATAAAAAAATACGAAAGCCATTATTTACATACAGTAACGCTATTTTTTTTAAATTGCATTGTGTGCACTTTCCGTAACTTATTTAGTAATATAAATTTTTCTCTCAATACTCAATACTTTTGTAAAAAAAAAAGTAACACTCGTATAAAAAGATATTTAAAATAAAATACACAAGCAACTTGAAAAAAAAAGCAGAACGCTCATTGGTCGCTTAATTGGCCTGGTGTTGTTACTTCATCTCGTATTTACTCCGTGTGAAAAAAAAAGTTCTTCAAATGAAAAAAATAAATAGCGAAAAATATTAATCAAAATGTAGCCGAAAATTTTCCTCATGTTTATAAAAAGCTAAATGCAAAATTTGGTATCAATTAGTTCAGTAGTTTTTGAGTTTATCGCGAAACAGACAACAGACATTTACTTTTATATATAAGAATATAGATGACTTGGTTAATCGATAAATGGCTTTTCAAATTGCTGAATATCAAGATCAATCGTTTTCTTCGTAGATCGAGAAATGCATTGTGTCATTGGAGACCCTCTGGCGATTTTTAATCACACTATGCAGCGGTAGCTGAGGCGTCATGTACATATTCTCTGCATACACCATATATTTATTTATTTAATTTTTAATATCAAATTGTTTTAAATTCATCATAATCATTCACTGATTAGTTCTGATTGTTCCCTTTGAACTGTTTTGAAAAGATGTCAATAAAATTATGTTATTGTCATAAAATATATATTGTTTATCTCTCTCTCAATCTTTCCTCGTAATACCATAGTGGAAACTTAAAGATGGTGATAATGAATGAGCCACAGCACCAATTTTGGCGAATTCAAACAAAATCAAACCTGAATACCATAGTTACTGGCTATGGCCCTCATCAGTACAGAGGCGGCATCGATTTACTAACATCTTTCGAGAAGAGTTATGTATTCGGTCGAATTGGTTTTAGAAGATGTTTAAGCTAATGTAGTGGCAGGGACGATTTTCACAAGCTAAAATACATATATTTTAAATACACTGCGTGACATTGAAAATGGAGCACCAAGAAATAGTGGCCAGAAAATTATGCAAATTTCAGGGTAGACGCGCCTAACCGATTTATGCAAATGATGTAAAATGCGCAGCTCTCGTGCGCACATGGAGTAAGATATAAGGGAAGGAACTTGCAGAAAGAACAGTATTCGTGTCGTTATTTCTTCAAGGAAAATCATTGTAGAAATTTTGTTCTTGTGTCAAAAGACACGTGTAATAACAGAGAATGCCAGGTCATCGTAAACGGAGGCAGTTCAAGCAGACAGACGCTTTTACGAGGGGCATGGTGATCGGACTGAAAAGGGCAGGTTGGTCCATACGTCAAATCGCAGCTGATACACACCTTGGTGCGTCCACGGTGCACCGACTGTGGAGAAGATGGTTGGAACAAGGAAATGTGGCAATTTATAGGAATGTCGGTGCAACCAGAGTGACGTCAGCACGTGTGGATCGGCGTATCCTTCGACAAGCAGTGGCGGCCCACAAGCCACTTGTACCGCCATCCTGCAACATGTGCAAGACACCCTAGATCATTCCATCTCGACCAGAACCATTTCCCGTCGATTGGTTGCTAATGGCTTGCACTCATGCCGTCCGCTAAGAAGACTTCCATTGACCCCACCGAATAGGAGCCAACGTTTGGAATGGTGCCGGGCTAGATCGACGTGGATGACGGAATGGCACAGGGTCGTGTTCTCAGATGAGTCGCGTTTCTGCTTGTCCAGTGATAGTCGCCGTGTACGCGTGTGGCGTCGACGTGGAGAAAGGTCCAATCCGGCAGCAATTGTGGAACGCCCCACCGTGCGACAACGTGGAATCATGGTTTGGGGCGCAATACGTATGATTCCAGGTCACCTTTACTTCGTATTCAGGGCACTATGACGGCCCAACGATACGTTGATGATGTGCTGCGACCGGTGACACTCCCCTACCTTCAGGGGGTACCCAATGCCCTTTATCAGCAGGATAACGCCCGACCGCACACTGCTCGCATTAGCCAACAAGCTCTGCAAGATGTACAGATGCTTCCCTGGCCACCGTACTCTCCTGATCTCTCACCAATCGAGCACGTCTGGGACATCATTGGACGCCGTTTGCATGGCTTGCCACAGCCGCGTTCAGAAGACGAACTGTGGCAAATGGTTGAGAGGGAATGGAGAGCCATTCCTCAGGACGCCATCCGTACTCTGATTGACTCTCTACCTAGACGTGTTGCTGCGTGCATCGCCGCCCGCGGTGGTCCTACTTGCTACTAAGCCGATGCCGTTCTCGCTCTGTATTATGACTATCATTTTGAAATAAAGATCACTTATTGTTCGTCCCTGTCTCTCTCTGTCTGCCGAGTTTCATCACTTTCTGGCCACTATTTCTTGGTGTTCCATTTTCAATGTCACGCAGTGTATATCCATTTAATCATCTTTCTAAATAGAAAACTGAACTTTTAAAAAATGAATAGTAAATAAGGTGTCCCATACCTACATCTAAGCGATCATTATATGGATTTTCTCATTGTTTAATCTCTATAAACAGGATATATCACACAGGTGTTGAGAGTTGGAGTACCAACAGCCACAATATTTGGTTTTTCAAGCAGGGAGATTGTGGAGATGGAATTTGTAATCTCAACACTCTCAATATTCAATCTAAACAATAAGGCTGATATATAGGTGATGAGAAGTGGAATCACAAAGACATCAATATTTAATTATACAATAATATCGATATAGCTGATATGGAATCACAACACAAACTCATAATTAATCTAAACAATAAGAATTTTATACACTCTGGGCGCTATAGGTGAAAAAAATTGGATTCACAAAACCATCAATATTTATCTGTGCAATAAGATCGATATAGGTGATGGGAAATTGAATCACAGTACCTTCACTGTTTAATCTATTAAATCTATATGATATAAACATATGGGTATAGGTGAGATGAGCGTTAGAAACTCAAAAACATAAATCGATATTCAATATATATAATCAGGATGAGAGGTGGAATTCCAACACTCTCTATATTAAATATTGAAACAGTGCATCGAACTCCATTATAGAAGATGGGAAGTGAAGCGTTGAAGAAGAGAGTCAAGAGATGTGGGCAAACCAGTAAAGATGGAAGTATGCAGGGGAGTCCAGAAGGTAGTGACGATACACAAGATTCCAGGGGGTGGGGGCGGACGGGCAGTCCAGCTGCGAGTTGGGTGGGAAGAAACCGCTATAGCGGTTGGCCTGAAGGCGTGTTTGTGTGCTTAGATGGCATTCCAGTGTGGTGGAGAACGGATAGTCTGGTGACCTCGAGATCTGCGGTAGAAGGAGCGGCGAGTTGCCTCCAGGCGTGTGGATGATTCTGCAAGACAGTGCCAGGAGAGCCTGACATCGGAGCGGCCTACAAGGCTATTTAGCCTAGGTTGGACGTGTACAGTGTGGAGCGGGAAGTTCCACAAGAGTGACATCTACGGCGCCAAGAAAATTACTGAAGGGACGTTTGAAGGCAAGTCCTACTCATTTCACTCTTTTTGGTAAATGCGACGTGCAATAAAGCGCTAACCTTTGCTGAATTTCTTACCAACTCGAGTATGCTATCTTTGAACCATTCTGATCGGACAAAAAAACAGGAAAAGCTTCTTGGTACGACTCAACAATATGTTTATACATTTATATGTAATTCTACTGTCCTAAAATCTTATGTCCTTAGTTTTCTTAAAAATCATTGATATGATTCCACCTTCAAATTTCGCATATATTAATTGATTTCTTCAATTCACATGTATTAGAATTCTTGAAGCTGTCTTCTTGATTAAATTAGCAGAACCGCTGAGAGGGATTCTTAATGATTATCCAAACACTTCCCATTTATTTTATCGCAGTAATAACAGTAGAAGTGTTTTGTCATTTTATTTAAAAATAGAGACATTCGTGTTTATAATGGTTTTGTTTATTATAATAAATATGTGTAATCAGGTACACTAGGTAGCTGGTGAAAGTTAAAAATCAAACATCCTCAATATTTAATCTGTACAATCAGGACGATATATGTGATGAGGGTTCCAGTGAAGGAGAGAAGCAATCCTCTTGTAAGAGAGACAACCTTCCCAGCAGTGAGGGAAGGACGCAGTTCACGGCTAGACAGATGAAGAACTCCCAGGTCTGGATGATAACCGTTGAAGGTTTGATGGATTATAGACTTCGCGCAGGATTTAAGTCTTATATCTACCTGCTCCGCAATGAGCACCACAATTACAGCCATTACTATATCGCCGAAAACTATGTTCAAAGTTTTTGTGATTATCCAACCTACTGGCATTTGGGTAACCAAAGTCAAAATAAGATAGGCAAAACAATAAATGATTATCATATTCTTTGCCAACCAGAAAAACACAAGGTTTGCATAGATATCATCAATATCTTCAATCAGTTTCAACCATTTCATGTAGCGCTTGATCAAAATTTTCATATTGCTAGATGTACGAATTTCTTGTTGAAATATTTTAAGAGAAAATGCTATTTCTTCACAAATATCGCAAAATAAACCAATGTTTGCATAATAGGTTGATGTAAACAATAACAGTATACATATATATATCAAATGTAGACTGAGTGAAATATCCTTGAAAACTTCTTTAGTTCTTGTTTGGAAAATATTGAAATAAAAGTATACAATGCATTGAAACAAGTAACTAAGTATTATCATGAAAAATCCTCTAGTATTTCTTTTCATAGATGGCTTGTAAATATTCGATAAAATTTCTTCTACAGCCTTCTCTTTATTTCTCATTAGAAAACAGGTTACAGCATTAGCGAGAGAGTATAAAAATGGTATTGTAAAGCGATATGTATCAAAAGTGACCATGCAAAAACAAATTGCAACAGGTAATGCATATATCAATAATATTTGAATAATAATTTTAGATTTAAAACAGAAAATTTTAAACTTATTTTTTGATTCATTAAGATATATGAAAGAAAACGTACCAAATATTAAAAGAAGCCAATACCTACATCTACTTGAGGTTTTAAAAGCCATGATCCTCATGATGATACTGACTGCAATCCAGAGATTACTAGGATGATAATATTAGTTGAGGCAAGCAATTAAAAGGATAGATGCGTTTATGAATATATAATGAACAAACATTAATTTCCATTTACATGGGTGGCGTGCTCTCTCTAGTAATAAACATCTATATATGATCAAAATATTGTTTTGGTATATTTTATATTATCACAAAGATGAAACAAGTTCGGATATAATTATTATGGCTCTATATATAACAATACAATTATTTTTGGAAATGGTGTATGCAATGTTAAAATGCTATTTCATGAGTTGGCGCAAGTTAAACAAATAGTTACACAATGGTCTACAGATGGCGCACTTAGGACTTTGCCCTTTTCTAACTTGCCTCAAGGTTTATTGATTTTTTTTACTGGAAACTGTTAATAGATATTCTTGTTGGGAGAATCTTAAAAAATTACTCTCTATTAAAACTTAAAACTTCTTTATTGAAGGCACAAAAAACAATGACTATAATAAAACTAAATACTCTTGCACCTGAACGTCTCCTCATATACTATCTCCCACACACACTCAAAGAAAAACATATATTTATATACACACAACACCACAGAATACATTAGATCACAGATTAATTAAATCATAGAATGAAAATGAATATTTTAAATAATAAATATCAACAAATCTCCCCTTCAAATTTTCAATTTTCATTCCTCAAAAATAACTCCACCACTTATGCAGTTCTTAAGCTTGGCAGCATCCACAGTCTTGGTGAGATGGTCCGCTTTCATTTCTTCTGAATTCAATGCTTCTTGGTAATCTTTCGGACATTTAATCTCATAAGTTCTATCAGAAACATTTTCCTTATTTTTCATTAGTCTTAATCTTTCAGATCTCCTCACTCCCCTTTTTATAAGTTCTTCTTCCTCGGTTTCTCTCAAACGAAGATCTCGTTCATCTCTCATTCCTCTCGTCATTCCTGGTTCTGGTCCTCTTCTACGTGGAGTAATTATTTCATCAGGAGGTATCGTCCAGGATAGCCTAGTGGACATGGCACCTGCCCGGTAAGCAGAAGGTTGTGGGTTCGATTCCCGCTCCTGGACACTTTTATTTTTCCGTTCGCCATTACTCTTCATATTTTTCACCCTCCATACGTCATCCATTCATATATAGAACATCACTCTTCATATATTCAACCTTTTCATACGTCATCCAAAAGTTAGAAATATTAAATTATTTCTCTTTGAAATTAAAAATGATTTTTCATAAATAAAAAGAAACTTATGCGGTTAAACTGGTTGTATAGCTTTATAATTATACGCCGCAGTCATTTATAAACAATGTTTGGTTTCCATCCCTTGTATATCTCGAAAGGAGTTGTATTCATTTCTTTGATTTTAATTCTATTATTTATATGAACAGCCACTTTAACACTTTCACTCCAAAATCTTTTAGGTAATTTAGAATCAATTAGCATGGTTCTTGCTGACTCAACTATGGTTCTATTAAATCTTTCGGCTTTTCCATTACTTTCAGGAGTATAAGCTGTAGTGAATTCTTGTTTGATGCCCTTATTAGATAACCATCGCCTCAAATAATTTGAAATATACTCTCCTCCATTATCATTTCGAATTCTCTTCACTTTCTTTCCAGTCTGTCTTTCTTCTTGGATAATAAAGTTTATTATGGAATCTGCTGTTTGAGATTTATTAGCAATTGGTATAACGAAAGTAAAATTACTATAGTCATCAACAATAGTAATGAAATACTTATATCCAAAAGAATCTTTTAAAGGTCCAACTATGTCGGTATGCCATAGATCCAAAATATCTTCAGATTGTTTATATTGAATACTTTTGTAAGATTTTCTATGTAATTTTCCCAATGTACAAGACTCGCAATTTCCTTTGATATTATGCAAATTTTTCAATCCTAATACAGTTGAATTATCATACATTTCTTTCAATTTCTGAAAATTTACATGAGCAAGTCTTTGATGCCATAGCATATCATCTACTTCTGCTTTCCTTACTATTTCCATATTTAGGATTCCTTCAACTTCAAATTTATCTCCTAATCTTTTTACTTCATACAAAATCTCACCATCTTTATCTATTACTTCAGCTTTATATTTACTAAATAATACACCAAAATCATGATCTATAATTTTTGAAACTGACAATAAATTTTCTCTCAAATTAGGTATATGTAAAACATTTTCAAATTTTATGAATCTTTCATTTACATTTGACTTCATTCTTATAGATCCAATTCCTGATGATTTCATTATTGCACCTTTCTCAGCTGTCGCTATTATTCTTTCTTCCTCTTTATATTCTATAAATAGTTCTTTTTTGCTAACCATATGACTAGAGGCTCCAGAATCCATATTCCATCTTATCTTGTCTACCCCTTGATCTTATTCGTAATTGTCTTCATTTGTTTCTATCACATGACTTTTAGATTCTCTATAATTTTTCTTGTTTATCCCTTTCTTAGGCCCATTATATGACTTTGCATGACATTCATTTCTATTCTTTCTACATATTGCCGATTTATGTCCAAATCCTCCACATTTAAAACATTTTATCTTATTTCTACACTCTTTAGAGATATGTCCTATTTTTCCACAGTTAAAACATTTAATAAATTTTCTTCTTTCCGACCAGCCTTCTCTAGCTTTAGATGCAATCTCCTGTTTTTCTACTTTTTCTAGTTTCCTATATTTTATTTTTTCTTCAGTTTCCTTCAGGATTTGTCTTATTTTGTTCATATTCTTTTCTTTGTCAGATTTGATAATTTTTACGTCAAAATCAAATTCTACTCTCAAACCTTCCAAAACGAAGCAAATCAACTCTTTATCTCTTATTTCATCTCCTGCTTGTATGCTTTTGCTCTTTATAATTACTGCTCTATTCAAGTAGTCATCTACCGTTTCATCTTCCTTCATTTTTAATTTTGATAATTCTATTCTATTCTTCATCTGTAAGTCTTCATTTTAAGATGCCATTTCTTCCCCAATTATATTCCATAATCTCTTGGCACTTCTTTCACTTGAATATTTTAAAATTTGAGTGTCATTAATTGTTCTGTTCATCACATTTCTTGCAATAGCATTGTCATCATCCCAATCTTCCCAGATTTTCACTTTTTCTTCAAATTTTTCGTCTGTTTCTATAGGCTTCTCTATCTCTTTTCCTTCTATTATTCTTCTCCATAATTTCAATCCTCTCAATTCGCTCTCAATTCTATTTGCCCAGATCAAGTAGTTTTTGTCTGATAGTTTTTCTATTTGAGATAAGTTAAAATTTTGCATCTTTTCTTTTTTCTAAAAATTATTCAATTAATCTTGATTTGCATCAATTTAAATTCAACCGCTCTCTGCTACCAATTGTTGGGAGAATCTTAATAAATTACTCTCTATTAAAACTTAAAACTTCTTTATTGAAGGCACAAATAACAATGACTATAATAAAACTAAATACTCTTACACCTGAACGTCTCCTCATTTACTATCTCCCACACACACTCAAAGAAAAACATATATTTATATACACACAACACCACAGAATAAATTAGATCACAGATTAATTAAATCATAGAATGAAAATGAATATTTTAAATAATAAATATCAACAATTCTTGACTCTGAATAAACCAGTTTTAAATACCTTCATAAATTTCATTTGTTGACATACTATTTAATATTTCTGCGCAGAAAGGATATTGTATAGAACTGTTTTCTGTTTCTCTAACTGCCAATCCTTGCTGATCAATAGGAGAATATCTTCGACGTATGCCAGGACCTTTTCACTCTACTGAGAACTCTTTCCAGGTGGGGAAGTGAAGGACCATTAAAAATAGAGAAAAGAACTGAGCTGCAGGCTCAACCCTGCCGAAGCCTAATGCTCATTCTGATTGGGCGGGTGAGGTTTCCATCGACCTTTATGTTTTGCATTGGCCTCCACCTAGAGCAGATGGAGCTATTTTACGAAGGGCGGAGGCAGGTTGATGGAGCGCATCTCGGTTTACAATGTCTCAGAGACAGAATGCTGGTCGGTAAAATGACTGCCATCGGAAAATTGTTTTGGAAGTCCAGAACCACCTCATCAGACTCGTACGCAATGTTCCAGGAGGGACATCTTCCCGGAACGGCGTTCGTCTGGAATTCCGGCACGATGGATGGCAGGGGGAGAACGCCGCTGGCGATTCTATAGTCCGCCGTCAGTATAGATATGGGTCGGTAACCGCTAAGGCCCGGATCACCGTGTGCTTTGGTATTGAGACAGATGATGTTTCTCCTCGAGGATTCCGGCAGAGGCCCGCGAAAGAGGGAGCGAGATGGCTCTCAGAGAAAATTGGAGGTAAGAAATGATTTAGAGTTCACCCAATTTTAATAAATGAACATTTGAAAACCTACCAAAGTTATTAACTTAGAAATAGGCGGGAATTTAGAGGAGAAACTAAGTATGGGAGTGTAGAACTTTCAAGAAGAACCAGTTGTGGCCCCCGGGGTTATCCCAGACCGAGAGGAAACGGAGTCACTGTCCGCAGGACCCACTAGCCAGTAGCAAGATCCAACCTGAGAGAACAGATGTTCCATTGAAGTAGTCCTTTGGAGTGTTCTCATCACTCAGACTCCGAAGCCAGGATTGAGGAAAGCCTTCCTCTAAGAAGGAAGCCACCTCGGATCAGAAGACCCCCTTTCAGATATTATTGTTGAAGAACGAAGAGATGATGAAAATATAGTCAATTGCTTTTAATTTTATTTTATTTTTTAACTTTTGTAGATAATTCACTAAAGCCTTTATTACCGTATTTTGGGCAACAAAGATCAGCCATGTTTGTTATTGTTGTTTATTTTTTTCGTGTAACATTTTGAGATAAAAAATACTGTATTTTATTATTAGACCGAATAAAATATCTCAACATTTATTAGAGAATGAATTTTAAAAGGTAATTTCTGAACGTCAACGTTAATTAATTATAATTCTAATATGTTAAGGAAAATATAGAAAAAAGTGCACAATTTTTCTTATTAACGATTTTTAAAAATATTTTATATGATATATTATATTTTATAAGCCATATATTCTATGGCTTATTTTGTTGCCGTTCCTTTCACATCACCCCGGACATACTTTTCAACAAGATAATGTCCGACCACCTACGGCACGTGTTATTTTAGATTGTCTTCAATCGTGCAGAACACTTCCTTGGACAGCAAGGTCGCCTGATCTCTCAACCATAGAGAACATCTAGGACGTGATGAGGAAGGTAATTGCAACCATCCCGAAATTCTAACTATTTAGCGCGACAGTTAGAGACAATTTGGAAAGAAACTCTGCAGCACACCATCCGGAATCTTTATATTATAATACACTAAGTGAAGATATAAAACTTCAGTAAACATGAAAACCTGTTAATCAGTTGCTTCATATCAAGTGAAATTAAGTTCGAAATTCACGATGATTGCCCAGCGCCGCTTTTATTTTTACTCATATAAATCTAATTGTAGAATGGCAGGTGGCAAAATATTTATTTATTTTTTCCTCTCTAGTGCATTTTAATAAAACATATTTTTTAAAAGGTATTTTTAAAATTAATTATTTATTTTTAGATTTATCATTCAGGAAAATGTCGTCTGCATACATTAAAAATGAACATTTCCATAATTTAGAAGGTATATTTCAGGCCAATCTGAATTATTGAAGATATCAATTAAGTCATTTTTATTTATTAATTTATTTTTTGCTTATCCATTGTACACCTGGTACAGGCCATGATAATCATGGTGGGTAGAAGTAGGCGACTTCTTTTACTGTAAGTGCACCACATGTCTACACATGTGAAAAGCAGTTCGACTTTGCACTTACAAATGTGCCAGAGCCCCGTTTGGTTACTTGCACTCGCTGGTGGGGTTGGACTTTTGCAAGAATCGGGGGCCATTGGAGCATTATTTTTTTTAACATAAAAAAGTGCCCAATGCGGGAATCGAACCCGGGTCGTAGCGGTCAAAAACCAACGGTTTAGACCATCCTTCCACCGACCCCTTAAGTCATTTATTAAAAGTATAAATAAATAAGGTGACATCGGTTCCCTCGCAACTCCCGAGCACACTTTTTTTTTTATTAGCTGTTCCATCGCACCACCGCCGTCATATATATATTTGTATAATAACCTTCAATTAAGTTAATGAAGTAGTAATTATGCGTATAAATGCGTGTTTATACATGGTACGATCAAAATTTAAATCAAAATTTTGAAAATCAAAATAGTTAAAATCAATTATATTTTAAAAATAGAGTTATTCTAAAATAAAGCCTAAACAATAATTAAGACTGGTAACAGCGCATGCGTAAATCATAGTGTATGTAGTGTATGCGTAAATCATAGGGAGATAAAGGTTCTTTGTTTATCGTTCGGGTCGGATTCTGTAATGGCTTTTGAACAAAGGGCTAACATAAAATTTACTTTAAACTTGAAAATTATTTTACTGAGACTCTAAAATTGTTAAAGAAAGGTATGAAGATGAAACAATTTCAAAACCTCGAGTACATATCAGTACAATATATTTAAAGATGGCGGTCATAGTTTTTAGAATGTAATCCTTTGCTATCAATTTTTAGAAAATTAAGTAAACGTCCAAGGATGAGTATCTTTTATCAAACGTTTTTAGGGCTTTCGGGATAACGCCCTTTTACAGTGAAAATGGATACAAAATGAATCTAAACTATGCTATGGCAAGTTATATGTACATTATAAATTTTTACATAATATCAGCTGCGTTTTTAACCTATTTTAGAATTGTTCAGAGTATCGAAGATGATCCAAATTCTGGAAGCCCCTCAATTTCGACAACGGAGCACGGCATCCAGCGGAATTACTTGGAATTTCATATGTCAGATGCCAAAGCATTGTTCATGAACATTTAAACATGAAAAATGTATGTGGTTACTTTGTTCCACGACTTATAACCGTACAAATAAACACATAACAGATTAGAAATTTGTAGAGATTTAACTGAAAGTGCGATTAATAACCGAGTTTTAAAAAACAAAAATAACTAGAGGTATAACCTGGTGCTATCTTTATGATACACAAACAAAGAAACAATCATTTGAATGGCACACTCCGAGTTCTCTTAGGAAGGAAAAAGTTCGTCTTAACCAATACTTGTACGCTTTTGAGATCCAATACGAAGGAAAAGCAACCAGCTCTTTCTGTAACAACAAAGGAAGTTGCTTCATGACAACGCTGTAGAGATTAACCAAATCTAGCTAAGCCGCTTGCTTGGACAATGTTAACGACCTTTTATTCGGCCTTTTATGGTGCCGCTTTATTTTTTTTCCGGGTTAGGTTTATTGAATGCCATTTTTAAGTGACATCAGGGCTGGTTTGAGTCAAAAGGCGATCAATCAGGTTTGGTGCTTCTGTAAAAAACATTTATATGTACAAAATATAAAATACGACAAATATATAATTAATAAAATATAAACCAAGTAATTATTTTCAGAGCATCCGGATCCAGAAAGGAACACCTCTACTTTCTTATTTCTTCGGGTCGGAATTTGCTCCAGACCTAGAGTGGTTATCCCGCCACAAATCAGTGGTAGGTGAGGCATATAGCCTCCACAATGCCTTTGGAAAAAAGGGTTCGCATGAACTGGGCAGGCCCACAAGAACTGTCTCTTTAGCAATCACAAAGTGCAAGCAAGTTGGTAGAGGAGAATAATCAGGCTAGTATTGCTTCTGTCCAGTTATGTGTTCCTCATAGATATTTCTGGACCACTTGATGGTGTTTGCACACATGCTATTCGGCATGACTGTCGAATATCTGGGCGATATGTCAAGTGCACGCAGGACCCTTCAGTTGTACCAGCTATCGAGTGACCCAAAGAGGAAGGTGTGCAGGAACACTTCCAGGGGGAGTCTCTTCCTTGCATCCTTGAAGGACACGAATCGGTTATCGAAGGGTATCGCCACGTCTATAATGGTGAGCTTCTCCTCCTCCGTCACCAATATATCCGGGTGAAGGTTGAAAGCAACCTCAGGGATTCTCTGGTTAATTCGGGTTCGTCCCTGTAGCTTTTGCGCAGTGGCTTTTTTAAGTCGCTCCACAATGTTGCGGTGAGTCTTGTTTACCCCTGCAAAGGGTTTGCGGCAGTGTTGCAGCAGGTGGGAAAGCGTCTCTTCTGCTTGGACACAGACTATGCACAGTTTGTCCTCAGGGTCAAATCTTTTGGTTTCATTCAGTATGATAGAGTTAAGACTCGCCCGATGGATGAACCTCAATCTTTAAAACGCATATAACTACCACTGTTAAATACGTTCCAAGGCGTGGTTTGGCAGGTGACTTCAAAGCCCTTTCTCTGATCGTTATATTCATTTTAAAGTATTAAGGGTAGGAGTCTTGAAGGGCTTGCCAAAGTCTTTCCATGATTTGGCCCCTAGCAACTGAAGGGATGCTCAGTTTTCTAAATATATTGTCGTTTTAGGAGGATTAATGTCCTAGTAGGGTTATGGACCCATTGTAAACCGATGCGTTTTGCTATGCGTGCTATGCACTCCATAGTGAGGTAATGTCTCTTAATGTCTATGTCTCTAATAATCTCTTTAAAAACACCGTGTTCTTCAGTCATTTAAGTCAGGATACGGATTAGTAATAAGGCAGCACATAGCTATAGTCGGGGGATAGACATTTTCCTTTTCGGTGCTAATTTTGCCTTCGATGACAATAGAGTTACTTCAACCCCAGCCGTGTTGGTTTTCTCATATGTATCACTGTCTTATATTTATCAGTAGACGCATCACTGAAACTGTGTAGCTCTATTCCTTGTATACTTCTACGTAGCATCCACCAGCGATGCATCTACTTCCTTTTAGTAGAGTTTCGCCGTATTCTTCTTCCTTTGACAATTCGTTTCTTGACGACACCTCTTCAACCTCCAAGAAACGCCTCAATCGGTGCCCTCGTTGCAATGAATTACACTTGAGTGGGATCCGTCGTGTCCTCTGTACTCAGCCTCCAATATATTATCCTGCCTAACCTGGTCCGTTGAGTATAGGGCATAGTCTTCTCAATTCTCCAGATTTCTGGCAATAAGTGTCAGCTTCTATAATTAGGTCTATCTTTCCAATCTTCTCGAAATAGAGAATGCTATTTCGATTTCTTTAACGCTTATTTTAGAATTCTTTTTGAATCCCTTCATGTCTTTGACCACTAACACCTGTGTTGGTCGCCTCCAGCTTTACTCCACCAAGAAATAAATTTCAAAGTGAGTCAATTCTCTGACGTACTCCCTCTTTGTAGCATTGAATCAGTATATTTTCTCGCTAACTTCGGAGATGGGAATTTTATATGCTGATGAAAGAGGGTTGGAAGCCTTGTTCTACCAGCGATATAACGACAATCTTTTTATACTATTTGTTCAACGATATAGAAAAAAGCATTACCTAAAAGAGCTTTGAGTACACCAAAGGAGATATATATACTCTCTATATTACCCTCTATTTCTTCTTTGTCACATCTCTATAGTGTTTTACCCTTATCCTGGTGTTCTCCTTCTTCCTCCCCGTGGTGCAACAAGGAGTTATGATTATCTCTACAAATTCTGCATCTAATGTTTCTTGCAAAGCGATATTCCACATACCCCTCTCTCACAGACATCGGAAACATGTTTGGCGTCGTTTCCTATTTTTATTCTTATGGGAAAGCGATATCCAAGTATTTTAAAGGCGTTAAAAAAAAAAGAATCTTACGCCTTTAAAATAGTTTCGAATTTTGATAACAGATGGCGCGCTAGTGCATCAATTCCAAGTATGGCAATGTTGTATCCAATGGGATTCTTTATATAGGATTATTTTTAATTGAACGGCTTAGTCTTTCCTCTCATGTCGGCTGCATGCAATTTTCACACTGAGGACTTTTCTTCCTTAAACCCGACTTTCCATAAAGCTAGGTGATCTGCACTCCAAATTTAGGATCCTAAAATCAATTCTGATTTTTTGTCCACAAATAGAGGTAAGTCCAGTTCATCCCCATTTTACCCAGATACAGTTCTCTTCCGCCATATCTTGAGGAGCTCTAAGGCTGGAGTCTATCAAGGGTAGAGGAAGGCCGCATTTTGCTGTGGCTGTATACCTAATGATTCCAAAGATCGGAGGTGAAACTCTAACTCAGGGGTCGGCAAACTTCGGCTCGCGAGCCACATGCGGCTCTTTGGATGTGAAGCTGCGGTTCTTTATATAGTTCAAAACGCAAAATTTATTTATGCGAGTACTATTTATTGTTGGCAATAAAAACAAATTGTGTCTCTTCAAAAACTTTTACATTTTTTAAATTGCAATTTTTTACTCTTTCGACACAAAAGTTTGCCGACTCCTGCTCTAACTGATCATAAAGGTAGTCTAGGGACGTGAATCCTTTTCGGGTGTTGTTAATAACGAATACAAAATCTAGCGTACATAGTAAGATCTCTGCCATGATCACCGTGTCGCCGAAACAATATTTCAAAAGGCAGAGGTTATTGGTATTTTGGATAATATTCTGCTGTCGGAGGATAACTTGTCCCTGATATATTTCTAGTTTTTTGATTTCATGAGATGAACCAAGTATTGAAATTTGTCCATTTCTGATATAAGCTAGAAACATTATGAGAATCTTATCAAGACCTCATAGTACTCTGCGAGTTCCAATTTTGGCAGGAATAGGTTTATGATGCCTCATTAGCGTTGGTATTACAAAAACTCTCAGCCACATCAGCTCCATTTATAAAAAGAATAAATAACTATATATGTTGTGTGTGTTATGTATCTTTAATTATCAATATATTATATAATCTACATTCACACACCTGGTTTCAAATTTATCTCCAGTTCCTTATATTGAGCTGCCTCTTCTTCCGATAGGAACTCCCAAATTTGACCATCTACTACTCTGATATCACTTATATTGGATTATTTTGTCAACATGTCACATTCCAACTTACTTGTTTTGTCTACATTTTTTCTCAGGGGTTTAGTTGTAACTTTTTTTACATCTTATTTATTTTTATTAACTTTAATGCATAGTTATTTTTACATAATTCAGTATAATTTTCTAGCCTTTTATAATTATCGTTGAATTTGCATACTTTTGTTCTTGTCGATTATTTAAGATAACAATCCTTAGTTAGAATGTCCCTTTTTTAAACAATTAGTTTGTGAATAAACGTGAAAAAGGCTTCACGGATGTTTTCTCCCAGTACATCAGGTCACTGGGTTGGCAATTTAGCCTTCAAGGATTTTCCTTTTAGAATTCAACTTCAATCCCTACATACTTTAGTGAATGAAGTCCATAAAACTGATCATTTCTCTTAATAGCTCGCTTCATTTCAAAATACACAAAACAATAAATGGCAAATAGTTTCTAGTTTGTGTATTAATTACCCTTTAAAATCTTCATAATTTAGTTATTTAGACTTATCATAAAGATATTTCTTCAATATTTAAGCTATATTTTAGCCTACACATTTGTAAATATTACAAAATTCTTCTACTACCTACTTTCATGGATTTCTCTTATATAATAAAAATATATATATGAATTTACATACCTTATTACTTCTCAATTTTCCAAATCAATATTGAATATAATTTTTATAAATTTAGAAGGTATGACAAAACAATAAGCAAATCCATTTTTTATTGTCGCAGTAAACAAACTACGCCTAACGTCAACCACGTGTTTACTTTAACAGGGTGCCAAATCTCTTCGGCGCAATAGTTAAAATCTATATCTATATATATATATATATATATATATTAAAAAACGAAAGAAAAAATAAAAGATAAAAAGATCAGGTGTTGAAATCAATATTAAAAATGGCATATCCTGACCAGGAGCACATGTGCTTTTCAGAAGGCAGAGCGCCATCTGGTGGAACAGAAATCAACTATTCATTGATTTAGCCTGTTCCCTGATATTTGGCCAACCCAATTTCTTGATAAATCAAGAAAAGCCATCCACGAACGCGTTTCGCGCTTTTGGCGCTCGTCAGCGTGGAGTAGGCTGAACCATTGCGACCAAAAAATAATTTTTGATCCCAATGGCTTCCTGAAAAACCAAGAAATCAATGAATAGTTGATTTCTGTTCCACCAGATGGCGCTCTGCCTTCTGAAAAGCACATGTGCTCCTGGTCAGGATATGCCATTTTTAATATTGATTTCAACACCTGATCTTTTTATCTTTTATTTTTTCTTTCGTTTTTTAATGTGCTAAGCGTTTTTACGCAAGTTTGGCCTTAAATACCCATTTCTTGGTTTTTCAGGAAGCCATTGGGATCAAAAATTATTTTTTGGTCGCAATGGTTCAGCCTACTCCACGCTGACGAGCGCCAAAAGCGCGAAACGCGTTCGTGGATGGCTTTTCTTGATTTATCAAGAAATTGGGTTGGCCAAATATCAGGGAACATGCTAAATCAATGAATAGTTTATTTCTGTTCCACCAGATGGCGCTCTGCCTTCTGAAAAGCACATGTGCTCCTGGTCAGGATATGCCATTTTTAATATATATATATATAAAAATGAATGTATGTGTGTGTGTGTGTCCTTTATGCCTGACCAAACCACTCATTGGAACGCCATGAAATTTTGGGAAGTTATTTAGTATAGTACTGGGAAGGTTTCTGAAAAATAATTTTTTCAATATCTTGAATATCCTTAGAGTTATTTGCAGATTTGTAGATTTAACTCGCAAGCAGCGCCCCCATTGCGACGATGATAACAAGTTTTTTATCTATAAGTTTTATTATCACTAAGTTTATTATCTTAAAGATTATTTATCAAAAGTAAGATTTTCTACCTATTAATTGCGCACAAGTCAAAGTTAGTTATCGAGTATTGTTCAAGGGACCGGGAACAAATGTTCACTAGATAAAACGATGATTTTGTAATGTAGAAAATTAGGAAAGACAAAATTCAGGATGACACAGCAATTTATTTGAGACAAGATGAGCCAAGGGACCGGGAAAAATGGTTCACTTTATCGAGAGATTCAAATTTACGAGTTTCAAATTATTAAAATATATCTATTATTTTTTATATATAAGTATATAGAGAATTGTTTCAAAAAATGTTCGTTAGACAAACCTTTACTCGGGTAAAACCCGGGCGAAGCCGGGTACATCCGCTAGTAACATATAAATATGAAAGAAACTCTTATAATTATTCTACATTATATATATATATATATATATATATATAGTGTAGAAACTATATAACAAAATTATAACAGTGATTCTAATTTTAAAAACTTAAGGAGCAAACTGATAATAATGATAACTTATATCAGTTAGATTTGATTAGATTAGCAAGCTAAATCTAAATTAATTATAACAATAAATAGTTATTTAATTTTATAGTCCAGTTTTGTATTAAGATTATCTTCACTATTATGATCATTTAAATACAAATTATAAAATTTGTAAAATGTTATTAATTTGTAGATAGAGAGAGAAAAAAAAAATTCTTTACTTCTATTACATCCTCAAGTTAATTATATATTTATAATTAATAACAATAAAAAAAATTAACAAAGTAACGTCTATTACATCGGCTTTTACACGTCATTCAGACATACTCTAATCCTATATATAGAATAATCGAAGAGATAATATATATAATAGTTAGAAAAAAGAGAGAAAGACAGAACCATGCACTTTTAATCAAACTAATAATAAGGAAAAAAAAAAAAAAAAAGAGTTTTATAAAGAAGGTAGATAAGATTGTTAGTATATATATATATATTTTTTTATGATTTTATATTTTATCCTTTTTTTTTTTTTTAGAAAGATTTTTAAAGGTTTTTTTATTTTATAATATGATTATAAATAGTTGTATTTAGTAATATATCTATAGTATGAATTAACATTTGTTATAAGTTTGGATATTATGTTTTGAAACCCTAATGGTAGACCAGACATACACAAAAAACTTTAAATTGAAATAAATTGGAAAAAGAGATCTGCTGGAACGGGGATCATCAGATAAAATTCCAGCGACATTTCAACCCCTTCTTTATTATGTCATAGATCTCTTTTAAACCGGATTTTATGTGTTAATATTAAGTTGTTTCAGTGAAATATTTAAATGAACATATATAGTAGATACAAATGTTAACAAATTCAAACTGTAAACCTACCTCTGCCGTGGAGTCCTCCATTGTGAATATCTATTTCTGGCTAACATATGTCGCGGGAGGGGAATGTCCCCCCACATTTCAAATTTAGACCATTTATTTAGAATTCCTTTGAACAACAAGAAAATTAAAGAAGAAAGGAAAAATAGTTAAGGGAAGAAAGCTAAATTTCATAATCTTTACAGCTAGTTATATCAAAATAACTGATTTAACACTTATTCATCTTTTAATATTCCTTTAAAAAGGCAAATTATAATAGTTTAATAAAGCTATTAATTGTGTAAATTCAACTTTATTTAACTTCCATTTTCCTCCCCAGAAATTGGAGATTAAACAAAAATGAACTATATACTTTAACACTTTAAAAATCTTGTGAAAAAATCTTTTAATCAGTTATTTAATCATAGTTTAATTAACTGTTAAAGATTATAAATTTGTATTAGTTAATATTAATAGAAATTATAGAAAGTTGAATTCATAAATGGATATTTCCATTTATTTTTTTTTAAATATTTTATAATTGATATACTGTTGAAATATTTTACTTGTTTGATACTAAATTTGTTTTTAATAAATTCCATGTTTAAATTTTTAACATCTTCTATGAAATTATCTAAAATATTATTTATTCTATAAAATCTTAGAAACTGACCATAATATATACCTTTACAGCAATTTAATGATATATTAGAATTCATATTACAGTATTTTATAATATTGAAATTATAATTACTCTTTTTGTTATAAACTCTAACAGCACTATTTGTAAGGTCTATATTCAAGTCTAAAAAGTTAACTTTTTTGTTTCTATAAATTTTTTCATTGTTCTTAAGTTTCAAGTATTTAGGATATATTTCAGGTATTAATTTTTTAAACAGTGGATTATTAAATATTATTATGTCATCTACATATCGGAATATTTGCCAATTAATATTATTTTGTAGAAAGTATTCTCTTTCGTACCAGAACAATATTAAATTTGCTAATAACGGACTAGAAGAGGTACCCATGGGAACGCCTTCTGATTGAATATATATTTTATTTTTAAATTCTATATAGTTAAAATTTAAAAATGTTTCCAGTAGAGTTTTTGCTGTTTTAAGATCTAATTTAAATGTTTTATATCTGTTATGAATAATTTTAATGTAGAAAGTTTTGTCATTAATGAATTCATTAAATAAATTGGTTATTTTATTATTTAGATCTCTTAAATTTATTTTAGAATATAGGTCCTCAAAGTCAAATGTGTGTACTGTTTCAATGTTTGTCCAATTGTTCATTAAATAATTAATGATTTTTTTATTTGAGTCGATAAATTTATAATTATATTTATTAGTTAATTTATTTATAATAAATTGTAGTGTTGAGGCTAATTGTATATCAATATTTTTTATGACTGAATTTATACCAGATGTGATTGTTCTGAAAGAAATAGGTTTTTTGTGTAGTTTAGGAATTATATAGAACTTTGGTATGTTTGGATTTTTGTGGTTATTATAAATTTTTAGTGAATTTTCAAAATTTTTGATGTCTTTTTTGATTTTTGTGCCTGTAGTTCTAGCAAAAGTATATTTATGATTATTATCAATTTCCTTTTTTAGTATATCGTGGTATAGATTTTTACAAATTAAAGATAAATTATTGGAACATTTATCTATAGGAGTGATAATATAGTCCTTCTGTAAATTAATTATATTTTCTTTAAAAGAAGGAATGTCTGAATTGGGTTTTGTGTATTTAAGTGTATTATTATAATAATTTATAATTTCCTTTTTAATATTATGTTTCCATTCCAGAAAAGTAAATTCTGGAATACTGTATCTTATACTAGTTTTATTTATGAAAATATATATATCTTTTAATATAGATTTAATTGTATTATTATAATTGTGTTTAATTTGAGGTATATATTTATACCCTTTATTTAAAATTTCTTGATATTCTGGATTTAAAAAAGAAAAGTTGCTAGTTAATATATGACCTGAGAACTTATATTTATCAATATAGTTGTTGCAATTACATTTAATTTTTTTAAAATTTGCCAAATTATTAATAAATTGGTTATAATTGCAAACTAAATTACCTATATTTTTATTGTATCTCCAGATTGTTTTAAAATTTAAATTTTTTATAGGGAAAAGATTATTGATGATTTGGTTATTAAATATATCATTAAATTTAATATGATTAAATAAATTGTTATTAAATTTAATGATAATATTAATGTTATTAGTATTTTGTTTAATTTTTCTGTATTTAAAGATGTCGTGTGTGATATCTATTAATCTGTTAGTCAGATTATGAATTTTAATATATTCTATGAGTTTGATAAATTTATTATTATTTAGTTTAAATAATGTTTTAATAAATTTATCGACGAAGTTGTTAGTGTACATTTGTTTTGGGTCCAGTAATTCTTCAAATTCAATGTAACCTAATTTATTTGTAGTTTTACCTCTAGTTTTATTAGGTTTAGTTTTAAATTCATTTTTATATTTGCAACTGATTTCATAAGTTGAAATTTCTTCTGTTTGTGGTTTGTATGTGTAGTTTAATTCGTCGTTAAGTCCATAAGGGAATAATGTGTTGTGTTTATAAATGTAGTTGTTTTCTAATAATAGTCGTTGTTTTTTGTTTTGACATATGTCTAGTATTTCTATCTTAAAGTTGTTAAAAGTATGTAATTGATTGTGTTCTTTCATATATATATTACCAATTGATTTTTTAGCGTGGTTTCTATGTAGGTTTATTCGTATATTTAATGGATTACAAGTTTGTCCTATATATGATAGTTGACAAATTTGGCATGTTAATTTATAAATAGTATTCACTAATTTACAACTAGTTGTTTGAAAAGTGTCATGGTTCTTAAGAGAGGGACAAGTTTGACAATTTTTTCTTAGGCAATTCTTAGCGAGTTTAAATTAACATAAAAGAGGTGCTAACACTAATATGTTTGTAGTTTTTTTTAGTTTTTTTAGTTTGTTATTCTTATGAATTTTTTAAATATATTTTACTTAATTGTTTTTGTGGTGATAAAATTTGTAATAAATTGAATAATTAATCTATAAATATATAGATATTACTGTTTGTTATCTGTTATATTTTTAAGAATAACTAATAAAAAAAAACATCTTTAAACTAACAAAAACACTGAAAAAAACAAAAGTTCTGAAATTATTTTTTTTTTTCCTAGAATTACTTTTATAATTTAATTTTTAATAATCAAACAATGAAAGATAATTAAAATTTGTATGAAGATTTATTTATATTAGAATATCTAATATAATTTAATTTGTATATTATGTTATATATAAAAAAATATATCATAGAGCAAGCTCATATGAATTAATATAGTGTAGAAACTATATAACAAAATTATAACAGTGATTCTAATTTTAAAAACTTAAGGAGCAAACTGATAATAATGATAACTTATATCAGTTAGATTTGATTAGATTAGCAAGCTAAATCTAAATTAATTATAACAATAAATAGTTATTTAATTTTATAGTCCAGTTTTGTATTAAGATTATCTTCACTATTATGATCATTTAAATACAAATTATAAAATTTGTAAAATGTTATTAATTTGTAGATAGAGAGAGAAAAAAAAAATTCTTTACTTCTATTACATCCTCAAGTTAATTATATATTTATAATTAATAACAATAAAAAAAATTAACAAAGTAACGTCTATTACATCGGCTTTTACACGTCATTCAGACATACTCTAATCCTATATATAGAATAATCGAAGAGATAATATATATAATAGTTAGAAAAAAGAGAGAAAGACAGAACCATGCACTTTTAATCAAAGTTTCTAAGATTTTATAGAATAAATAATATTTTAGATAATTTCATAGAAGATGTTAAAAATTTAAACATGGAATTTATTAAAAACAAATTTAGTATCAAACAAGTAAAATATTTCAACAGTATATCAATTATAAAATATTTAAAAAAAAATAAATGGAAATATCCATTTATGAATTCAACTTTCTATAATTTCTATTAATATTAACTAATACAAATTTATAATCTTTAACAGTTAATTAAACTATGATTAAATAACTGATTAAAAGATTTTTTCACAAGATTTTTAAAGTGTTAAAGTATATAGTTCATTTTTGTTTAATCTCCAATTTCTGGGGAGGAAAATGGAAGTTAAATAAAGTTGAATTTACACAATTAATAGCTTTATTAAACTATTATAATTTGCCTTTTTAAAGGAATATTAAAAGATGAATAAGTGTTAAATCAGTTATTTTGATATAACTAGCTGTAAAGATTATGAAATTTAGCTTTCTTCCCTTAACTATTTTTCCTTTCTTCTTTAATTTTCTTGTTGTTCAAAGGAATTCTAAATAAATGGTCTAAATTTGAAATGTGGGGGGACATTCCCCTCCCGCGACATGTGTTAGCCAGAAATAGATATTCACAATGGAGGACTCCACGGCAGAGGTAGGTTTACAGTTTGAATTTGTTAACATTTGTATCTACTATATATGTTCATTTAAATATTTCACTGAAACAACTTAATATTAACACATAAAATCCGGTTTAAAAGAGATCTATGACATAATAAAGAAGGGGTTGAAATGTCGCTGGAATTTTATCTGATGATCCCCGTTCCAGCAGATCTCTTTTTCCAATTTATTTCAATTTAAAGTTTTTTGTGTATGTCTGGTCTACCATTAGGGTTTCAAAACATAATATCCAAACTTATAACAAATGTTAATTCATACTATAGATATATTACTAAATACAACTATTTATAATCATATTATAAAATAAAAAAACCTTTAAAAATCTTTCTAAAAAAAAAAAAAAAGGATAAAATATAAAATCATAAAAAAATATATATATATATACTAACAATCTTATCTACCTTCTTTATAAAACTCTTTTTTTTTTTTTTTCCTTATTATTAGTTTGATTAAAAGTGCATGGTTCTGTCTTTCTCTCTTTTTTCTAACTATTATATATATTATCTCTTCGATTATTCTATATATAGGATTAGAGTATGTCTGAATGACGTGTAAAAGCCGATGTAATAGACGTTACTTTGTTAATTTTTTTTATTGTTATTAATTATAAATATATAATTAACTTGAGGATGTAATAGAAGTAAAGAATTTTTTTTTTTCTCTCTCTATCTACAAATTAATAACATTTTACAAATTTTATAATTTGTATTTAAATGATCATAATAGTGAAGATAATCTTAATACAAAACTGGACTATAAAATTAAATAACTATTTATTGTTATAATTAATTTAGATTTAGCTTGCTAATCTAATCAAATCTAACTGATATAAGTTATCATTATTATCAGTTTGCTCCTTAAGTTTTTAAAATTAGAATCACTGTTATAATTTTGTTATATAGTTTCTACACTATATTAATTCATATGAGCTTGCTCTATGATATATTTTTTTATATATAACATAATATACAAATTAAATTATATTAGATATTCTAATATAAATAAATCTTCATACAAATTTTAATTATCTTTCATTGTTTGATTATTAAAAATTAAATTATAAAAGTAATTCTAGGAAAAAAAAAAATAATTTCAGAACTTTTGTTTTTTTCAGTGTTTTTGTTAGTTTAAAGATGTTTTTTTTATTAGTTATTCTTAAAAATATAACAGATAACAAACAGTAATATCTATATATTTATAGATTAATTATTCAATTTATTACAAATTTTATCACCACAAAAACAATTAAGTAAAATATATTTAAAAAATTCATAAGAATAACAAACTAAAAAAACTAAAAAAAACTACAAACATATTAGTGTTAGCACCTCTTTTATGTTAATTTAAACTCGCTAAGAATTGCCTAAGAAAAAATTGTCAAACTTGTCCCTCTCTTAAGAACCATGACACTTTTCAAACAACTAGTTGTAAATTAGTGAATACTATTTATAAATTAACATGCCAAATTTGTCAACTATCATATATAGGACAAACTTGTAATCCATTAAATATACGAATAAACCTACATAGAAACCACGCTAAAAAATCAATTGGTAATATATATATGAAAGAACACAATCAATTACATACTTTTAACAACTTTAAGATAGAAATACTAGACATATGTCAAAACAAAAAACAACGACTATTATTAGAAAACAACTACATTTATAAACACAACACATTATTCCCTTATGGACTTAACGACGAATTAAACTACACATACAAACCACAAACAGAAGAAATTTCAACTTATGAAATCAGTTGCAAATATAAAAATGAATTTAAAACTAAACCTAATAAAACTAGAGGTAAAACTACAAATAAATTAGGTTACATTGAATTTGAAGAATTACTGGACCCAAAACAAATGTACACTAACAACTTCGTCGATAAATTTATTAAAACATTATTTAAACTAAATAATAATAAATTTATCAAACTCATAGAATATATTAAAATTCATAATCTGACTAACAGATTAATAGATATCACACACGACATCTTTAAATACAGAAAAATTAAACAAAATACTAATAACATTAATATTATCATTAAATTTAATAACAATTTATTTAATCATATTAAATTTAATGATATATTTAATAACCAAATCATCAATAATCTTTTCCCTATAAAAAATTTAAATTTTAAAACAATCTGGAGATACAATAAAAATATAGGTAATTTAGTTTGCAATTATAACCAATTTATTAATAATTTGGCAAATTTTAAAAAAATTAAATGTAATTGCAACAACTATATTGATAAATATAAGTTCTCAGGTCATATATTAACTAGCAACTTTTCTTTTTTAAATCCAGAATATCAAGAAATTTTAAATAAAGGGTATAAATATATACCTCAAATTAAACACAATTATAATAATACAATTAAATCTATATTAAAAGATATAGATATTTTCATAAATAAAACTAGTATAAGATACAGTATTCCAGAATTTACTTTTCTGGAATGGAAACATAATATTAAAAAGGAAATTATAAATTATTATAATAATACACTTAAATACACAAAACCCAATTCAGACATTCCTTCTTTTAAAGAAAATATAATTAATTTACAGAAGGACTATATTATCACTCCTATAGATAAATGTTCCAATAATTTATCTTTAATTTGTAAAAATCTATACCACGATATACTAAAAAAGGAAATTGATAATAATCATAAATATACTTTTGCTAGAACTACAGGCACAAAAATCAAAAAAGACATCAAAAATGTTGAAAATTCACTAAAAATTTATAATAACCACAAAAATCCAAACATACCAAAGTTCTATATAATTCCTAAACTACACAAAAAACCTATTTCTTTCAGAACAATCACATCTGGTATAAATTCAGTCATAAAAAATATTGATATACAATTAGCCTCAACACTACAATTTATTATAAATAAATTAACTAATAAATATAATTATAAATTTATCGACTCAAATAAAAAAATCATTAATTATTTAATGAACAATTGGACAAACATTGAAACAGTACACACATTTGACTTTGAGGACCTATATTCTAAAATAAATTTAAGAGATCTAAATAATAAAATAACCAATTTATTTAATGAATTCATTAATGACAAAACTTTCTACATTAAAATTATTCATAACAGATATAAAACATTTAAATTAGATCTTAAAACAGCAAAAACTCTACTGGAAACATTTTTAAATTTTAACTATATAGAATTTAAAAATAAAATATATATTCAATCAGAAGGCGTTCCCATGGGTACCTCTTCTAGTCCGTTATTAGCAAATTTAATATTGTTCTGGTACGAAAGAGAATACTTTCTACAAAATAATATTAATTGGCAAATATTCCGATATGTAGATGACATAATAATATTTAATAATCCACTGTTTAAAAAATTAATACCTGAAATATATCCTAAATACTTGAAACTTAAGAACAATGAAAAAATTTATAGAAACAAAAAAGTTAACTTTTTAGACTTGAATATAGACCTTACAAATAGTGCTGTTAGAGTTTATAACAAAAAGAGTAATTATAATTTCAATATTATAAAATACTGTAATATGAATTCTAATATATCATTAAATTGCTGTAAAGGTATATATTATGGTCAGTTTCTAAGATTTTATAGAATAAATAATATTTTAGATAATTTCATAGAAGATGTTAAAAATTTAAACATGGAATTTATTAAAAACAAATTTAGTATCAAACAAGTAAAATATTTCAACAGTATATCAATTATAAAATATTTAAAAAAAAATAAATGGAAATATCCATTTATGAATTCAACTTTCTATAATTTCTATTAATATTAACTAATACAAATTTATAATCTTTAACAGTTAATTAAACTATGATTAAATAACTGATTAAAAGATTTTTTCACAAGATTTTTAAAGTGTTAAAGTATATAGTTCATTTTTGTTTAATCTCCAATTTCTGGGGAGGAAAATGGAAGTTAAATAAAGTTGAATTTACACAATTAATAGCTTTATTAAACTATTATAATTTGCCTTTTTAAAGGAATATTAAAAGATGAATAAGTGTTAAATCAGTTATTTTGATATAACTAGCTGTAAAGATTATGAAATTTAGCTTTCTTCCCTTAACTATTTTTCCTTTCTTCTTTAATTTTCTTGTTGTTCAAAGGAATTCTAAATAAATGGTCTAAATTTGAAATGTGGGGGGACATTCCCCTCCCGCGACATGTGTTAGCCAGAAATAGATATTCACAATGGAGGACTCCACGACAGAGGTAGGTTTACAGTTTGAATTTGTTAACATTTGTATCTACTATATATGTTCATTTAAATATTTCACTGAAACAACTTAATATTAACACATAAAATCCGGTTTAAAAGAGATCTATGACATAATAAAGAAGGGGTTGAAATGTCGCTGGAATTTTATCTGATGATCCCCGTTCCAGCAGATCTCTTTTTCCAATTTATTTCAATTTAAAGTTTTTTGTGTATGTCTGGTCTACCATTAGGGTTTCAAAACATAATATCCAAACTTATAACAAATGTTAATTCATACTATAGATATATTACTAAATACAACTATTTATAATCATATTATAAAATAAAAAAACCTTTAAAAATCTTTCTAAAAAAAAAAAAAAAGGATAAAATATAAAATCATAAAAAAATATATATATATATACTAACAATCTTATCTACCTTCTTTATAAAACTCTTTTTTTTTTTTTCCTTATTATTAGTTTGATTAAAAGTGCATGGTTCTGTCTTTCTCTCTTTTTTCTAACTATTATATATATTATCTCTTCGATTATTCTATATATAGGATTAGAGTATGTCTGAATGACGTGTAAAAGCCGATGTAATAGACGTTACTTTGTTAATTTTTTTTATTGTTATTAATTATAAATATATAATTAACTTGAGGATGTAATAGAAGTAAAGAATTTTTTTTTTCTCTCTCTATCTACAAATTAATAACATTTTACAAATTTTATAATTTGTATTTAAATGATCATAATAGTGAAGATAATCTTAATACAAAACTGGACTATAAAATTAAATAACTATTTATTGTTATAATTAATTTAGATTTAGCTTGCTAATCTAATCAAATCTAACTGATATAAGTTATCATTATTATCAGTTTGCTCCTTAAGTTTTTAAAATTAGAATCACTGTTATAATTTTGTTATATAGTTTCTACACTATATTAATTCATATGAGCTTGCTCTATGATATATTTTTTTATATATAACATAATATACAAATTAAATTATATTAGATATTCTAATATAAATAAATCTTCATACAAATTTTAATTATCTTTCATTGTTTGATTATTAAAAATTAAATTATAAAAGTAATTCTAGGAAAAAAAAAAATAATTTCAGAACTTTTGTTTTTTTCAGTGTTTTTGTTAGTTTAAAGATGTTTTTTTTATTAGTTATTCTTAAAAATATAACAGATAACAAACAGTAATATCTATATATTTATAGATTAATTATTCAATTTATTACAAATTTTATCACCACAAAAACAATTAAGTAAAATATATTTAAAAAATTCATAAGAATAACAAACTAAAAAAACTAAAAAAAACTACAAACATATTAGTGTTAGCACCTCTTTTATGTTAATTTAAACTCGCTAAGAATTGCCTAAGAAAAAATTGTCAAACTTGTCCCTCTCTTAAGAACCATGACACTTTTCAAACAACTAGTTGTAAATTAGTGAATACTATTTATAAATTAACATGCCAAATTTGTCAACTATCATATATAGGACAAACTTGTAATCCATTAAATATACGAATAAACCTACATAGAAACCACGCTAAAAAATCAATTGGTAATATATATATGAAAGAACACAATCAATTACATACTTTTAACAACTTTAAGATAGAAATACTAGACATATGTCAAAACAAAAAACAACGACTATTATTAGAAAACAACTACATTTATAAACACAACACATTATTCCCTTATGGACTTAACGACGAATTAAACTACACATACAAACCACAAACAGAAGAAATTTCAACTTATGAAATCAGTTGCAAATATAAAAATGAATTTAAAACTAAACCTAATAAAACTAGAGGTAAAACTACAAATAAATTAGGTTACATTGAATTTGAAGAATTACTGGACCCAAAACAAATGTACACTAACAACTTCGTCGATAAATTTATTAAAACATTATTTAAACTAAATAATAATAAATTTATCAAACTCATAGAATATATTAAAATTCATAATCTGACTAACAGATTAATAGATATCACACACGACATCTTTAAATACAGAAAAATTAAACAAAATACTAATAACATTAATATTATCATTAAATTTAATAACAATTTATTTAATCATATTAAATTTAATGATATATTTAATAACCAAATCATCAATAATCTTTTCCCTATAAAAAATTTAAATTTTAAAACAATCTGGAGATACAATAAAAATATAGGTAATTTAGTTTGCAATTATAACCAATTTATTAATAATTTGGCAAATTTTAAAAAAATTAAATGTAATTGCAACAACTATATTGATAAATATAAGTTCTCAGGTCATATATTAACTAGCAACTTTTCTTTTTTAAATCCAGAATATCAAGAAATTTTAAATAAAGGGTATAAATATATACCTCAAATTAAACACAATTATAATAATACAATTAAATCTATATTAAAAGATATAGATATTTTCATAAATAAAACTAGTATAAGATACAGTATTCCAGAATTTACTTTTCTGGAATGGAAACATAATATTAAAAAGGAAATTATAAATTATTATAATAATACACTTAAATACACAAAACCCAATTCAGACATTCCTTCTTTTAAAGAAAATATAATTAATTTACAGAAGGACTATATTATCACTCCTATAGATAAATGTTCCAATAATTTATCTTTAATTTGTAAAAATCTATACCACGATATACTAAAAAAGGAAATTGATAATAATCATAAATATACTTTTGCTAGAACTACAGGCACAAAAATCAAAAAAGACATCAAAAATGTTGAAAATTCACTAAAAATTTATAATAACCACAAAAATCCAAACATACCAAAGTTCTATATAATTCCTAAACTACACAAAAAACCTATTTCTTTCAGAACAATCACATCTGGTATAAATTCAGTCATAAAAAATATTGATATACAATTAGCCTCAACACTACAATTTATTATAAATAAATTAACTAATAAATATAATTATAAATTTATCGACTCAAATAAAAAAATCATTAATTATTTAATGAACAATTGGACAAACATTGAAACAGTACACACATTTGACTTTGAGGACCTATATTCTAAAATAAATTTAAGAGATCTAAATAATAAAATAACCAATTTATTTAATGAATTCATTAATGACAAAACTTTCTACATTAAAATTATTCATAACAGATATAAAACATTTAAATTAGATCTTAAAACAGCAAAAACTCTACTGGAAACATTTTTAAATTTTAACTATATAGAATTTAAAAATAAAATATATATTCAATCAGAAGGCGTTCCCATGGGTACCTCTTCTAGTCCGTTATTAGCAAATTTAATATTGTTCTGGTACGAAAGAGAATACTTTCTACAAAATAATATTAATTGGCAAATATTCCGATATGTAGATGACATAATAATATTTAATAATCCACTGTTTAAAAAATTAATACCTGAAATATATCCTAAATACTTGAAACTTAAGAACAATGAAAAAATTTATAGAAACAAAAAAGTTAACTTTTTAGACTTGAATATAGACCTTACAAATAGTGCTGTTAGAGTTTATAACAAAAAGAGTAATTATAATTTCAATATTATAAAATACTGTAATATGAATTCTAATATATCATTAAATTGCTGTAAAGGTATATATTATGGTCAGTTTCTAAGATTTTATAGAATAAATAATATTTTAGATAATTTCATAGAAGATGTTAAAAATTTAAACATGGAATTTATTAAAAACAAATTTAGTATCAAACAAGTAAAATATTTCAACAGTATATCAATTATAAAATATTTAAAAAAAAATAAATGGAAATATCCATTTATGAATTCAACTTTCTATAATTTCTATTAATATTAACTAATACAAATTTATAATCTTTAACAGTTAATTAAACTATGATTAAATAACTGATTAAAAGATTTTTTCACAAGATTTTTAAAGTGTTAAAGTATATAGTTCATTTTTGTTTAATCTCCAATTTCTGGGGAGGAAAATGGAAGTTAAATAAAGTTGAATTTACACAATTAATAGCTTTATTAAACTATTATAATTTGCCTTTTTAAAGGAATATTAAAAGATGAATAAGTGTTAAATCAGTTATTTTGATATAACTAGCTGTAAAGATTATGAAATTTAGCTTTCTTCCCTTAACTATTTTTCCTTTCTTCTTTAATTTTCTTGTTGTTCAAAGGAATTCTAAATAAATGGTCTAAATTTGAAATGTGGGGGGACATTCCCCTCCCGCGACATGTGTTAGCCAGAAATAGATATTCACAATGGAGGACTCCACGGCAGAGGTAGGTTTACAGTTTGAATTTGTTAACATTTGTATCTACTATATATGTTCATTTAAATATTTCACTGAAACAACTTAATATTAACACATAAAATC